>ML776691.1:1055514-1090895 GCA_009831015.1 Picea engelmannii
ATTTATGACAGACTTAAATGTTTACCTAACAGGCTTGGTAGTGTTGAATGGTTACTTAACAGGCTTGTTAAAAGACATTTTCTTTCGTTTTTAAAATTTATATGCTCCAACGACATTGCTGGTTCACTGGTCCATGCTTGTTTTTTGCATGGCATTGATTTGTTATTTGCATGTTCTTGTTGTTCTTGCTTGCCTGTTCGTGTTGTTGCAGTTTTCACATTTGGGTTTCTGCAATCGCGATTGGAACAACATCATTCCTGGGGGAGTGGTTGTTGCTTGCTTCTTTCTTCGCTGTATGTTGTTTATTGTTGCTTGATTCGACTTTGCAGAGTTCTGGTCCTGTGCGTGTAGTTGGGCCTTATTTGCAGGGTTCTGGTCCTGCGCCTGCAGTTGGGTTCTTATTTGCTGCTTGTTCTTGTTTGCTTAAGGTTTGTAATGTTGGGATGTTGCATCTGCAGTTGGATCTCTGGTTACATTTTTTTGTAGTGGAGTTTGCATAGAATACTATTAAGATAAAATAACAGACTAAAAAATTGCAGCCGATGTTAATTGCATCTCTTACACGTTGAAGCAGAGTTTGTCGGCCTCAAAGTATATTTCATAGCTGTCGATTCTTTTTCCATGGATTCTGTGTTGTTATGGTTTCATAGTTGTGATAGTGCATTTTGCTGTGTGGGGGATATAAATGTTCTCTCCCTTTTATTTTCCTCTTGTAAACTGTGTTTCTGACTCTATAGTTTCTCGTGTTTCTGTGGTCATTCCGACCGACCGTCGTTCGGTTGCATACTTAGCCAGTTTTATGGACGCAGCTTCGTGGATAGTTTCTATCGAACTATGACAGGTCGTGCTCGGTGTATACATTAGCTTTCCCGAATTAGTTTTCTTTAAAAGAAGGGCTCCTGGATAGAAGAGAATGCAATTTATGAAATTATAGGTTTTTTGGACAACATAAGTTAATGATCGCGGGTTCTCGGGGTGGCGGGCTGAAAATTGAGCTTCTGTTGTTCTGTGCCCTACAAATAACATGGAGAGTTCCACAAGGTTGTGTTCGATGTATACATTAGCATTCTCGAATTAGTTTTCTTTAAAAGAAGGGCTCCTGGACAAAAGAGATTGAAATTTATGAAATTATAGGTTTCCTGGACAACATAAATTAAACATAAGAGATATGTAATTTTATAAAGTAGATATATAAAGCATGCACGGAGCTGTCATCCCATACTTAGCCAGTTTTTACATCGCGGGTTCTTGGGGTAGTGAAAATTGACAATCGAAGAGTTTTGCGATATACAAATTGACAATCGGACTTGCGGACTATTTGAATTTTAAGGGCCTCATGTCCAAAAAATTTAGTATTCTCGAAATAGTTTAGTTTACGTACGTTTTACATACGTTGGTGGACAAAAACACACAAAAAAAATAGTAAGCATTTTTTGGATCGCGGGTTCTCGGGGTGGCGGGCTCTAAATTCGGCTTCTGTTGTTCTATGTCCTATAAATAGCACGGAGAGTTCCATGATATACAAATTGACAATCAGACTTGCGAACTATTTGAATTTCAAGGGCTCATGTCCAAAAAAATTGGCATCCTCGAATTACTTTTCTTTACGTACGATTTACATATGCTCATGGAGAAAAATACAGAAAAATAGTAGTACCGTTTATTACATAGGGATCCATCCCCGCGACCTTCATCGCTTCCCAATACACATTAAATATGCTTTCAAAAGTTAGAACCGACCAGACAGGTTCGAAAAGATGGGCTTTAATAACTGGAAATCTCAAGTACATCTCCCATTAAAACGAATAGGCAAGTGGATATTATGGGATCTGGTAATTTCTTTTTGCCTGCATTTTGAATTTGCGATTTTTTTTTTTTTTTTTGCTTGTGCAGTTTTAGTTTTCTTAAAAGCTTCATCATAGTTCATGAATGTGTCACCCACAGAGATCTTGAGGTCATGTCCCTCTTTAATATTGTGCATATCTTAGATGTCAGATTTGAGAATCTGCTTGGATATGGGAATTTTAATACGTGCTGCTAGTCACTATTCAGCGTACATATTCAAAAAGATTGGCATTAATAAGCGAAAATATCGAGAACATCTGCCATTAAAACGAATCAACACAAAATCTACGGAAGATCATCCAACGTTTCTTTTAAATGCTTATTGCCATTTCTCTCTATCATCAAAGAGTTGCACTTTAGGGTGCCTTCGTTCTAATGTTCCTAGTCATGGACATGTAAGACAACTTAGAGATGTGATTGAGAGGTAGATGAAAGAAGAGAGACTGGTTTTATGTGACGTGAGCTTTGAGTAAAGAAAACTCTATTATACAAGAGAAACTCAGAGAGCACGAAAAAAAAAATGTTCTGGTTGGTGTTCTCGCTGTGTTCGATGCTTTGGTTGGTTGAAATGACTGCCTGGAGATTTGTTTGTTGAACTTCTTTGTTTTCTTGCTAGGAATTGTAATGGAATTTGAGGTCGCGTGAAAAATAGTTCTTTGTTTAAGTATATAGCTTCTTCCAACAACATAGATTTGGAAAGTGTATTGAATTGTACAGATCCCAGAAGAATTTGTTTTCCTCAGGGCGACACATTTATAGTGGCTTGCAAAATGGCCTGTCATGTTCATAAATGACGCGCAATATTGCTTCATTTGCGAATGTAACCAGAGGTGGGTAAAAAAAATTGTATGGGTGGATAAAATGCCACATTATCACTACAAAAGTTTATATTTCAAAGTTTGATGAACTACATGTGGGTCTGGTAATTGACTTGACAAAAAGCCATGTTCTTTGCAAAGTTTGTTCGGTTTCCTCTGGATGTAGTTGCAGACTCCACATATTTGGCGTCACCTCCGAACATTCCAGACCTTTCTGTGAGCCTCCATACCTCCATCGCTATGAGGAAATATATATTCTGATGCCATCTGCAACATTTGATACACTTGCCAGACCTGTGTTGGTGCATTCTGCAACATTTGATGTACTTGACACACCTCTGCTGCCCGAAGAAGTTATGTACCTCAACAGATTTTCATTTTGCATCTGGGTTGAACGTTTCTTCCAATCTACTGTAATTAAGCAAAGAAGTTCAACATACAAATCCTCAGGCAGGCTTTTCAACCAAATAGATGATCGAATACAGGGAGAATACCAGTCACTACGTACTTTAATTTTTTTTCCCCTGCCATAGCTGTTGTGACATAAAATGACTCTGTCCACTTTGAAATTGGCCTGAACACATTTCTAAGTTGTCTCAGATGTCAAGGGTCAGGAACATTGGAAGGAAATCACCTTAAACCCCAACTTTTTGATGGCAGAGGGAAATTAATACTTGACAAAGAATGGAATGTTGAATAAGCATCCATTGCAAGAAGGCCATATCTGGAAGAGACAAGGTATTCAAAAAACTAGGATAGATGTAGTTGGAAGCACCGATTAAGTACAAAACCCAAAATTGATATTCAACTCGTTTTTTACGAATAAAGAGTTTGAACGTCAAGAAAACTGTCAAGAAGCTTCATCAATGTACATATTTCAGTATTTTCCAATTTCTGGTATTTGTTTTAATTGTATTTTGTACCTTCTTCCCCTGTGTCGTTAAACATGAATGACAAGCTTTACTTTCAGTTGCCCACTACTTCAATCTAAATAAAGACTGGTCTATTCTTTCTTTACATTTTACATTTAAGAATAATTTTTCATAAGCGGCTCAATTGTTGACGTAATGTTTCTGTTCAGTATGTTGGATATATTGTAGCTTCTTCTATTTGATAATACGTGTGCATATATACTAATATTAGTACTATTGGAATAAATACAAAAACTTAGGCAATTATGTTTGGGTCTGCGATATTAAACAACTATGTTCCCAGCTCCGTCATATACATCTTGCAGCCAAAGAACTTCTGTAGTCTGCAATTTATGCTTTAATTACTTAAGTCACACCAAATATTGATTGCAGTTAATTTAATTTAGATATTGATGTTTATGGAGAGCGTACATTTGCTCATGTCATTGTAAGAAATACAAGATGAATAGATGATAAGGAGTTTATCTCGTTGAGACCACAATGCAAATTCATGTTTCTTGTTGCACTATGTACATCTTGCAGTCAAAATTTTCGTGCTTTTAACGAAATTTGCGAACTGAAGAGAATCTTGCAAATTGGAAGATCAGTTTCATTTGAAACAGAAACAATCCATTAATATATATTAATATGAATACTATTAAGATAAATATGAAAACTTTCTCCATTGATAGATACTAGTATGAATACTATTGGAATAGATATCAAACCTTTGTCTTGGCCAATACTTAGGCAGTTATCTGGGCAGCAGGGCTCGGGTTCGCAGTACCCAACACCTATGTCCCATGTTCCGTCATATACATCTTGCAGTCGAAGAACTTTAGTTATATGTAGTTAATGCTTTTACTAGTGAGAACCCAGCAAGGGTTCGAAAACATTGCCATTAATAAACGAAAAAAAACAAGTTTTTTTCGACTTCCAGATACTTATCTCTTTTCCCCTTTTGTGTTTCCCGTCCATTATGGCTTTCTGGTTTTATACTTAGTCGTCTTTCTATGATGGGCGGTTTCAGGGTTTGTGCGCTGACATATCTTCATCTCCATTTGTATCTTCACATGACGAATCCGATCGACTGCTGTACCTTTCCATACCTAGGCAATTTTGTGGCCGTGGTTGCCGGATCAATGCATACAAACTGGCCTTTTCTTCTTTCTGCTCGTTATTGATTTCTGGATATATACTTCGTTCCCTTTCTATGGTATCCGATTCCAGAGTTAGTGGGCTGACATGTCTTCATCTCCATGTATATCATCACACGATGGATTCGACCAACCGTTGTTCCTTTCCATGGCCAATTTTATGGTCGGCGCTGCGGGGCCGACGCTTGCGAACCCGACTGCTTATCGTTCTGGTATATACATATTGCACTCAAAACATCCGTGATCTACAATTTGACCGCGGGTTCCTCGTATACATTAACTTTGTTCAAAGTATCTGTTGCTTCTTTCCATCCCCAACAACTTCGCGTCCTTCCTGATATACATCAACAATGCTCTTACTAGTGACAAGTGGACACAGTGGCACGAAATATACTTCTGTGATCTGCATTTTTTCCTTAACTGGTGAGAACTCAGTAGGGGTTCGAAAGCATTTGCATTAATAATCAAACACTAGATGTTCTTCAACAATATACTTTTCCCTTGTCTTCTTCCCGTGTATTAACGATTTCTAGTTATATACTTAGTCGTGTTTCTATGATCGCGGGTTCCAACGTTGGCATGTTGACATATCTTCATCTCCATCTATATCCTCGCATGGCGAATTGGACCATCCGTTGTTCCTTTTCATACTTAGTGAATTTTATTCCCAAGGTTGTCGAGTTGGTGCAATTCAACTCTGCTGCTTCTTGTTTTGTCATCTACATCTACCACTCAAAATTTCCGTGATCTACAATTCCACCGTGAACTTCTCCATCCTTTTTCCCTTATTTTCTTCTCATGTATTATGGAACTATAAAATATGGACATGATATTTTATAGAGCATGTACGGATTCCACATTCCATACCTAGCGACATTTTGGATCGCGAGTTCTCGGGCGGGCGAGCTCAAAATTGGGCCTCCATTGTTCCGTGCCCTACAAATAACACCCAAATTTACGCGATATACAAATTGACAAGCACACCTGCGGACTGGCGGAATAAATATTGCACTTCTATTGTTCCGTGTCCTCCAAACAACGCTCCCAATTTCACGATATAGAAATTGACACACGGAATGCAGGGCTGGCGGGGTGGAGATTGCCATTGTTTACGGATGCTAATCCCTATGAAGTATCTAACAGTATCTAAAAAATTATTTTGAATACTAAATTAGCTCTTAGTAGTGACAACTAGACATAGAGGTACGAACAGTTGGGATTGCACCCTCCGCAATATACAAATTGACTACCGGATTCCGACATCGTCCGCTTTTCCATGTTACAGATTACACATTCAAATGTTGGGAGTGATACAATTAAACGTTGGGGCCTCGCGTCTTTTGTAGACACCTTCACAGTCTGTTTTGGATCCTCTTGTTTATGGGTTCATGAAATGTGCAACCCCAACGTTGGCGGGTTGACATATATTTATCTCCATCTATATAATCACAGGACGAATCCGACCGACCGCTGTTGCTTTCCATACTTGGCCAATTTTTTGTCCACAGTTGCTGGGTTGGCGCCAATTTCATCTCCATCTATATCCTCGCATGGCGAATTGGATCGCCCACTATTCCTTTTCATACTTAGTGAATTTTATGCCCGTCGTTGCTGTGTTGGCGCAATTGAACTCTATTCCTTTTTGTTCCATTATATACATCTTCCACTCAAAATTTGTGCAATCCCAATTGTTTCGTACTTCTGTGTCCAGTTTTCACTACTAAGAGCTAATTTAGTATTCAAAATAATTTTTTAGACACTGTTAGATACTTCATAGAGATTAGCATCCATAAACAATGGCAATCTCCAGCCTGCCAGCCTTGCATTCCGTGTGTCAATTTCTATATCGCGAAACTGGGAGTGCTGTTTGGAGGACACAAAACAATAGAAGTGCAATGTTGAGTCCCCCAGTCCGCAGGTCCGCTTGGCAATTTGTATATCACAGAATTCTGGGTGTTATTTGTAGGGCACAGAACAATGAAGGCCCAATTTTGAGCCCACCCACCTGAGAACCCACGATCCAAAATGTCGCAATATACAAATTGACTACCGGATTCTGACATCGTCTGCTCTTCCGTGTTACAGATTACAAATTCAAATGTTCAGAGTGATACAACTAGAACGTCGGGGCCTTGCGTCTTCTGCAGACACCTTCGTAGCCTATTTTGGATCCTCCAGTTGTTGTGTTCACAAAATGTGCAACCCCAGCATTGGCGGGTTGACATATCTTTATCTCCATCTATATAATCACACAACGAATCCGATCGACCATTATTGCTTTCCATACTTGGCCAAGTTTATGTCCACGATTGCCGGGTTGGTGCCAATTTCACCTCCATCTTTATCCTTGCATGGAGAATTGGACCGCCTTTTTTAGATATTGTTAGATACTTCATAGGGATTAGCATCCGTAAACAATGACAATCTCCACCCCACCAGCCCTACATTCTGTGTGTCAATTTCTATATCGCAAAACTGAGAGCGTTGTTTGTAGGACACAGAACAATAGAAGTGCAATGTTGAGTCCACCAGTCCGCAGGTCCGCTTGTCAATTTGTATATCACAGAATTCTGGGTGCTATTTGTAGGGCACAGAACAATGGAGGCCCAATTTTGAGCCTTCACACATGAGAACCCGTGATCCAAAATGTCGCTAGGTATGGAATGCAGAATCCGTACATGCTCTATAAAATATAATGTCCATATTTTATAGTCCCATAATACATGGGAAGAAAATAATGGAAAAGGACGGAGAAGTTCACAGTGGAATTGTAGATCACGAAAATTTTGAGTGGTACATGTAGATGATGGAACAAGAAGAAGAAGAGTTGAATTGCAACAACTCGGCAATCGCGGGCAAAAAATTCACTAAGTATGAAAAGGAACAACGGGCAGTCAAATTCGCCATGCAAGGATATAGATAGAGATGAAGATATGTCAACATGCCAATGTTGGAACCCACGATCATAGAGACGCGACTAAGTATATAACTAGACTACCAAATACAAATTGACTATCGGATTCCGACATCGTCCACTCTTTCGTGTTATAGATTATGCATTCAAATGTTCAGAGCGATACAATTAGAACGTTGGGGCCTCACGTCTTCTGCAGACACCTTTGCAGCCTGTTTTGGATCCTCTTGTTGCTGGGTTCACAAAATGTGCAACCCCAGTGTTGGCGGGTTGACATATCTTTATCTCCATCTATATAATCACATGACGAATCCGGCCGACCATTGTTGCTTTCCATACTTGGCCAATTTTGTGTCCATGGTTGTCGGGTTGGCGCCAATTTCATCTCCATCTATATCCTCGAATGGCGAATTGGACCGCCCGTTGTTCCTTTTCATACTTAGTGAATTTTATGCCCGCAATTGCCGAGTTGGCGCAATTGAACTCTATTCCTTTTTGTTCCATTATATACATCTTCCACTCAAAATTTCTGTGATCTACAATTCCACTGCTAAGTACTTCGTCCTTTTTCCCTTTTTTTCTTCCCATGTATTATGGGACTATAAAGTATGGACATGATATCTTATAGAGCATGTACGGATTCCGCATTCCATACCTAGCGACATTTTGGATTGCGGGTTCTTGGGCAGGTGGGCGGGCTCAAAATTGGGCCTCCATTGTTGCGTGTCTTACAAATAGCACCCAAAATTCCGCGATATAGAAATGACAAGCGGACCTACGGACTGGCTGACTCAACATTGCACTTCTATTGTTCCATGTCCTCCTAATAGCGCTTCTAGTTCCGCGATATACAAATTGACACACGAAATGCAGGTCTTGCAGGGTGGAGATTGCCATTGTTTACGGATGCTAATCCCTATGAAGTATCTAACAGTATCTAAAAAATTATTTTCAATACTAAATTGCTCTTAGTAGTGACAACTGGACACAAAGGTACGAAACAGGTGGCATTGCACCCTGCACAATATACAAATTGACTATCGAATTCTGACATCGTCCGCTCTTCAATCTACCATGACTCACAAATGTTTCAAAGTATCTCTCGCTGCCTTCCATCCCCACTAACTTCCTATCCTTCTGACTATCCTACCATACCCTCTTCGTTGTTACGCACATTGCAATCAAAAAGTTCCGATACATACAATTTGACCCTCGCGCCCTCACCTTCAACAGTTGTACCTTGCAACCCTATTTTGTAGCTGTTTTTTTCCCCTGCCCGTGACCTTCGTACTTTCTTACTATGCAATTAGAAACCTTTCATGCTAACAAATGACCATGCAGGAACTATCAACATTGTCATTAATGGGCAAAACGGTCGAGGAGATCTCCCATTATTACGCATTAAACCAAGATGTGCGGAGAGTTGTTTTGTCCCTTCCGATTATTCATCTCGAACACGCGTCATCGTGTTGGGTGGCTCAAGAAATCTACAATGCTTAATCGGTGATTTCAATATCCACCATGTTCGCATTTTCTATGTATGCAATTACTAGTTTTTAATGTTAACAATGCATCATGCAACAGTCGTCCAAATTGTCATTAATCAACGAAAGTCTCGAGGACATCTCCCATTCACACGCTTTGGACCAAAATTTGTGCAGGGTTATATTATCCCTTCCAACTTTTCATTTCATTCATCATCTGGAGAAAACAAACGTTCTTGTAGACTTATGGTAGCAGGTCAACATCAGTTTTGTGGAGATACAGTAAATATTTTCGCACACGAGGACCAGAACTTCCAGTGGTCCAGGGCATACTTTTACTATTCATCCCATTCCGCCCAGAACAAAGTGATTTGGACCTCTGGAATCACTTGTGTAGGCTGCGTCCTTGAGGTTTTTGACTGTAAGGAGGTGGTCTCTTGGTGCGCTGAAAAATATATTCCAGGCCAAAGAATTATTCCACTGCGCGACCATTCTCCTGTTTCTTTCTCACCTCAGGTCTTTCGCGAGAAGTTAAAATTGTCAAAGCCAACATTGACGTTCAGAGGACAAGAATGCAAGCAGTTTCTAGAAAAACATGATAACGGGATGGACATCTTAGCCGACTTCCTCAAAGACCCGACAACAGTTCCTAAAGATATCACAAGGTTGCAGGTAAGTTCCTTTAGAAATCCATTCTGGGAAATTGCTTGGATGTTTATAATAATAACGTGACAGGTGTCCACTGCAAGCATTTCCCATATTATTATTTATATTTTGTATTTCACAGTCAAGGACCAATACATTTTCGATTGGGGGAAGCTAATTTCCATTGAGCTCTGTTCCCAGTTGTCGCGATTCAAAGAATAAAATAAATTTTATATGTCATCCTACTTAATTTTCACAATTGTGCATTGCTGCCCATTTCCAAAACTTTCTCTTTCCAATAAAATAAACTGTGGATTTGACCCAGTAACATTCTGGTACGAGGACCTATGGAGGCACAAGGCCTCCCATTGTTTTTACGAAGTTTTTAATGGCTTTGTCTCAGTTTTCAAAGATTTACTGTTAGGCAAGGATGCTCTGCGGATGTCTGACCACACAACCAAGTTTTTGAACATGAAGAGCACACTTGAGCAAGAGGAAAATCATAATGTCCTCATGGTCTTTGGCTCTATGGAAAATCTTGCCTTCCTTCCATGCCACATCACAGACAAGATGTTTGTTGCAGAAGTAGCAAGGCAATACAACCACTAGTTGCATTTTTTCCATGACAAGAAAAAAAAACAGTTCATTCCTCTGCCCTGGAAAGTCGGAGACTTCGTGTGCAGAAACATCAACAAGATTGACGAGTTTTCCGCCCATTTCAAGAAATCGAACCTAACATACGCTGAAAGGCTAAAAGGGTTAGACCCTAATGGCATTTTTCGAGAACATTTACTGGATGTTGGCTTTAGCACCTCTTTTATCCATAGACACTTGACCCAAGACAGGATCAGTGTCAACAACAATCCTGCTTTTGTCGATTGCGACACAGAGACATTGCAAAGCGAGACTGAATTGTACAGGCAAGATGGAAAAGTATCCGGTGAGAAGAGTACCTAGTCCCCCACCAACACTCCCAAGAGCACGACATCAGGAGCATCGCTTCGACGGTCCACCCCAATAAGAAAGCAACCTAGAAATCTTCGAACGGAGGAGGAGATAAGAACCCTCCTCGCATAAATATTGATAGTTCTCACAAAATTCCACTGGTGAAGAAGAGAAAAAACAATGCAAGGCAAGCGAAGGAACCCAAAATTCAAAGTGGAAAACTGCAACTTGAAATTGAAATTGAGCACATGCAAAAAATTGGGTCGTCCGCGGTGGAAATATCTGAGACCGAATTTTTTGACATAGACAAATCCTTCGTAATTGAGAGCGCTATTTTTGACATCCAATCTAAAAGTATGGTCATTGAAAAGAAATATGTAACAAATAGGAAAGGAAAATCTCCTCATTTCACCAGGTAACCAGTGAAATTCTTCGTGATTCCATTGGAGGAATTGAGACGGAAAATGCCAATCTGAAAGACCGCCTCAACGAATATGAGCAGGCTTTCATTGCAACCCCAGAATTTGCCAGTCCTTTGGCAAAAATCCTGCCTGCTACCACTGCAGCCAAGATGAAAGAATCCTCTACCCTCCTTGCATGCTCTAGAGCCCTTGTAGAGAATAAAATCAACAAAAATAATGCAGCTACTTACTGAAGCCTAGGAAACATCACAAAATTTAGTTTCATTCGGAAAGAAGGCCAATGATTTCCTGCAACATTTGGAGGCGAATTTAAGAAATGAGCAACATTTCTGTGATCAGCTACTGGCCCCTTTTCCCAACTATGCCGTCAACACATCGGAACTGAAAAGAAGACAAGAGAAACTCCCTTCCCCAAAGTGGAACAAAAAAGTAAAAGCATGCTGGAAAAAGAAAGTTGACAACCTAGAGCTCATTGTCAAATCATGTAAACAAGTCATATCAGAAAAGGAAGATTTATTCACAAGCTTGCTGCAGATGGACTTAGCCGGAACTACCAACGAGGTTCAAGATCCAAACTTAATTCTCAAATCCTTGTCAATCACCAAAGAATCCTTCCAGGAACAAGTTGATATTTTAAAGGGGTTGTCTTTCGAAAAGTTTTACGGCATAGATGAATATTGTCTAGATGAGCACGAGCACTGGGTACTGAACTATGCGACACACAATGAAGAAATTGAACAGATTTTGCATAATATTTTAATGGATCTAAGGAAATTAGAAAACGACCTTTACGACATAGAAATCCGGGATGAAATATACACAACCCCCATGAAAAGCCACATCGAAGAATGGTTCCAACAGAGAATGAACAACTCGTACAGGAAGGGCAACAACTGATCAACAAGACTCCACTTACCATCGACGATGTTGGAGCCGCCCTTCTCTAAATAGCTGAAATGTTATACTTAAGCCCAAAAAGATGGATTTCGAGACTTCGTTTATTTCATGATTCTACCCACTAAAGACGCAGTATCCCGACACACGAAATGGCGAAAAATTTTCTAGTTATAATCACCATTACTAAATGACTAAGTGATCATTATCATCTTTTATTTACCTCGTACTCTTGCTCGCGAGAGTTACATGTTGAATGTTTCTCAAACCTCTGACTTGCGAAGTCGCGAAGTTATGTTAAAGTTACCCAGGTTAATATCAAGAGTAAATCACTTTAAACCTTAGTTAATCATTATCATGATTTCGCGACTCGACGATTGCTTCCTCAAAAGGCAACACCTTTGTAACTCCGATCCACGAAGTCACGATTTTCATTAATTAAGCATGGATTAATTAAAGGCTTAAGTCAAATCACAGATAATCAACTAAATCGCACCATCGCGATTTCAAGTTTTTAAAATTCAAAGGCTAGGAGCGAAATCATCCGATACGGCAACCGTCGAAAAGGGGATTAGTGACTAAAGCGCACTTAATTAAAAGAACTAAACTAGATTAATTAACACCTTAAACAACCTTTAACACACACAGTTTACATATGAAGTGTTGAATGTTTCTGCATTTTTCCATGTCACGAATTGTCAAGCATTTATTCAAATTTCAGTGAGGTGATGGATAGTAAGATCTTGTGTTACTTCTAAATCTTTCTATTAAACGATTTGACTGTTCTATCAGAAAGGACTCGCACGAGCTTAAATGATCAAGACAAAGGGGTTTCTTTCATTATTTTAGTTTTCATTTCTATTGCGCGCAGAGCCATTTCACCAGGATAACTTATGTTTGCGTTTTCAATCTTTCCGACAGGGGATCTAGTTGCAAGGTTCTCTATCATGGCTCTGAGAAAAGTGCCCAAGGAAGCTGCCGAGAGTTCAGGTCAGGGTTCAGATGTTGTTTTTGATACCTCGCCCCGAAGTATTAATTCTGTCAAAACATGGACATACGTTTCCAACATTCTGCAATCCGAGTCGATAAACTGTTCAAATGATTCCAGTGATAACGAGAAGGATGAGTTGTCCACCAAATACAAAATTGTCTCTCAAGCGAATATGCACAAAATAGCAGCAAGGCAATGACTTCTTCCCTGTTATGATATGATCAGATGGGCGTTGGACCATGTGGACATCCTGACTAGGACGATTATCAACGAACAGAGGGTGACAATTGGAACTTTCAGACCGAAGCATTTACAGGCAATGTATAAATTGTCACCCACACCAAACCTTACTCACAATGCCGAATTCCTAGAGGGTTTCAAGAAGAAGGAATGTGAGCAGTATGGAAAACATTTATCCGATCTAATCAAAGATTGGGTTTCGCACCCTGCGAAATTCAGGGTTGATACTAATGGAATTTATTCAATCTCCTCCTTAGAGCTGCAATTCAAGTATATAGCGATGATGGCCTGTAGGTTGTATGGGMAGGAGGACACTACTCACTTTTTCCTCCCATGGGTACCGCTTATTCATASAGTGGCTGAGGGTTTCTCTTTCGACTGGGCCAAATTGTTGTCTGACAGTCTGACCAGTCGAATTACCGAATACCGAGCGCAGAGGGCGAGCAGGAAAATGACTTCATTCTTTATGTCTGCTTACATCATGTACACTATCTKCTTCATGACAACTTTCCCACTAATGAACTGGAGCTGGGCTCCATCTAATACAGAGCCTATTCATGTCTACCACTCGAAACTTTGGGAGGATAAAGCCAAAGAATTCGTCTACGAGATCTTCAACTGGGTAATGGTACCAGTGCATGTCTCCATCTTCGGCCATCTGCCTCCCAGGATTTTGGATAACATCACGACCAACYTGAGTAGCATGGCAGATTGATATATAGAAGCGGAATTTTCATACATCAAGGTCTTTGGCACYTGTRTTTCCCCCATAYGCTCTGCCGCTATTCTTGCCAGATAAGCTAGTGTGTCGYGAGATCACCAGACAAATTGTGCTCGGTGGGATAAGMAAAGAGCTCAAAGGAGTATCGAAAAAGGTATGAYCGCCCTTTCCCATTCACATTGGTGCATATCCTTTATTAGATTTTGGCCATGCTAGAGCCGAGGCTACAGCCTTAGAGGAAATGAAATTGGTGGACATTGAGTTTAAGAAGCACAACCCTAATAAGGTTGTGAGTAATCRCCTAGCGAGTTGTGGCCTGAAGAAATACGAACACAAGGATTCRCCTCATGATGAAATCTTCCRGGGTGCAAGGTCCTACTATGAAGTCCCAAGTCRAATTCAAGCCCTGCCGCCCGAAGAGAAGGCCAATTTCTTTAAATTCCAGGAGCCTCGATAGAGTTKTCTCTCCCAGGTTTTACAGGGTGAAACCCCAAAGCTTCCGGTTACACATCAAACAGAAGCCAAAGTCTCAAAGGAATTGAGTCCTGACAAGGAGGAGAACCAAGAGAAAACAGGGGAGGCCRGGACCTYAGAACGAGGAGCCGAAATCCCCGAYCAAYAGGAAGGAAACCTAGAAAAGGGTATGCTGGGMAAGCARGTCCAAAGTCAAGCAGAGATACCCTCGCAAGGGGTGGGTGACTCACTATTKCTCATATCAAGCAAGCCAACCATGGATKCTATCMTGAAACGATCATTCAAGGAAATTGACAATCCCATTGCTTCTATTACACCCTTACAGTTCACAAAGGGGAACCCCGATGTGGGATGGATTTTCAATGAATAAYTAACGCCCATTTCTGTAGAAGAGTTACCTSCTAATGATTTTTTCTTTGATAAGAAAAGGAAGGCCATGGTGAAGCAAGAATCGTATCAAAAAGCAGGTGCAGTGGCTAAAAAATTTAAAATCCTGATAGAAGGAAAGGCCATAGAAGAGAAAGAATTCGTCGACAAAATAAYAGGAACACTGGGGGCTTATGCTACATCCAACCARTATTCAGTTGGAACTTTGAAGGCAYAGTTGAAAYGAAAGAACCTCYTGATCGGTAAATTGGAAGCTAAGGTGGCTACGGCAGAAGCAAATGCCAGGGATGAGGTGAGCAAAAKCCTCGAGCAAGCYAGAATAGTCGATCTGCAAGAGATTRAGAAACTTAGATCCGATCTTGAGCAGATGTGCCAGTCGAYGCAAATAAGCCAAATGCAAGTAAGCCGACAGGRGCAACAAATAATACAGTTACAGTCGAAATTGGATGTTGCCGAAAACCAGGTCTTAGACATAAAGATATTCCAATCCCAAGCCACCGAAATCTGACATAAGRTATTAGCAGCTCAAGAGGACTTGCTTGCTAAAGTGGGAACCATTCAGAATCACTTTTAGACGATAGATCAAGTGCTAGAAGATATCTCTTTGAGAGAAAGAGAAGCTGGGGTGGCTYGGGTTGCTTTCCAGGAGGYTGTTATAGCCACAGTGAAAGWAGAGATGGTCAGTAGCTCCAAATTAACCATCGCAGAACAAACCAGAGGGAATATCTTACTAAAGGTGTGGGAGCAGAATATATCAGAGAGAAGGGGAGGAGCTAAAGAGGTGAGGAATTCTTGTGAAGA
The DNA here is from genome assembly GCA_009831015.1 of Picea engelmannii. NCBI lineage: Eukaryota > Viridiplantae > Streptophyta > Pinopsida > Pinales > Pinaceae > Picea > Picea engelmannii. The sequence goes on from ML776691.1 coordinate 1,071,164, forward strand.
AWCATTCGCCTTGATAAATAAAAGTTTGTTAGACCTTGATGAGGAAGGCAGTGCCGGGACGCTGGGMAAAATCAATATAGCTAAACACTTRCTAGATATCAAGGAAAATGTGGAAAAGGAGMAAGCTGAAATATCCTAGATAAGTCAGGTTGATATGGTCCAAGTGGACAAATGGCTAGTAAAGCCAAGTTTACAATTATGKTCTATTGTCATGGAAGACCGATAAGTGGGAAAAAGATTGCCACRGTTGGCAAAGAATTGTTACACCTTTGAGGCAAACAACCAAGCAGAGCCTTCCAGGTTGATAGCCCAGTTGATTGAAAGGTGCGTCAGTTGCATTGAGCAAGTGAAAGGRCAGGCTTCTGGTGCTAAATGATGACAGATGTCACTCCGTTCTATTTCTAGAGCTAGAGGAGAAAAGAAAGCAAGGTGATCTTCCCTTATGAAGGAAGACAAAAGACGAGGAAATGAAACGCTCCAATTTTCATTTGTAACTGACAAGTTTCTAGAACGATTGGAATTCGAAATGTCTAGAAGTTTTGTTTAAATATACATTTTGAAAGTGCACCACGGGGCTATTTTCTTTTTTGGGGTCAACTGTAATAGGTGATTTCCTGTGCCAAAATTAATGAAAAAGCAATTCAAAGACTCTGAATTCTGTGAAGACTGAGTTATGTGTTATTCCCTTTATCTCATGTCCATTTTCATTTCTCATATATATCTTTGATGAATGATTAGTTGCAATTTAGTGCAACTTCTACTGTGGTGATCAACTGTCTAGTCTTCTAAACATTTGCAGTTTTTCCTCTGTATCGGCTATCGGCAGGTACAAGACCTGTGAATTACTTAGATCTCTATATTTTATGCTTTGTCAAAGTGTTTTCTTGTCTATTTTCTTCTTTTGTTATAGGGTGAGATTCTCCCTCGATTGGAGCCTTGCATTGTTGACAGCTTAATGTTTTCTTATGTTTCATGCATGATTTTTCAAAGTTAGCTCAGTTACTGGAAAAGATATTTGGCTTTGTTATATTATTAATTTGGATCTGAGAAATCTTTCTTATATAATCTAAAATTGAAATAGCATTTTAAAACATCAACTGCCTTTAAAGCTCTGTTTCTCCATGACTGTACCCGTTGTAAGACAACCCAACATTGAACCTGGCCTATCAGATCAAACCAACATCACTTTGAATCTTTTCGATACTACACTTAAGACTGCCATCACCCGGGCAGAGCTCGAACGTTCATGGACATCCATCGAACGTGATATCAACATCCAAGAACATTTGGAAGCTAGACAAAGACAACTCAGAAATCGACCATAGCTTCCTCCCCTGAAGTTTGTTCTTTCCCTTTTTATCACTCACTCACTTTTGGATGCCTAGACATTATACTTTATAGCCTTAAGTATAGACTCTAGGACAACATCTTTTTGGCGTTGTTGCCGGGGATAGAGAATCGTAGTCACTTTCCCCTGAGAAGACGACATTTCCAAGTTTCATTTTTTTATAGTGAACAAAGATCGAACACCTTGTTAAGGCTAAACCTTTATCATTCGCTTGGCGACTCCACTCTTAAGAAAGCTGGCATCCATTCGAAGGAACACCAGACAAAACCTAGATGCTAAATAGACTGTGCCATTTTTCGACCCTGAAAAAATACTAAAACCAAGGGGTGTTTTCAAACAAAACACTGTTGTTTACCAACCCAAGTCTACTCAGTCCAAAGCTAAGATCCCTCTTGAAACTTCATCCTTGTGAGAAATTTCTCTCGGGAAAACATCGGACAGTACTGTCGAAGCCGAGACTCTAAACCATGAGTTGATCCTACCCGAGATTAAGGTCGAAACCTCTCCGACTACCTCTTATGTTAGTAGGGGTGAGACGTATGTCATAAAGCTCATCCCTATTAATATCCCATAGACTCTCGATACAAACCTCTCTGTCACTCGAGGCTTTGAAGAAAGTACCACACACTCGGATTCAACACCAGTGGGTTCTCCCATTTATGCATGCTGCAAATCAGAGGAACCGAGTCCCCGTGTACGCTCTCTCCCTTTCCCAACTTTCACCTCCCCAGATAAAAAGTTCCCCGAATTCTTCCCCCTCCACCTCGGGGAAACTAGAGAGTCGCTATACATCTTCGCCAACCCTCTTTATAACATACCAATTTCCTCTCCTAGGTTATCCATGGCCATCACCGGAGGAGGAGTAGGAGGAGCAAGAGGTCAAGGCCAACAACCGTTCCCCAAATTTTTCGCCAAGGTAGCCGCTAGATACGCCCCCTTGGTCCTTCCAGTACCCCTCCATGATTTACCAGAAAACTATATGAAAAACTTTCCCAAGTTCATAGGAGAAGGATATCTAACCGTTGCAGAGTACATCAACTTCTTCGATCAATTTGGTGATATTCTAGGTCTCGAACATGAGGACGTATATTCCCGTTTGTTTGTCCAAACTTTCGAAGGATAGGTAAGAACTTGGTTTTGGAGCCTGCCACCAGGTTCAATATTATCCTATGATGCCATAGAAGACCTATTTCTCAGACAATGGGGCGAAAGAAAGGATCATTTATACTATTTGACCGAGTTCGGGTCTTTAAAGAAAAAGGGATAAAAAACTGTTATGGAATTTATCCAGAGATTTAACAAGTTGTACAATAAGATGCATGTTGAAGTTAAACCGTCCCAACCTACAGCCAAAGTAAATTTTTCAAGAGCTTTCGAACCCGATTTCGCTTTACTGTTAAGAGAAAGGAGAGGGGCCGACTTAACCCGAATGCAAGATGACGCCGTGGAAATTGAGTCAAACATGATGGCTCCGGGTAAATTAAAAACGAAAATCGAAATAGGAAATAGGGAAACCAAACATTTTAGAGAACAAGCGGGTCCCTTTGGATCTGGAAGGTCCTTAGATGACAAAATGGATGACATGGCTAGGACAATAAAAGAGATATCAAACAAAATCTCAAGAATGGAGCTAGACCAATCCAAAGATGATCAATTCATTAAGAGAGAATTTAGGAGAAACCTCAATCCTCAGATTCAACAAAGATAGATTAAAAATGAAGATAAAAAAATTCAAACACCTCTAAAAATTGAAAATTTTATTGGAGGAAATGATATGCAGGAGTTCAAGGATTTGGAAGAAGACGTAAACAATTTAGGCGACGAATGTATACAACCACATTTAACGAAAGAAGATTATGAGAAGTCTCTAAACACTGAACAATCATCGAGTGAGGATAATAACCTAAACAACGCTGATGATCTCGCTTATCAAGGAATGGTCGACACCATAATGGCTGAGCTCCAACATAAGTACAATCTGAGGCCTAAAAACAAACCTGTGTCGACTGCTCAACCCAAGAATTTTTTTCCTAGAGGTGAAACATACGAGCCCGCCCCAAAAGAGACTGAGACGTGCCAAAATGATAAAGTAAATGGGGCAAACTCACAGAATACCAAAATAAAAGAGACTGAGATCCAAGGGAGAAGAACCAAGACAGCCGAAACATAGACACCGGGAACCATAAGCACCCAAAATAAAACAGTGCAAACAAATAAGTTGGAAAAGAAGGAGTCTGATGTTTCGGCCAAAGAAAGAGATAGAGTTGTGGGGGATTTTAGCCTAGAAAATGAGATAAGTAAGATCAAAATACCGATACCTTTAGTCGAGTTGGCTAAGAACCTTATGTACCGAAAACAAATAACCAAAATGATAAACTTTTTAGATTTAGAGAATCAGTGTGACGTAATAAATTTGGAAGACGATAAGCCTAACATCACTTTTGGTCCACATTTCGAAGGGGCCAGGGACACCGTCGCCCCCTTCTACATCACCCTGAACGTGCACGATCGACTGCTGCATAATTGCATACTGGACTCTGGAGCCTCTCATAATGTGATGCCAAAATCTATTATGGATAGATTGGGCCTTGAAATTACGAGGCCATATGGAGATCTTTACTCGTTCGATTCAAGGAGAGTTAAGTGCATGGGCATGATCAAAGACTTAGTAGTCACTCTTGCCCAGGTTCCGGTGAAAAGCATCTTAATGGATGTAGTTATCACTGATATACCCCCTAAGTATGGTTTGATATTATCTAGATCTTGGGGAGCCAAGCTCGGGGGATCTCTTCAACTGGATATGACATATGCCACTATCCCTGTTTTTGGCGGCCAGTTCACTCGGTTGTATAGGGAAACGCAGTTTGCGTATACGGTAAGCAATCCATAGAATCCTAACAATTACCCTGTTTATGTCGCCGATCAAGATCTGGGAAATTGTATATTATCTTTTGATGATAGTGTAAATAATTGTGCAGAAGAAATATATCTAGATGAAAATAAATCGGAAGTGACAGATTAAAACGCGTATAGCACTGGAACTTGGAATTTTTTTTTTGATGGTGCTTCATTGTGTGAAGGAGCAGGTGTGGGAGTGATTTCTGTAGCACCTGAAAATGAATTTGTTATCCCTTTCTCTTATAGGCTTCAGTGGGACATAGACTACAAAAATAACGTATGCGAGTATGAAGCTCTAGTCTTGGGACTAAAAGATGCCAAGAAGCTAAACATAAAGAACCTGGAAGTCTATGGAGATGCAGAGATGATTGTGAAACAAGTAAATCGACAGTACCAGGCCAAGCACCCGAGACTAAGGTCCTACAGAAATTGCGCCTAGGATCTAATGGAAAATTTGTTTTCATCAGTAAAGGTTCATTTCATCCCATGGGCAGAAAACTAGCAAGTCGATTCACTGGCCAAAGCAGCTTCGACTTTCACACCCCCTACCGCTTTCAAATTAAAATACCACATAGAGGTGAGGCACAGACCATCCATACCAAACAACATACAACACTGGCAGGTATTCAAAGATGACGAACAAATCAGAAAGTTCCTAGAAATGGTGGATGAGTTCGTTGAAACTTACATTGACCAGGAAAACCAAAATGACCATACTTGGATTATGCAGGAAGGGGAGGAGCCTCATGAGTTCCGAGAAAAAATCGCAAATCATCGCCTACTAGTGTTAAAAAGTAATCAGATCCCTAAGGGCCTGATACCTCTGGAAAGGTTGTTTGATCAAAACGACATGCCTCTGAGGTCTACCTTGCAGCCACAACTGGAGGAGGTTGAAGACTATGACGTGGGCACTACTAAAGGACCTAGGATAGTGAAACTATCAAAGTACCTTCTTCTTGAGATAAAGAGCAAGTATACACACTTACTCGGACGGTATAAGGATGTTTTTGCATGGTCTTACGATGAGATAAGAACCTATGACACCTCTGTGATTGAGCATAAGATACCTTTGAAACCTGGTGTTAAACCCTTCAGATAGAAGCTCAGGCAAATCAACCCCATTTTACTGCCCGTAGTCGAAAAAGAAGTGAAAATGATTTTAGACGCAAAAATAATTGTACCTCTCAGGTACTCTGACTGGGTGGTGAACCTAGTCTCGGTTAGGAAGAAGAGTGGGGAGATCAGACTGTGTGTAGACTTTAGAAATCTAAATAAGTTCTCTCTCAAAGAGAATTATTCTCTACCCAAAATGGATCACATTTTGGAAAAAGTAGTTGGGGCAAATAGGATGTCGATGATCGATGGGTTTTCCGGTTACAATCAAATTGCTGTCAACGAGCATGATAAAATAAAAACAACTTTCACCACCCCTTGGGGCACATTTATGTATGACAAAATGCCTTTTGGTCTGATGAATGCAGGTGCTACCTTCCGGCACGCTATGGATATCACTTTCATCGGTGAAAGAAATAAATTTGTGGTTATCTACCTTGACGATCTAACTGTCTTTTCTAAATCCGATGAAGACCATCTGATACATCTGAAGCAAACGTTCAAGAAATGCCAGAAATTTGGTTTTTCCTTAAACCCCAAGAAGTCTCACTTTGCGATGCAAGAAGGTAAACTCTTGGGCCACATTGTGTCTCGAGACGGAATTAAAATCGACCCTAAAAGGGTAGAAGCTATAGACACCATAAATATTCCTAGAAATGTAAAAGAGATTCAGTCATTTTTAGGAAAAATAAATTTTTTGAGAAGATTTATCCCAAACTTTGTTGAAATCGTGAAATTGATCACATATATGCTAAAGAAGAACAACGAAGTGAAATGGACGGCAGAAGCTAAAGCGTCATTTGCACAGATCAAGAAAATTATCAGCAAAGCACCCGTACTGGAAAGCCCTGATTATCTAAAAGATTTCCTGATTTTCTCGTTCGCCTCCGAACACAGTGGCGACAGTACTCCTCCAGAAGAATGAAGAAGGTTTCGAGCAACCAATAGATTTTTTTAGTAAAATTCTTAGAGACGCTAAATTGAGATATGATATAATGGAAAAACAAGCGTATGCTATGGTGAAGGCGTTGAAGGCTTTTACAACCTACGTGCTACGCTCCAAGGTAATTGCATATGTGCCCACCAGTTCTGTAAAAAATATATTGGTTCAGCTCGACAACGATGGGAAGAGGGGTCGGTGGCTTGCTAAAATTCAAGAATTCGATCTAGAGGTGAAACCGACGAAACAAGTAAAAGGACAGGGTTTGGCTAATCTCTTAGCTGAATAAAATTTCAGAGCACTCCGAATGAATAACCTGCAGGGATGTAAAGGATGTGGGGACATAAATGAGCTCAATGACCAAATAACTACAACCAGAATCAAAGAGAAGTTTGCCTTATCGAACTGGTTTAGAGACATAGTGTCCTACCTACTGACCCTGAAATGCCCTAGTGATCTATCTCCAGCTAAAGCGAGGACACTGAAGCTGCATGCTGTGAAGTACTGTATATCCAAAAGCCAATTGTACTAGAAGGACCCATTAGGATTCCTACTGGTTGTTTAGTAGAATCATAAACATAGGGGGGTCATAAACGAATTTCACGAAGGAGTATGCGAAGGGCATCATGCCTGGAGGGCATCAACCTATAAAATCATGAGGGCAGGAATTTATTGGCCTAAACTATTCTCAGATGTCAACGCCAAAGTCAGAGCCTGTAACCCTTTCCAGTTGTTCATGGGCAAATAGAAGCTTCCAGCGCTACCTCTGGTTCCTATCAAAATCGAAGCCCTGTTTCAACAATGGGGGTTAGATTTTATAGGTGAAATCAACCTGCATTCTAGCGCTCAACACAAATGGATCCTCACTGCTATAGATTACTTCACCAAATGGGTGGATGCTATTCTGACTAGAAAAGCGACCGATTCAGTGGTAATAGATTTCCTGGAAGAGAACATACTGTCCAGATTCGACTGTCCCCGAAAGATAATCACGGACAATGCCCATGCATTAAAGTCTATGGAAATGGTTAGTTTCTTCCAAAAATAAAACATCATATTGGGCCACTACACCGCATAATACCCTCAAGGAAATGGGTTAGCCGAATCGTCAAATAAAATTTTAATTACCATAATTAAGAAAGTGCTGAGTGAAAACAACAAATCTTGGCATGTGCATCTCAAGTATGCTTTGTGGGCAAATCGGATAGGTACGAAGAAATATATTGGTACTTCGCCTTTCCAAATGGTATACGGGACTGACGTGGTATTCCCTATAAATCTAGCGCTTCTTGTAATGAAACTCTGGCAAGATGAGAAAGAAGAACCAAACCATGTCACAAGGAGAATAAATCAGTTGATTGAAGTTCAACAACACAAGGCTGAAGTGGACGAAAGGCTGCAGAAATACCAAGACAACATGAAAGCGTTGTTCGATCATAAGGCCAAAAACAAAGAGTTCCTCCCTGGCGATTTGGTTTTGAAATGAGATGCTAGGAGGGAAGACTTGGAAAAACATGGTAAATTTGATCATATCTGGTATGGACCATTCAAAGTCTCAGCGTCTGAAGGGAAGAATTCATTTATGTTAGAGAATTTGGATGGTAAAATCCTCAACGCTCCTGTCAATGGGCATTATTTAAAGCACTATATGTAATAAATGAGTTCCAAATCTCCATTGTATATACTGGTTTGTGTTTTCTGGTTTTTTTTTTTTTATATCTTTTCGGTAAGTTCAGTTTCATCGCAAATAAAACAGGTTAGTGATTTCCTAGAAGTAGAGATATGAAATTTTCAACACATCCAATCCCATAAATCTTGAAGACCTGATACTTTTCATGTCGTTTCTTACAGGATTCCGACTTACAGCCCAAACAACAAAAGGAGAAAACAAATGGTCATGTATCAGGAAATTGACTCACCCGAGACAGGTGACAAAAAAAAATAATATTTTTTTAAGAAGAGAACGAGTGGTAAGGCAAAGGTATGAATTTCTGAAGTATCTGGGTTTCAAAAGAATATCACTTAAATGTAGCAATGGTATCACGAGTATGATATTTTCACCTGACATGCCATTAAAAGAACAAATTTTTACTGTGGATTCTAAAAGGCTCACCCGGATAAGATAAAAAATAATTAAAATAAATAGAGAAAGTAAAGCGTATCCAAAACAAAAAAAAAAGGTTCCAAGAGTCAGGATTGCGTGTTAACATCTGGGTTTTTTGAAATCCAAAACCTTCTCTGTTTTCCTTTTTCCATGCTTGGTCTTCTCTCCTTAAGCTACGACACCTTCCCATGCCCTCCACAAAGGAAGAAGAAGTTACGCTTTATCTCTAGAAACTGGTGAACGAATCTTAGAAAATAAGCTAGCCTTCATGACTCCTCAGTCTCCTACTGAACAAAGTTATGCATAGGTTGATCCTAACTCTCTTAGGTCTTTTAACATGTTTCAAATGATTAAGTCTTTATCAAAGGAAGACCCCTGGAAATAAATTCTCCCATAATTTCCTGCAGACTAGGATGTTTTGAAGCTCAAGAGAAAGTTGGTCCAGAGTAGTCAAAGCAAGTTGACAGGCCTCTGTTGCGAATATTACACAGAGATCACCCCTGGTATACTTTATACCAAATTGATTGCTCCCACTTCATATTCCAAAAGTAAAATATAAGACAGATGGTGAAAGGACCTGTTGAATTTCCTAAGATTGTTTGGACCGTCTTCAACAGACCCAAATTCAGTCTCGAGAAAGGGAAAGTTATCGAATGGACTGCAGTCTAGTTTAGAAAGCGTGTCGAGTTTTGAAAGTTTCCCAGACATAAAGTTGAAACCTCAAAGTTCCCTCTATATCCTCTTTCCAAACAAGTTTCACAGAAGCAAGTTGATGACTCCATTTACCCAATACAGGCACTTGGTCTACTGTCCTTCTCGTCTCGCAAAGAGACGAGATCCCTAGTTGGAGCCTATGTTGGAGCCACCCTTCTCTAAATAGGTGAACTGTTATACTTAAGCCCAAAAAGCTGGATTTCGGGACTTTGTTTATTTCATGACTCTGCCCACTAAAGTTGTAGTATCCCGACACGCGAAATGGTGAATTTTTTTTTAGTTCTAATCACCATTACTAAATGACTAAGTGGGGATTATCATCTTTTATTTACCTCGTACTCTTGCTCTCGGGAGTTACACGTTGAACGTTTCTCAAACCTCCGACTTGCGAAGTCGCGAAGTTGTGTTAAAGTTACCCAGGTTAATATCAAGAGTAAATCACTCTAAACCTTAGTTAATCATTATCGTGATTTCGCGACTCGACGATTGCTTCCCCAAAAGGAAACACCTTTGTAACTCCAATCCACGAAGTCGTGATATTCATTAATTAAGCGTGGATTAATTAAAGGCTTAAGTCAAGTCACAAACAATCAACTAAATCGCACCATCGCAATTTCAGGTTTTTAAAATTCAAAGGCTAGGAGCGAATTCATATGATACGGTGAACGCCGAAAAGGGGATTAGTGACTAAAGCACACTTAATTAAAAGAACTAAACTAGATTAATTAACACCTTAAACAACCTTTGACACACACAGTTTATGGATGAAGTGTTGAATGTTTCTGTGTTTTTCCATGTCACGAATCATCAAACATTTATGGCATTTATTCGAATTTCAGTGAGGTGATAGATAGTAAGATCTCGTGTTACTTCTAAATCTTTCTATTGAACGATTTGACTATTCTGTCAGCAAGGACTAGCATGGGCTTAAATGATCAAGACAAAGGGGTTTCTTTCATTATTTTAGTTTTCATTTCTATTGCGTGAAGAGCCATTTCACCAGGATAACTTATGTCTATGTTTTTAATCTTTCTGACAGGGGATATAGTTGCAAGGTTCTCTATCATGGCTCCACAAAAAGTTCCCAAGGTAGTTGTCGAGTGTTCAGGTCAGGTTTCAGATGTTGTTTCTGATACCTCGCCCCGAAGTGTTAATTCTGTCAAAACATGTATGTACATTTGCAACGTTTTGCAATCCGAGTCGATAAATTGTTCGGATGATTCCAGTGATAACGAGAAGGATGATTTGTCCACCAAATACAAAATCGTCACTCAAGTGGAGATGCACAAAATAGCGGCAAGGCCACTGCTTCTTCCCTATTATGATATGATCATATGGGCGCTGGACCATGTGGAGATCCCGACTAGGACGATTATCAGCGAACAGAGGGTGACAATTGGAACTTTCACACCGGAGCATTTACAGGCAATGTATAAATTGTTACCCACACTAAACCTTACTCACAATGTCGAATTCCTAGAGGGTTTCAAGAAGAAGGAATGCAAGTAGTATGGAAATTTTTTATCCGATCTGATCAGAGATTGGGTTTCGCACCCCGTGAAATTCAAGGTTGATACTAATGGAATTTATTCAATCTCCTCCTTAGAGTCACAATTCAAGTATATAGCGATGATGGCCTGTAGGCTGTATGGGAAGGAGGACACTACTCATTCTTTCCTCCCATGGGTACCGCTTATTCATACAGTGGCTGAGGATTTCTCTTTCGACTGGGCCAAATTGCTAACAGTTTGACCAGTCGAATTACCGAATACCGAGCGCAGAGGGCGAGTAGGAAAGCTGCTTCGTTCTTTATTCCTGCTTACATCATGGACGCTATCTGCTTCATGATACCTTTCCCACTAAGGAACTGGAGCTAGGCTCCATATAATACATAGCCTATTCATGTCTACCACTCGAAACTTTGGGAGGATAAAGCCAAAGAATTCGTCTATGAGATCTTCAACTGGGTAATGGTACCAGTGCATGTCTCCATCTTCGGCCATTTACCTCCTAGGATTTTGGATAACATCATGACCAACCTGAGTAGTGTGGCAGATTGGTATATAGAAGCAGAATTTTCATACATCAGGGTCTTTGGCACCTCTGTTCCCCCATATGCTCTGCCGCTATTCTTGCCAGATAAGCTAGTGTGTCGCGAGATCGCTAGACAAACTGTGCTCAGCGGGATAAGCAAAGAGGTCAAAGGAGTATTGAAAAAGGTATGGCCACCCTTTCCCATTCACATTGGTGCATATTCTTTATTAGATTTTGGCCATGCCAGAGCCAAGGCTACGGCCTTAGAGGAAATGAAATTGGTGGACATTGAGTTTAAGAAGCACGACCCTAATAAGGTTGTGAGTAATCACCTGACGAGTTGTGGCCTAAAGAAATACGAACACGAGGATTCGCCTCATGATGAAATCTTCCAGGGTGCGAGGTCCTACTCTAAATTCCTAACTTGGATTCAAGCCCTGCCACCTGGAGATAAGGTTGATTTATTTAAATTCCAGGAGCACTGACGGAGTTGTCTCCCCTAGGTTTTACAAGGTGAAACCCCAAAGCTTTCGGTTACACAAAAAATGGAAGCCAAAGGCTCAAAGGACTCGAGTCCTGACAAGGAGGAGAACCAAGAGAAAACATGGGAGGTTGGGACCTCAAAACGAGGAGCCAAAATCCCCAATCAACAGGAAAGAAACCCAGAAAAGGGTACACCAGGCAAGTAGGTCCAAAGTCAAGCAGAGATACCCTTGCAAGGGGTGGGTGACTCACTATTGCTCATATCAAGCAAGCCAACCATGGATGCTATCTCGAAACGATCATTCAAGGAAATTGACAGTCCCATTGCTTCTATTACACCCTTACAGTTCACAAAGGGGAACCTCGATGTAGGATGGATTTTCAATGAAGAACTAACGCCCATTTCTGTAGAAGAGTTACCTCCTAATGAATTTTTCTTCGATAAGAAAAGGAAGGTCATGGTGAAGTAAGAATCGTATCAAAAAGCGGGCGCAGTGGCTAAAAAATTTAAAATCCTGACAGAAGGAAAGGCCATAGAAGAGGAAGAATTCACCGACGAAATAGCAGGAACACTGGGGGCTTATGCTACAACCAACCAGTATTTAGTTGGAACTTTGAAGGCACAGTTGAAATGAAAGAACCTCATGATCGGTAAGTTGGAAGCTAAGGTGCCTACGACAGAAGAAAATGCCAGGGACGAGGTGAGCAAAAGCCTCAAGCAAGCCATAATAGTTGATCTACAGGAGATCGAGAAACTTAGATCCGACCTTGAGCAAATGTGCCAGTCGGCGCAAATAAGCCAAACACAGGTAAGCCGACAGGAGCAACAAATAATACAATTACAGTCAAAATTGGATGTTGCCGAAAACCAGGTCTTAGACATAAAGATATTCCAATCCCAAGGCACCGAAATCCGATAAAAGGTATTAGCAACTCAACATGACTTGCTTGCTAAAGTGGGAACCATTCAGAATCACTTTCAGACAATAGATCAAGTGCTAGAAGATATCTCTTTGAGAGAAAGAGAAGCTGGGGTGGCTTGGGTTGCTTTCCAGGAGGCTGTTATAGCCACAACGAAAGTAGAGATGGTTAGTAGCTCTAAATTATCCATCGTAGAACAAACCAGAGGGAATATCTTACTGAAGGTGTGGGAGTAGAATATATCAGAGAGCAGGGGAAGAGATAAATAGGTGAGGAATTCTTGTGAAGAAACATTCACCTTGATAAATAAAATTTTGTTATACCTTGATGAGGAAGGCAGTGTCGGGACGTTGGGCAAAATCAATATAGCTAAACACTTGCTAGATATCAAGGAAAATGTGGAAAAGGAGAAAGATAAAATATCTCAGATAAGTCAGGTTGATATGGTCCAAGTGGACAAATGGCTAGTAAGGCCAATTTTACAATTATGGTCTATAGTCACGGAAGACCGACAAGTGGGAAAAAGATTGCCACAGTTGGCAAAGAATTGTTACACCTTTGAGGCAAACAACCAAGCAGAGCCTTCCAGGTTGATAGCCCAGTTGATTGAAAGGTGTGTCAATTGCATTGAGCAGGTGAAAGGGTAGGCGTCTGGTGCTAAATGATGACAGATGTCACTTTGTTCTATTTCTAGAGCCAAAGGAGCAAAGAAAGGAAGGCGCTCTTCCCTTATGAAGGAAGACAAAAGACTAGGAAATGAAATGCTCCAATTTTCATTTGTAACTGAAAAGTTTCTAGAATGATTGGAATTCGAAATGTTTAGAAGTTTTGTTTAAATATACATTTTGAAAGCACACCAAGGGATTTTTTCTTTTTTGGGGCCAACTTTTATAGATGATTTCCTGTGCCAAAATTAATGAGAAAGCAATTCAAAGACTCCAAATTCTGTGAAGACTGAGTTATGTGTTATTCCCTATTATCTCATGTCCATTTTCGTTTCTCATATATATCTTTGATGAATTCTTAGCTACAATTTAGTGCAACTTCTATTGTGGTGATCAACTGTCTAGTCTTCTAAACATTTGCATTTTTTCCTCTTTATCGGCTATTAGTAGGTACAAGACCTGTGAATTACTTAGATCTCTAGATTTTATGCTTTGTCAAAGTGTTTTCTTGTCTATTTTCTTCCTCTGTTACAGGGCGAGATTCTCCCTCGATTGGAGCCTTGCATTGTTGACAGCTTAATGTTTTCTTATGTTTCATGCTTGATTTTTCAAAGTTAGCTGAGTTACGGGAAAAGGCCTTTGTCTTTGTTATACTATTAATTCGGATCTGAGAAATCTTTCTTATATAATCTAAAATTGAAATAGCATTTTAAAACATCAACCCCCTTTAAAGATCTGTTTCTCCATGACTGTACCCGTTGTAAGACAGTCCAACATTGAATCTGGCCTATCGGATCAAACCAACATCGCTTTGAATCTTTTCGATACTACACTTAAGACTGCCATCACCCGGGCAGAGCTCGAACGTTCATGGACAACCATCGAACGAGATATCAACATCCAAGAACATTTGGAAGCTAGACAAAGACAACTCAGAAATCGACCATAGCTTCCTCCCTTGAATTGTGTTCTTTCCCTTTTTATCACTCACTCACTTTTGGATGCATAGACACTATACTTTATAGCCTTGAGTACAGACTCTAGGACAACATACAATAGCAACAAAAACACATCGGCTTCATAGTAAGTCTATACTGGCATCTTGTTTTCTTTAGCAATCCACTTTAAGTCTATGTTGTCATCTTGTTTTCTTTATCAATCCACTTATGACCTCTTTAAATAGAAAACTGTAACCAAAGACTCATAACTTTCAATTTCTTCGTTTCAGGTCTTCCTCTCTACCGTCGCACACTTCTTCTTTTGACGTTCCTAATTCTTGTACTTATTTCTTTTTATGGTCCACGGGAGCCCCAATCCCAGTCTATATGACAAACACATTTAAATTTCCAGAAAAATGTAACAAACATTATTCATTTTTGATAAATTCCAAAGAAAAATGATTCGACAATGCCTTTATTGTATACTAAATTTTGGGTTTCCAGGAACCTTTCTTGTTTTTCTTGTGTCCTATTGTATGCTAACTTTTTTTTGTCTTGAACGACATTGTTACTATTCTATTGTATGCTAACTCTTTGGGTGTCCAGAAACCTATACTTTGATAGATTTCAATTTCTCTTCTGTCTAGAACCCTTCTATGTAACAAACGTTATTACTATTCTATTGTATGCTTTTAAATGTTGATGTAATTTCCAGAGATATGTAACTGGCATTATTTATTTTATAATAAGTTTCTATAGTTTGCAAGTCTGCTTCTCAATTTGTATGTCGCGGAACTCTTGGTGCTATTTCTAGGGCATGGAACAACAGAGGCCCATTTTTGAATCCTCCAGCCCGAGAACCCACGATCCAAAAATTGCCTAAGTATGGAATGAGGGCTTCGTGCATGCTCTATAAAACATGTGCAAAGAAAACTTATTCGGCAATGCTACATTTTTTTTGTCCAAAAAAAGCCTTAGTTTTAAAGCAAACTAAATGTAACACACGTTATTACTATTCTATTATATGCTTTTAAATGTTCATGTAATTTCCACAGATATGTAACAACCATTATTAATATCTGGTAAATTTGTATAGTCCGCAACTCCACGTCTCATTTTGTAAATCACGGAACTGTCGGTGCTATTTTTAGGGCACAGAACATCAGAGGCCCAATTTTGAGCCTGCTAGCTCGAAAACCCACGATCCAAAAACTAGCCAAGTATCCAATGAGGGCTCTGTGTATCCTCTATAAAATCTCGTCCCCATACTTTATAAAAGTACAAATTTCATATGTATAAACCTAAATATCTAATTTAGTAAAGTTACATATTTCGTATGTAGAATTTATTAATTTCTGATAAATTTCTATAGTCTGCAGCTCCGCTTCTCAATTTCTGTATCACAGAGAACATTAGAGGCCCAATTTTGAGCCCGTTAGCCTGACAACCCACGATCCATTATAAAATTTCATATTTCGTATATATAAAACTAAATATCTACTTTATAAAATTACATTTTTGTTATGTATAGTTTATGCTCTCCAGGAACCTATAATTTCATAAATTTCAATTTCTTTTGTGTCCAGGAACTCTTGTTTTAAACATAACTAATTCGGTAATGCTAAATTTTGTGTCCAACACCTTTAAAATGTTGATATTTTTTATATTTTTCAGAAAGAACTAATTCGGGAATACTTTCTAGCCACGTGTCTGTACTGGGTCGCATTTACTACCATCCCAACCTGGCAGGGACTACGCTGCCATGCAACACTTGTTTTGATATGTACTCACATGCATTGGTGTTCTCTACAAGAATATGCACCAATGTGATATATATCCACATGCACCGGTGTATTATATGGTCATGTGCACTGCCATGACTACATAATGGTAATCAAAGTCAAAATAGTAAGCTATCAGAATGTCGGTATTTGCTATAGGCCCACCCATTTACACGTTAATTTATCGAGCCCCTATTCCCATATCAATACAAGGAGGCCAATGTCCACATCAATATAAGGGGAATGCATGCATTTTTTAGTTACAAGCACCAATGCATACAACAGATGCAAGAGCACCATTGCATATAGTGACAACAACAACAACGCTCGTTTGTTTTGGTGACAATCCACCATGCACTAGACAAAAAAAATTGGGTCCACACATACATTGTCCTTATTTTTGTACATTTTTATGGAATGCAAATAATGATCAAAGTAAAAATCATTATTATGATAATATTGTTTTTTATATTTTAATTATTGTGTTTTAATTTAATAATTGAAAAAATGTATTTTATTGTGTAATTAAACAAATAAACCTAATAACATCATGATGAATATCATATATTTTTCCATTGTAATATTATAAAGCTTGCATATATATAATGGACAACATAACATGTTAGGAAAACAATACAATAGAGTAATAAACCACATCATATTATTTAAGATTAAGGAACTTTGTCATATTAATGATGAATATCTTAATTAAAATATAATTCTTACAATATTTGGTAACCATGTCATATGAAATGGGACAATAGGTCCACGATAAACAAAATATCAATTTATATAAAAATATACAAAAAAATAGCATTTATTTATATTTCTCATTCCTCGCTCAAGTTGCTTTTATTGTTGAAGTTGTTTGTAGGGTTCATTTCTTCATCACTTGGGACTGTCATACCTGTATCAATTGGAATCTTATGTTGACTAGATTGATTCTCAACCTCTTGATCTTCTACCTACAACCATAGAAATCAAATGTAATTATGAGTATATCGACATTTACAATATAACATCCCCGATTGTGGAGATTTATATGATTTTATAAATATATTGTTGTTGGTTTATATATACATGATATGCGAAAATTGGTGAACTCACCATAGAAATCATTGCTTTATGAAGAATACACATTGTTTTGAATCCTTGCCGCGTGTTGGTCGCTATCAAATCTTATGTTAGCTCCACTCCATAATTATTTCCTGCAAGTTTTATATGCGATAACAAAGTTTAGATATAATTAAGTTTCTTCTTGTTCCAATATTTATAAAATATGGGGATGGAAAACAACGATAACTACTTACAAACTTCTCTAGTACCTCTTGATACTTTGATATACTCTCGCAACCCATATTTAGTCCAACATCAATCAAATGTTCTAATGAATTTTCTTGGTATATGAGCACCATAACAAATATGAAATAGTAATAGGTCTTCTAGAGTTTAGTGTTGAGCAACATGGTGTATGCAAAGGGTGCATAATTCACAAGCATGCCATGGCTGCTTTCCCAAGCAATGAACATAGTCCTAAGGGTATTCTATACCTATTACATTCAAATGTTTGTGGACTGATGTCGGTAGCATCAATTACGTGAAGCTTGTATTATGTTTCCTTCATTGTTGACTTCTCTCACAAGACTTGGATCTACATCCTAAGGACCAAGGATGACAAATTTAATAGGCTTCGCGAGTTTAAATCTCTAGCCAAAAATCAAATGAGGAAGAAGATCAAAGTATTGAGATCAGGCAATGGGGGAGAGTATACCACCAAGGAGTTCGAGGGTTTTTACAAGGAGGAAAGAATCAAGAGGGAGGTAATTGTTCCATACAACCTAGAGCAGAATGGGGTTGTCAAGTGGATGAATTGGTTTGTCATAGGGGCTGCTAAGGCCATGATTCATGAGCATGGCTTGCCAACATTTCTTTGGGCATAGGCATGAAACACAACAATCTAGAATTGGTGTCCTCATAGGATATTGGAGGACAAGACACAAGAGGAGGCATTCACTAGTGTGAAGCCAGAGGTGAATCATTTTCACATCTACAATTGCCCATTTTATATCCATGTACTAGTAGAGAAGATGACCAAGTTGGAGCCCTCCAACATGAAGGGTTTATTTGTAGGTTACATTGAGACTTCAAAGGCTTACAAGTTCTATATTCTAGAGCATAGGAAGACAATAGTGAGCAGGGATGTAGATTTTTAGGAAGGCTTTGCATATAGGAAGTCCCATGAGTTTATTCAAGTGACAAAGTATGAGGATCATGATGCTTTGAAGGTTGAACTAGGATCACAATTGATTTATAAAGTAGTAAATTATCCTTCAGGTGAAGAGGGGGATACAGTAGCCCCTTCCATTTTTGTTAGGAGACCTTGATGGTTCACCTAGACATTGGGGGATGCTCAAGTGTATGTTGAGACTCCTAGGAGCACATTTAGAGAGAGCATACCTCCAAAGAAGTTTCCAGACTACATGGCATTGACGAGAAACATTCTAGATTCTGAGCCTTCTAACTTTCAAGAGGCAATAGACTAGTAGGTATGGTGGGATGCCATGGTGAAGGACTAAACCTCCACCATGAAGAATGATGTTTGGGACATAGTGCCAAGATTGGAGGGGAAGTTAGTACTAAGTTTTGGGTGGCTCTACAAGATCAAGCATGCAACATATGGCATCCTTGAGAAGTTCAAAGTGAGGTTCATGGAGAGAGGGTTCTCCCATAAAGAGGGAGTGGAATATGAAGAGACATTTTCTCCAATCACTAGGTACACTTCCATTAGAGCATTCATGTCCATGGTTTCATTTATGGGATGGAGGATAAATAAAATAGATTTGAAGACAACTTTCCTTAGTGGGATCACTAAGGAAGAAGTGTACATAGTGAAGCCTCAGGGCTTTGAGGCAAATAGGAAGGAGTCCCATGTTTGTAGGCTTAAGAAAGCCTTGTGTAGACTCAAGTAGGCACACAGATCATGGTATTCTAGAATTGTTGGATATATGCAGAGTATGGGCTTCACCAAAAACATAATTGATCCTAACTTATATTGCATAATGGTTGGGACTTGTATGCTTATTTTGGTGTTGTATGTAGATGACTTGTTTCTTACAAGTGCATATAATCTCATTGCATGGTACAAAGTATACATGACAACTGAGTTTGAGATGAAATACATTAGTATGACACATTACTTCTCGGGTTTGGAGGTTTGATAGAGACCATGGGAGATTTTCCTTGGGCAGGGTAAGTATGGAATTGAGATCTTAAAGAGGTTTCATATGGAGGATGTAACCGACCCTCTGTTACGACAAACATTAAGTGTTTACAGTGGTAATTTTTTTTTTTTTGAAACCTTAGTTAGGACAAGTGTTACATGAAAACAACATAAATCATAATTACTTACACATTTTATTCTCATTTATCTCGTTACTCAATATGTTTTAGATACAACTTCAATGTTATTCATAGATCAACCACATCACATATAGATAACAAACGATGTCTACCCTCCCAAACTACCCTGCATGGTTAGGAATTCCAAGACACATAATCAACGCTCAAGTCGAGGATTCATCCGATTGATTTTGACCATTAAAGATCTCAGGATTGACGACTATTCTAAGGAACAAGGAACTATCTAATTCCCAAAACTTCAATCTATTATGAAGTTCAAGACTAGAATCAACAACAATTCTTAACCATAAATTTTTCAAGGCACAAAGATTAATATGTTAACCTGGTCACCACTTACACAACGTAACTCTAATATTCCTCTAGTTAACTATTC
>ML776691.1:1090995-1105706 GCA_009831015.1 Picea engelmannii
TACTAGTAAGAGAACCATAGTATGTTGTCCACTAATGCAATGAATTACAATAAGAATTACCGTCACCGAATTTCCGTTGTCGAATCTAGCTTTATAATGTGGAGGTAAGATATAGTGGAAAGGTCGATGGTAATCGATCTTGATCTTCAACTTTACAACTTGCGTAATGTCATTTTTCTTATTATCCAAAGTGACTTTAACTGTAACTCCCAATCAATGCTAGGGGTACTCTTCTTCCCCCGAGCCGCAAAGGGGCCACACACAAGAAATAAAAAAGCAATAGCTCCAAGCTTGCAAGGAAGAGATTTCACTCTTTCTCAAGCTTGAAATCCCAACTCTCACAAGTAGAACACAGTGAAATCAATTTCGGCAGCATAACAGTACTATCACAAAGAGGGATCCATTTTCCTTCTACACCATTTGTTTTATAGAAATTTCTTTACTCACACATGTCCTCATGCACATGCAATTAACTTTTTAGATTAAATTAATTATGCTTATTCACCCACACACTTGTCACACTCTCCCCAAGTTGCACAAGTAATTACCATTTTTATTTTATTTAAAAAGTCAAATTCCCTCACATCCCCCAACGTGTTTCTAATTTCGCTCTTAGTTGTCCCCTTGTTCCCCAAATTCTCATTTAATGAGTGTCTCCTAACTAGATCTTAGTTAGAGTTGGATTAGGAGTCTTCTTCTAGTTAGACTAGTGGTAGGTTGACTCAAGATTCTATTATATGTACACCTTGTTATAGCGCAAGTTCTAGGTTGGGAAAAGCCCGACCCAACCACGAAACAAGTGCTACAACTTGGGAATCCTACACCCAATGTCACCTCGATGTAAGTCCCGCACTTTAAGGGTGACTAGGTCACTCTAGGGAGACGATCTCGGTGACCCTAGGGGGATTAAGATGGAGATGGAGAAGGATAGAACTAAAGCCCATAGAGGTCAAGTCTAAATGGAAAGGAAGGTAGGAAAATATGCCTTGCAAGTTAAGTAATGGATGCCCCATAGGTATAATGCTTTTTCGAATGATTGTACCTACCCGAGATACAAGAAAACACACCTTGCAACAACATATGTTAGTTGGATCAACAAGTTAAACTTGTTGTTTCTAATTTTCAGCAATAGATGACAATATATATCAGCAAGAAAAATATACTATAAGCTGCTCAATATGTGCTCAAGATCAAGTAGAAAATGCAAGGCAAAAACTAACAATTGACTAGTTACACTCAATATGAAGAACCAATACTCTCAGCACAAAGATAAGGTTGTTGTAAACACATGTCTGTAGCAAATTATATCATCCTTATGGCTTTAACATTCAATTTATTACAACAAGAAAATCAACGAATGAAATCCCCTCAAACTTTTCCAAAAAGTGCACTAGGACAAGTAGAATAAGTGTGGAAATTTTGAGCAAAAACCAATGGTTGATAAGAGAGTTATTAAAGCAAGTAAATTAGGGTTTTTGCAGCCCTAATGGCTGAAGATACAATTTTGTAACAACAACAATAAGTATCCCCTAGATGGGACACCCTTAGTGGTTGTGAAGTGCCCAAGGAACAAGGAAAACAATCCACTTAGCAAGAAGTAAAAATGATCGAAATTCGCATTTCCCAATGCAATAATTTATATCTCCAATGAAACAAATCAATTACTAGTGTCTTTACTATTGGGTTAATGGAGTCACAAGGATCTTGGAGAAGCTACATCCTTGGGGATGTAAGCCCTTTTACTTTCCAAGGAAAGTTTCTCTAAGCTAGGGTTTAAGCTAAGAGGGTGTATGCCCTTATACTTCTCTTAGCAAACCCTTAATCAATGAGATGAAGCAAGCAAAAATGGTGAAGACTATGGTGGGGGTGTATTCCCTTATACTTCCCACATATCTCCTAGCATAACACAACTTGACTTGAAATAAATGATAGCAAGAGAGTAAAAACCATACCAATATCAAGAGAAATGATAAGACAATTCACCACAAGAGCTAGAAAGAATCATCCAAAGCTAGCGCTAGGCCTTCCACCATCAACCATTCAAAAAATTAGCCATAAGACAAGTGCACAAGAGATAAAAGAGCTAAGGAGGCTGAAAATTTCAGAGCAAAGCCTCTCACAAGAGGAGAGTTGTGTTTAAAATGAGATCTTATGATCTCTATTTATACAAACATTACCTAACATAGCTTGTCCACAAAATAAGGAGTAAAACACAATACTAGGGGTCAAAAACCCTAATCTTTCCCCCTTGACACAATCATATTAAACAATTCACTTAAAATTTTATCTTTTGCATAAATAAAACCCTAATCTATGATGACATCACCCTTTTAGGGGATGTTTTGCCACTTTGAGAAGGTCATTGGTGTTGGAGAAGCATGGAAAGGCCTCAGAAGGCCATGTGTCAAGAATCTAAGGGATCTCATCATGGTTAATACCCTCTTCTCCTCAAAACGTCCAAGTGCAATGAGTAGCATCTCACCACCAAGCCCTAGCCCCCAATATCATGACGTCATGCTCAAAAGTGGGACGTTTCTCTCCTCTTTGGAAAATCGTTTGGCAAACAATGGGTGGGTTAGGTCATCCAAGTCATCATCAAGGTCGTCGAAGTCATCTCTCCCTCATATGGCATGTGGGCCTCTGGCATCCAACCTGTGGGCTTGTATCCCCATGGAAAACCAAGCTAGGCTTGTTCTCCCAAAACTGTCCACCAGCCAGGTCCTGCAAAGAGAAATGAACATGCCCTCCAAGGATCTCAAGTCATAACATCATGATAAGTGGATCCAATCAATAAATAAACCATCTAAGCATGTGCATCAAAGATTACCATATCAAACAATTAACATCTAAAAGACATTATGCGAGTTGTCAAGCTTAAGTATGGGAGGGTTGACGAGGTGTCCTATTGGGTAGATCTTTCCCTAGGTCAAGGAGAACTTCCAAGATGTCCCTCTCTAAGCCATGTAAAGTGGATGAGGTGGATGGGGTTAAGGCTCAATGGGCGTAAGGCTCATGACATATAAGGGGTCATAGTGTCTCATTCATGGGTGCCTTTGTAGAGGGTGTGTAGTACCTTCATCCGCAATGCACTTTTTCCAAGCCCATCAATTGCCTTTTATATTTCTTTCTTTATATTTTATTTCATAATAACATAAGGAGAGATTGAAGGTCACTACCCTGGCGTGGTGAMCAAGTGGTGGCAATGTCACCCACAAATACCTAATGGAAATGAGATGGTTGGCTCRTGATGAGATCCCCTTTCTCTCARTCATGCAACTAAGAGTCATTGCCCTAGTTTGGTGACCRGATGATTGTTAGAGTTACTTCACACACACCTAGGATTTCTTTTTCCTAAGGTTTTTCCTTGTTTATTAGTCATAATTAGTCATTATCCAGTTTCCTATATTTTAGGGGAGAATATTCCACCTGGAGAATATTATCTTTCAGTTGACACTTCAGTTTGACTAGTTGACTTAAGTTTAGATGTTGCATTGGTTTTATCACCATGCAACATTGGGATAATCACCATGCTAATGCGCACTTGCCTTGGGATCATCACCAGACTGACGCATTACCCTTGATTCCTTGATCTACTCCTCACTACTCTATTCAGTCAGTTAAATGAAGACCGATAAACTAGTTAACTCAGACTAGGTGGCAATTCACTCCCGTAACTGACTAAGAGACTAGATTAGGTGGAATTTTACTTCCATAACTGCTGGTGTGTGTCCAGATCACTCTAGACCACCATTATGGCTCATTAGTTACTCATGTATCATATATCTATTGTAAATTATTCACTCTTTGAGTGTGGAATACGGTTAATGAGAATTATTCCATTCTTTCTCTCTTGTTTCTTCTTTCTTAATTTCTCGTTGCAAATGTGTGTGGTATTTTCTAGCTATATCTATTCTGTGCAGGTTCAACACATTTACACGGTATTAGAGCTGACAGACTGCTAAGCAAAATCTACACCAAATTATTTTTGCAGGTACTGAAGATTGAAGAATGCAACAAAGATGGAATCTATGTTTTACTCATCGGCAATACTTCTCACGCCTCATAACTATTTGAAATGAAAGCCAAAAATTCTGCTTCATCTCATATGCAGAGGCTTGTACCAAATAACTATGGCAACGAAAGTAGAGCTTGATTCCGTCGATGAGAAAAATGACTTCTCAATAAACAAGATATGGCCATAGGAAGTATTTGCACGTCTGTTTCTCCTGAACTTTTCCATCAAGTATATGAAGAATCACAAGAATCAACTCCAAATGAATTATGGACCAAATTGAAGGTTCTATTTCAGAATAAAGAAGATTGTGAAGATTTCATGCTGGAGGTTGAACAGATAAAGCCAGAAGAGAAGCCATCAGAAGATCCAACATTTTATTATGAAGAGTCTTCTAGAAAATTATTTGCACAAATTTGTATTTCATTAATTGAATATGATGTCTATTCCATTTCAAATTTGTTTTATGAAATTCATGTGGAATATATATGGCATGCATCTCATGGGTCACATGCAGACATGTTTACATGTGCAATGCATGCATCTCAAGAGACAAAAAGAGAGTCGCGCACATCATATTCAATTCTTATATTTTCTGAGAAAAGTTTTCAGAAAAAAATTGGATATTTGAATTTATCTCAAGAAAATATCAAATTTTAAAAAAAAATCCTCTGAAACGGAGTCCGGGAAGTGAAGTTATGTTCATTTTAAAATCAACAAAATTTCAACGTTTTTCCCGAAAACGACGGCACAGTTTTCAAAATTTCATCCAAACTTTATTTGGATATTATTCATTACAAGAAGATAAAGTGGATATGTGTGGAAATATCAATGGTGCATCTACTTCATTAGATTCGTGCAGACATCTACATCTTCAACAAAATCTTCAACGAGCACAAACTTGCACAGTTGCAAGGTCTTTTTGGAGTGAAGGACAAAGTTGCTTAGCAATTACCTTTTGTTCCTTATCATTTCTTTTTACATACATTGTACCTTGAGGGGGGGGGTTTCCCATGAGGTTTTCCCTCTTTCCTCACTTTATGTCAGTGTATCTTTTGTATTTGGGTACCTAACATGGCCTCGTTGCCGGGACCCGTTCTTTATTTTTACCATAGCGATGTTCAGGGGGGGTGTTGGAGTTACTTCACACACACCTAGGATTTATTTTTCCTAAGGTTTTTCTTTGTTTATTAGTCATAATTAGTCATTATCCAGTCTCCTATATTTTAGGGGAGAATATTCCACCTGGATAATATTCTCTTTCAATTGACACTTCAGTTTGACTAGTTGAGTTGAGTTTAGATGTTGCATTGGTTTTATCACCATGCAACATTGGGATAATCACAATGCTAATGCGCACTTGCCTTGGGATCATCACCAGATTGATGCATTACCCTTGATTCCTTGATATAATCCTCACTACTCTCTATTCATTTTGTTAACTGAAGACTGATAGACTAGTTAACTCAAACTAGGTGGCAGTTCACTCCCATAACTGACTGAGAGACTAGATTAGGTGGAAGTTTACTCCCATAACTGTTGGTGTGTGTCCAGATCACTCTAGACCACCATTATGGCTCATTAGTTACTCATGTATCCTATATCTATTGTAAATTATTCACTCTTTGAGTGTGGAATACGGTCAATGAGAATTCTTCCATTCTTTCTCTCTTGTTTCTTTTTTCTTAATTTCTCTCTACAAATGTGTGTGGTATTTTCTAGCTAGATCTATTCTGTGCAGGTTCAACACATTTACAATGATGACATTGTAATACCATTAGATATACATGGATGTGATAGGACGGCTCATGATGAGACCTTCGATCCTTCAACTAACCTTTCAAGCATTTCTTTATTATATTGTGGGTCCCCTTTTATTCAAAGATAAGTGTTTCATTGCTTTTTTGGGTGATCCCTGGGCGAAGCATCTGGAAGGATTATATGAGGCTTTTATCTTTTACCCAACACCAACCCATGTGGGCCTTTATCCCCTTCTTCCCATAGAATGAGGGACAACCCCTTCTTGGGTCAATATACCCTAAAATCCCAAGAGATAAGGAAATGGAGGGGAATAATGATGGAAAGTGGTAAGTATGGTCGGGAATGGTACAATGGCTCATTAAGGGATTTCCCAGTAGCAAACCCATTCCCAAAGAAAACCACTTACTAGGGCACGATGTCAACCGCCAAGGTGAAGCAGGGAAAAAGGCATAATGTCCAAGCACATATCATGAAATCTAAGATACACCATAATCAAATGGCTTAGATATTGAAATGATGATCACCATAATACTGAATTGTTCCTCATGGAGCAAGGCCCACTGCCTTCCGGAATCCAACTGGTGTGGTGGATGCCATCTGTAAACCTGTGATCATTTGTGGTGGTGAGTGGGTTTTTCTTCTATGCA
Source organism: Picea engelmannii (assembly GCA_009831015.1). Taxonomy (NCBI): domain Eukaryota; kingdom Viridiplantae; phylum Streptophyta; class Pinopsida; order Pinales; family Pinaceae; genus Picea; species Picea engelmannii. The sequence continues at coordinate 1,097,416 of ML776691.1, forward strand.
AAGGGTACTGCTGATCATGTAGTCTCTCGACACTCCATATCTGCAACCTGAGGACCTCGAGACATCATCTCCTTAGTTATCCACAAAATGGGGATAATATCTGACTCCTACTTAGGGACATGTGCTCGTCGTAGAGTGCATGAGAACTGCAACTTCTCCCAGTAGACTTGTGCTTGCAAGGAAACATCAAACTGTCAAGTGCAGGATGGCCTACTCATCCTTGTTACTGTATGATGAAAATTCAAAACCCACTAAACTAAAAAAAGAAAATTCTGGCATTTTTTCAATAAATTTCTAAACTAATCATGAAATCAATATGCAAGTAGAGAAAAATGAAAATGAAATGCATATAGACTAGTATGAGCAATCAAGATGTAAATGCAGGGACTCAAAATGATTTACCTACTTACCTGGGGCCTTGGGTCCCTGGAGATCATGTGATGGATGATGCCAGGTGAAGTCACACAACCATTGCAACCAGTTGATCATCTCATCAAAGTATCTCCCCCTGTGCTTAATCATGCAAAACAACAAATATAAGTCAAGCATATAATAATCATAAGTATTAACATACATATAATCGATCATGAAGTAAAGCTCATGAAGATGGGTAGGAGGGAGGAAATCCTGCTTGAAAGAGAAACCATGAGCCGATCATCCAGCCTGAAAGTGTAGCCACAAAACTGATCAATCCATCTTTGAAGGGGGCTATTATATGTAAACAATGGCTCATCTTCATCTTTTCTTAGAATATCACTACTTGTCAAGGACTGAGAGGAAAGGAGAGATCAGAAGAATATTGCATGGTTCCTTGGAGAAGAGGGTAAGAGGTAAGGAACAATCTCATGTGTAGAAAAACATCGCCTCTTCCCTTGTGAATCTCCATGAAAATATTCAAGATGAAAATACTTCCGCTTTAAATAACAAACCTTTGACTACTCTGAGGTGGCCACGTCCTGGTATTCCTCAAAATCTGAGCAAAACATTTGGAAGTCCTCATAAAAAAAATCTGCATCCTCAAATGGATATTCACCAAAGGATGACTGAAAATCACTCTCAGTATGTTGTGACAAGTCATCCTCGAATGGGCGGAACAAATCTGTAACCATATCGTCACCAAGCTGCCAAAAATATGAATCATATATGTATGAGGGCCACTCCTCTGATGATGAAAACTCAACCCCCTCTGCTTGAGAGCTACCCTCAATGTCATAAATGGGATCTCTATCAATACTGAAACAACTCAAATCCCATCTATGTCTCTCGACCTGTATGAAATCATCAATGTGTAGATCGACCACGTCGGAGGGGTCTTTCACAAGATCATCTGTATCATCGAGGCTAATCGTTTCTTCATCCTAGTGTGCAGGAGGAATACAAGTTTGAATGACCTTATCATCCTCAAGCAAGAACAAATAAAATGATGCCTCAACATGTTTCACTTCATCAAGATTCATTTTTATCTTCATAGGCATGCTCCTTCAACGCCTCTTCATCACACGAGGCTTGATTCTTAATGCAAAGTGCTTCATGTGCCTTTTTTTAGAAATATTTGTTGCATCCAAGGGTTCCTCTAACAACTCTTCACTTCCAAATTCAGAGAACAAGGTGTCATCAAGATCTTCAAAAGGATTATTATTTATCATGTTCTCTTCTTGATGTGTGGGAGGAACAAAGGCCTGGATGTCTTCATCAAATGGAAGGGTAGATATGAGCACTTCTTCTTCATCAAATGTCTCTTCTGGATTTTCCTCATCAAGATCTTCTTCAAGTTTGTTTTCATGAGTATGTTCTTCGAGCACTTCTTCATCTATTGTTTCATCATTGATCGAGAAACCTTCTCTACAAAGAATGTGTTTGAGCTCTTGAAAAGCATCTTCCAAACTCTAAGTAGCTGGTCGATAATGCCTGAGAAATTGTTTAATGAGTTTTGTATAAGAAGGGATACTCTTCGGATCACATAAGTGTGCGAGCCAATCCTTTTGACTTGATTCCGATGAAGATAAAAAAAAAATCATTAGCACATCCTCATGTAGCACATCTAGGCTTGAAACATACTTCATATAATTAGCCACATGGGTGACTGCTAGAGCTGGATCACCGTCAAATTTGGGGCAATTTACTCTCCATTATGTTGGACAATGATTTGGATACCCAGGGACATTCTGAACATTAAGAGAAATATATACATTAGGGAATGCCCATGGTAAGTCCCGTGAGGTCATGGTTCCATCACTTAGGGTAGATCTTCAATGGAGTCCCTAGATGAGACTAATGCTCATCAAAGGATGGAAAGGGGGAAAAAGGTGGGTTCTGGGAAGGTGGAGTTGCCAGATGATCTTCAAAAAGAGTTCATCAAGGATGGAAAGGGAATGTCCCTTGGGTGGAGTCGTCAGGCAATCTAAGGGAAAGGCTTCAAGATAGCTTACCAAAGTGTCGTTAGGGTACGAAGAAGATTCGAAATATTCCCCAGCAACGACGCAAAAATGTTATAGCACTATTTGTAGGTTGGGAAAAGCCCGACCCAACCATGCAACAAGTACTACAACTTGGGAATCCTACACCCAATGTCACCTCGATGTAGGTCCTGTGATTTAATGGTGACTAGGTCACTCTAGGGAGACGATCTTCGTGACCTTAGGGGGATTGAGATGGATATGGAGATGGATGGAAGTGAATCCCCTAGAGGTCAAGTCTAAATGGAAAGGAAGGTAGGAAAATATGCCTTGTAAGTTAAGTAATGGTTGCCCCATAGGTATAGTGTTTTTCAGATGATTGTACCTGCCCGAGACACAAGAAAACACACCTTGCAACATTATATGTTAGTTGGATCAACAAGTTAAGCTTGTTGTCCCTAATTTTCAGCAATAGGTGAAAATATATATCAGCAAGAAAAATATACTATAAGTTGCTCAATATGTGCTCAAGATCAAGTAGAAAATGCAAGACAAGGACTAACAATTGACTAGTTAGACTCAAGATGAAGAACCAATACTCTTAGCACAAAGATAAGGCTGTTGTAAACACTTGTCTGCAACAAATTATATCAGCCTTATGGCTGTGACATTCAATGTACTACAACAAGAAAATCATCCAATGAAATCCCCCCCCCTCAAACTTTTCCAAAAAGTCCACTAGGACAAGTAGAGTAAGTGTGGAAACTTTGAGCAAAAACCAATGGTTGATAAGAGAGTTATTAAAGAAAATAAATTAGGGTTTCTACAGCCCTAATGGTTGAAGATGCAATTTTGTAACAACATAAATAAGTAGGCCCTATATGGGGATGCCCTTAGTGGTCGTGAGGTTCCCAAGGCACAATGAAAACAATCCACTTAGCAAGAAGCAAAAATGACCAAAATTCACGTTTCCCAATGCAATAATTTTATATCTCCACTGCAACAAATCAATGACTAGTGCCTTTTATATTGGCTTAATGGAATCACAAGGAGCTTGGATAAGCTACCTCCTTGGGGGTGTAAGCCCTTTTGCTTCCCAAGGCAAGTTTCTCTAAGCTAGGGTTTAAGCTAAGAGGGTGTATGCCCTTATACTTCTCTTAGCAAACCCTTAATAAATGAGATGGAGCAAGCAAGAATGGTGAAGACTATGGTGGGGGTGTATGCCCTTATACTTCCCACCTAGTTCCTAGCATAACACAAATTGACTTGAAATAAATGATAGAAAGAGAGTAAAAACCATACCAATATCAAGAGAAATGTTAAGACAATTCACCACAAGAACTAGAAAGCATCATTCAAAACTATCGCTAGGCCTTCCTCCATCAACTATTCATAAAATTAGCCATAAGACAAGTGCACAAGAGCTAAAAGAGGTAAGGAGGCCGAAAATTTCAGCGCAAAGCCTCTCACAAGAGGAGAGTTGTGTTTAAAATGAGATCTTATGATCCATATTTATACAAAAATTAGCTAACATAGCTTGTCCACAAAATAAGGAGTAAAACACAATATTAGGGGTCAAGAACCCTAATCTTTCCCCCTTAACACAATAATATTAAACAATTCACTTAAAATATCACCTTTTGCACAAATTAAACCCTAAAATATGATGACGTCACCCCTTTAGGGGATGTTTTGCCACTTTGAGGAGGTCGTTGGTGTTGGAGAAGCATGGAAAGGCCATGTGTCAAGCATATTAGGGATCTCATCGTGGTGAAGACCCTCTTCTCCTCAAAACATCCAAGTGCAATCAGTGGCACCTCACAACCAAGCCATAGCCATCAGTATCATGATGTCATGCTCAAAAGTGGGACTTTTTTCCCCTCCCGAGAAAATCGTTTGGCAAGCAATGGGTGGGCTAGGTTGTCCAAGTCATCATCAAGGTCATCCAACTCATATCTCTCTCATCTGGAATGTGGGCCCCTGGCATCCAACCTGTGGGCTTGTAGCCCCATGGAAGCCCACGCTAGGCTTGTTCTCCCAAAATTTTCCACCAGCTAGGCATTGCAAAGAAAAATGTACACGCCCTCCAAGGATCTGAATTCATAACATCATGATAAGTGGATCCAATCAATATATAAACCATCTAAGCATGTGCATCAAACATTACCATATCAAACAATTAACGACTCAAAGAAACTATGCGACTTGTCAAGCTTAAGTATGGGAGGGTTGACGAGGTGTCCTATTGGGTATATCTTGCCCTAGGTCAAGGATAACTTCCAAGATGTCCCTCTCTAGGACATGTAAAGTGGATGAGGTGGATGGGGTCAAGACTTAATGGGCGTAAGTCTCATTCCATACAAGGGGTCATAATGTCTCATTCATGGGTGCCTTTGTAGAGGGTGTGTGGTACCTTCGTCGACAATGCACTTTTTCCAAGCCTATCATTTGCCCTTTATCTTTCTTTCTTTATATTTTATTTCATAATAGAATAAGGAGAGATTGAAGGTCACTGCCCTGGCGTGGTGACCAGGTGGTGGCAATTTCACCCACAAATACCTAATGGAAATGAGAAGGTTGGCTCATGATGAGACCCCCTTTCTCTCAGCCATGCAACTGAGAGTCATTGCCATGTTTTGGTGACCAGATGATGACAATGTCATACCACTAGATATCCATGGACGTGATAGATCGGCTCGTGATGAGACCTCCTATCTTTCAACTAACCTTTCAAGCATTTCTTTATTATATTGTGGGTCCCCTTTTATTCAAAGGTAAGTTTTTCATTGCTTTCTTGGGGTGATCCATGGGCGAAGCATGTGGAAGGATTATACAAGTCTTTTATATTTTACCTAACAACAACCCCTCTGGGCCTTTAGCCCCTTCTTCCCATAGAATGAGGGACAACCCCTTCTTGGGTTAATATACCCGAAAATCCCAAGAGATAAGGAAATGGAGGGAAATAATGATGGAAAGTGGTAAGTATGGTTGGGAATGGTACGATGGCTCATTAAGGGATTTCCCAGTAGCAAACCCATTCCCAAACAAGACCACTTACTAGGGCACAATGTCAACCACCAAGGCGAAGCATGGAAACAAACATAATGTCCAAGCACATATAATGAAATCTAGAGCAAACTAAGATACAACATAATCAAATGGTTTAGATATTGAAATGATTTTCACCATAATACTGACTTGTACCTCATGGAGCAAGGCCCATTTCCTTCTGGAAGCCAACTGGTGTGGTGGATGCCATCTGTAAACTTGTGACCATCTGTGGTGGTGAGTGAGTTTTCCATTTGTTGAAATGGTATTGTCAATCATGTAGTCTCTCGACACTCCATATCTGCAACCTGAGGGCCTCAAGACATCATCTCCTTAGTTATCCACAAAATGGAAATAACACACCTATTCTCTCAATTTATTATTTATTTATGTATTTAAAAATCCTTTTTTTTTAATTTCATGCACACATGTGCATTTTATCCAACCTTTAAATGTTATTCCCCTTTTTTCTAGAGTTTGATTATATTCTCAAATCTTTTGACTTATGTCTTAATTCATTTAGTCCTTTAATTAAATTCAAACTTAGACTTAGTCTTAGACTTAGGCTTGGACATTTGTTGGTATTTCTAATTAAAAATTTATTGTTTAAATTAATTATTTTATTCCAACAAGGTCTAATCATTTCAATGTTTTCTAGGCCACCACCTAGATTTATTGACTCAAGTTTTAATTTCGCAACGTGTCCTTCAAGATGCACCTTCATGCTCCAAGGGTTCTACTCGCCATAGACTGGTTTTGGAAGTTTGTTCGACCCTCTTAGTCAACACTCCACTCGATCGACCTTGTGAGAGCCTAAGAGCTTCTAAGGAATAAAGACTCTACCTTATTGTGCCCCCCTTAGAAATCTTTGTGAGCGACTGTCTCAGTCTACCCTCACAACATCGTGGACCTCTCAAACTAGGTAATCGTTAACCTAAAGTTCCTACCACTGCGAGAGTGCTAGTAGGCTGTGATAGGGACGTTGCCACACCTCTCCCTCAATTGTTTGGTTTCTGTGCATGGCCCCTTTAATCCTTATGTGAGTCGGATTAGCAAGCATCGTCAGCCTGCATCCATTGATAAAAACACTGTCAATAATCCATATACATAAATCATACTTTAATCAATCATATGTCACATGTGTGTAAAATGAAATACTCAAAAAAATACAATCCACTCCCTAACTCAATCCAGAGTCCAAGGAAGTTCATCGATGCCGTCAACATCCATAACCTGTCATATGTCCCGCACACTCAGGAAAACTTGTCAATAACATATGCCAATATATATACATCAACATAACAATAAGTCACAACACATCATCATCATCATATAACCCATAATTGAAATGAAATCATAATATACCATAACCGGATCACTTGCACACAAGTGTCCTCAAAGAATATGTCAATAAAAGTGTGCTCAGTAGAGCGAGATGTTACAGAGGAATGAAAACATATGGCTACACCCATGATCGTTAATTTGAAGAAGGTGTTAGCTGCAAATTCAGAGTTGGTAGATCCCATGTTGTACAGGGAGTTGATAGGTTCGTTGATGTATTTGGTGGAACAAGGCAAGAGCATTGGATAGAAACAAAACACGTGCTTAGGTATTTGAGGGGAACAATGGTGTATGGTCTAAGGTATCTCGGAGATGGTGATGTGAAGTTAAAAGGGTATACATACTCAAATTGGGTAGGTAGTGCAACATATAGGAAGAGCACCTTAGGGTGTTGTTTTGGCTTGGGATTAATTATGATATACAGGTTCAGTGGGAAGTAGACTTCTGTGGCACTTAGCTCGACAGAGGCAGAATACATGGCAAACGATACTACTAGTTGTGAGGCCATTTGGCTTTGTAAGTTACTTGTATGATTTTTTGATTAGGAATTGGAACCCTCAAATATTTACAGTGACAGTTAGAGTTGTATTAAACTCTCTGAGAATCCAATGTTTCATGACAAGTCCAAGCACATAGATATTAGATATCACTTCATACAAGACATGATTAAGAAGGGAGCAGTGAAGCTCCAGTACATTCCCATAGATCAATAGTTAGCTGATATTCTGACCAATCCCTTGGTAAAAGGGAAGTTTGAAGCATTCAGAGACATACCTGGATTAGTGAAAAAATTCTTCCTCGTTAAGAGGGAGTGTTGAGAAATATAGATTGGACAAGGACTTTCACATAGGTTTAGTGTGAATGTGGTAGAAGTAGTTCGAGTTATTTGAAAAAGTATATCTATTTTGTAATTCAATTTAGTAAAAAGTGAAAATTCTTATATTTATTTGTTTAGTCTAATAAAGAGTATTTCATGTATTTATGAATTAGACTATGATTAATCTCAATCATAGATCTCACCGATAGATTAGGGTTTTGGTATATTAGAGTTTCAGCCAAAAGTATAAAGACAGGCCAAGATAGAGGGTTTAGACACATTTTTGTTGGACAAGTTGAGCAACTGGGAGAGAGAGAGAGAGAGAGAGAGAGAGAGAGAGAGAGAGTAGGGGAATCTAGAAGAGGAATAAGTCATCCAACAATAGGACATACAGTAGACTCATATAGTCTTTATAGTCATACGGATCCGTACAGTTTGTACAATTGTACAAAATTCATATAGTAGGTTGTACAACAATTGTACAATAGAGCCGCACAACCATACAATAGTTTACTGCTATTTTTTTGTTCTCTAGTAGGTTGTACCTCTCTTGGGTAGGTCGTATGCCTTGTTCAAGGTGATTTTTTGATAACCGTATAGTTGTTGGTTGATAGAAAACTATGGAGATTATCTTGTAAGTTTCAAAGGAATGGAAATTTGATTTTAAGGGAGAAATTACCAGTGTATGC
>ML776691.1:1160404-1173500 GCA_009831015.1 Picea engelmannii
AGTAGAGGGACAAATATTAAATTTTCCAGTCTGAATTTACCATTTTCCCATTCTACTACAATCTTAGAGTCTCCTATCAGTTGTAAACAAGTTAATCCTTTTTCCTTTGCTATTCCCAGCATCGACCAAAGGGCATATAATTATGCTTTATTATTAGAACTGTCTCCTACTGCTGCTTTGAAATTGATCTCATGATTATCTTTTACAAATATATTGTCTCCAGCTCCACACTTTCTGTTATTACCCTGACTAGCCCCGTCAAAATAACCCCAGGCTATTGATTTGTCTATCTCTGGAGCCTTTAGACTTCTCTCTCTTTTTTTTTTCCTTCAACAGATGTGACATCCTTCTGTATGCATATCTAATCTGGTGACAGACCTGTATAAGGATAATTTGTTTGTTCTGAATTTTTTTTCATTTCTTGCAAGCTAGATTGTCCATATCACCAAAGAAGGCAAAGATCTGTGACTTCTAACAGCCTTATGCTCATGCCATTTCTCCCAACATTCATGCAGAGAATTCCTTTCCGACTTACAATTACCATCCACTAAGTTTGAAGCCTCCTCCCATATTTCCTTTGTGAATGAGCAGCGCACAAACAAATGTTGCATTGATACATCCTCCCTTTTGCACAAGATGCACCAACATGGACCTTGCGGGACACTCTTTTTGCAGTTATCCCATGTTAGAACCTTATTGGACAAGGCTAGCCATAAGAAGATCCATTTTTTTAGAGGGCTTGTAAACTTCCAAACAACTTTCGACCACCACGAATTCTCCTCTTCTTGGCTTTCTTCCATTGATGCTTCATAACCTAATTTTGGAATGTATGCCCTAGAGTTCTTGTTTTTGAAGAATTACACCAGCACAACAATGGAGCAAATATATTTCTCAATAATGCACACCCAACTCAAACATTCTCATTACCAAAGCATACATTTATACATAGAGAGGAGATGTCTCGGAAGTCAACCATCTCCTATAATCTCTCAACAATTACTCCTTAATTACTCAACAATCTCTCCACAAATCTCTCAAGCATATTTCTCTAACTCTAATTAGACCTTTGAGATATAACAACTAACAATAATTAATCTAGAACATACAACTGAATAATTATTCCAACATTTCTCCTCCATAATGGTCATTTGGAAATATTCCAAGATCATCTGTGAATTTGCAGAACTTTTTCTTTGATAGTGCTTTGGTGAATATATCTGCTACCTGTTCTTCTGTTTTGCAATACATCTCGATCACACCTTGTTGAACCAAATCTCGAACAAAATGATACTGAATATCAATATGCTTGGTCTTCTTGTGAAAAAATGGATTCTTGGTCATTTGAATAGCACTTCGATTATCACATGTCAACTGAGTTGGTTATTTCTGTTGGTCATGTAGATCCTCTAGAATTCTTCTTAGCCACATTGCTTCACATACTGCTGTCGCTGCGGCTTTATACTTCGCTTTTGACGTGGAGAGAGAAACTGTAGGTTGCTTTTTAATAATCCAAGCAATTGTTATTGAACCAATGCTAAATGAATACCCTAAAGTTGATTTCCTGTCATCCATGCAACTTGTCCAATCCGAATCTGTATAACCAATTAGCCTGAAATCTTTTGTAGATTTGTATACTAAACCATAGTCAACTGTACCATGTAGATATCTCAAAATCCTCTTAGCTTCTTTCCAATGCAATTCCTTGGGTTCTGCCATAAATCTTGATAAATCTTGATACCATACTGATTGCAAAAGACATATCTGGTCGAGTTGTAATTAAGTAGATCAAACTTCCAACCAATTGACGATACAAAGTAACATCCACTGATTTGGAGTCATCATGTCCATATAACTTCAACTCGACTTCCAAATGAATTATCGTTGGCTTGCAATTCAACATTTCAAAGTTCTTCAGAATGTCCCAAGTATACTTGGCTTGTGACATGAAAATACCATCTTCCTTTTGCCATACTTCAATACCCAAGAAATAATGCAACTCACTAAGGTCTGCCATCTCAAACTCAACTATCATATGTGACTTAAAATTTTGAAATAGTTCATCACTGTTCATTGTATAGATAAAATCATCAACATATAATGCAACTATCAGAATGTCCCATCTTGATTGAAAAATATGGAGATTGGGCTTAGATAAACTGTTAACTAAGCCATGATACTAAAAATATTTATCAATTTTGGAATACCATGCTCTTGGCGCTTGCTTAAGACCATACAAGGCCTTCTTCAACTTGTAAACACAGTCTTCTTTACCTGGAACTTCAAAACCTTCTGGTTGCTCAACAAAAATTTCTTCTTCCACATAACTATTCAAGAACGCTGATTTAACAACCATTCGATAAATTGTCCATTTATAATATGCAGTGAATGCAAGTACCATCCTTGTGGTATCCAACTTTTCCACTAGAGCAAATATCTCAGTATAATCAATTCCCTCCTTTTGTGCATAGCCTTTTGCAACTAAACGAGCTTTATACTTATCAATTGTGCCATCTTATTTATACTTAGTTTTATAAACCCATTTAGTGCCAATTACATCTTTTCCTTTTGGTAAATTGACCAAGTCCCAAGTATCATTCCTCACCAAGGCATTCAATTTTGCTTCCATAACTTCATTTCATTCTTTCTTTATTGATGCTTCTGCATAGCTCCATGGTTCATCCATCTTCATTACTTGTGACACAAGTGCATAATTCATAAGATGACTTTGGTATCTAGTAATTCTTCTTTTAAAATTTCTATCCAACATATTGCTTTCTAAATGAGACCCCTTTCAAGCCACTTAGGCTTCTTTTTGACTTCATTTGCCTTTGTTGACTTAGAATTTGAGGCATCACCAATATCCACTGCATCTTTTCTTAATTCACTCTGAACATTTTTTGGCTGGAAAATTTCTTGCTCATTAAAAACAACATATTTGCTTATTATCACTTTCTTTGCTTGAGGATCAAACGACCATTTTCAATACTATAACCAATGAAAATGCACTTAACACTTTGTCATCCAATTTATTCCTCTTTTCCCTAGGAACACGTGCATATGCAGTGCAACTAAAAACTTTCATATGTTCCTTCTTGAGTCAAATTCAATATGGCTCTCGTAGAACATTTGCTAAGAGTGTAAACTGTTGTGTGGACTGCTTCGGCCCAAAACTCATTTCCAAGAGGCTTAGTTTTCAACAGGCTCCAAGCCATTTCAACTATTGTCTTGTTTTTCTTTTTCACAACTCCATTTTGTTGAGGAGAATTAGAATTGGTAAACTATCGCTTTATTCCATTCTTCCTGCAATAATTCAAAAATTCATTTGACTTGCATTCTCCCCCATTATCTGTTTGTAGGGTGAGAATTTTCAAACCACTTTGCTTTTCAACTAAAGCCTTAAACTCAAGAAAATGAGAGAACGCTTTAGACTTTTCTTGCAAAAAATACACCCAAGTCTTCCTGGAACAATCATCAATGAAAGTGGGAAAATAACGTGCCTTTCCAAAAGATACAGTTTCCATTGGATCACACAAATTCGAATGTACTAGTGCTAGATGTTCTCTAGTCTTAAATGTTCTATTTGAGAAATTTTCTCTGTGTTGTTTCCCAAAAATACACCCTTCACATATTTCATCATCATTCTTGACTTAAGGGAGACCACTCACCATGTTTTGCTTCCTTAACAACACCAAACTCTAAAAATTCAAATGTCCCATCCTTAAATGCCAAAGCTTGCTATTCATTCCTTCTATAACATTCAAACTATGTGAGTTACTTGAATAAAATGAAATCTTGAAGATTCTGTCTTCAGTGATTTCTCCTCTTGCTACAACTGCATTTTGATTCAACTTATCCATGATTAAGCACTCTTTATAATCAAATACGAACTTATAGTTTTTCTCCATCATTGGACCTACAAAAAGTTGGTTCTTCTTCAATGCCGGTGTCAACAATGTGTCATCAATAAACTTCTTTTTTCCATGCAAAGCTGGAATTGCAACTGTGCCTTTCCCTTTTACTTCAGATACTCTATCATCACCAAAGATAACTTTACCAGAATAATTGTCATTTATTCTAGTAAACAACTCCTCCTGAGATGCCATATGAGTTGAACATCCCGAATCAATATACCAAGCTTCACTTTCTTCATTATGTGCCATAAAACTTGATATGAATAACTTCTCATTCCTTGTTTCTTCAACAACTGTATTGGCACCCTTATGTTCCATATCTTGCAGTTTTTTGTAACAATCCTTTTCAAGATGACCAAACTTATGACAATAATAACATTGTGGGCCTTGTCTTTCTCGAGAACCATCTCTTCCTCTTCCTCTTCAACAATATCCTTCTCTGCTTCTTCCTCTGAACTGGCTTGGACTTCTTCCTCTTCCTCTTGAGCTGGATGCTTTTCCTTGATAATTCTGTGATTGTTGTGGATGTTTTTTTTGATTATGATTGTGATATTGACGCCTGCTTCTTCCTCTTCCTCTATACCTTGTGGAAAAGACATGTTCTATTTCCTCTGTTGGATTGCCTTCTTCAACAATTAGCAAAAAACCACTCAATTCATCAATTTTCATTGTGTTTAAATCTTTGGAGACCATAATATTGGTGGTGACCGTCTGAAACTTGGGCAAAATTCTTCTTAAAATTTTCTCAATTAGTCTTCTTTCTGGAACATCTTCTCCTAATGACCTCATTTGATTAACAAGATCTTGCATTTTTGTGATGTAATCATGAATGGATTCATTACTTTGCATATTTGCATTTTCAAATTTTTGCCTTAATGATTGCAATTTAGCAACAACCACACCTTCATATGTGTTCTTTAAGATATCCCAAGCTTGCTTTGATGATTCTACAACACCGATCCTTGGAAAAATAGATTCTTCAACTGCACTCCCTAAGAGAAAGAGCTTCATAATCTTTTTTTATAAGTTCCTTTAGAGATTTTTTGTCATAGGCACTCAAGGCTTTTAATTCGTCAGTAGAAGGCATAGCATATCCGTCAATTACAAGTTCCCATAAAGAATAACTGATAAATATGGGTTGTATGCATTAGCTCCAATACAAATAATTAATGCTTGTGAGTTTTGGAAGCACAATATTGCTTGTCGGCATTGGAGAATAAGAGAGAGACAAAGAGAATATGAAAAATCAACACAATGTGTCCCACTTCACCTTGGGACGAGAAACAACTGTCCCAAAAAATCAGGACTCAACCACCACCAATAAGTATCTTTTATTAATTTTTGAGTACAATTAAAGAGTGCAATACTTGCGCAATTACAATAAGAGGTCTCAGGATCTCTCTTAATGAAAAGTAAAAGATATTATAATCGGTTACCCACTTCTCTCAAACATATCAACTCTTCATTAGGCACATTCACTCTTGATAAAAGACAAAAGATATTATAACCTTTTACAAAACCTTTTATAAACAAAAGTTTTATAATGTAATGAGAGAAAAGATCATATAATCTTTTTATCAAACAATCTTTTTATCAATATACCAATGATGTCGACCTCAAATATAACTTTTCAATCTTTTTATCAAATACCAGCAATGCCGACCTCTCACACCAAAAGACCTCTCATTTTCCACGTGCGACCTCTGATTTTCTCCGTACGACTAAATAAATGGTTTAAGTATTTATCATTCAGAGTTTTAGAAAAAATTCTACTCGAATTGCGTCCGTATGCATCCGTATGTCTAAGTGCACACCACTCTGCAGATCTACGCCTTGGTGGTTCATGCAATTCTCTATTTAATAAATAGATGTGAAGAAAAAAATGGAAACTTGAGGAAGAAATACATCAATTGAACCTGATTTTGGAAACTTGCTGAAGCTAGCATCAAATTGCCTTTTTTTTTTGGTAAGCTGGTAGAACCTTCTATTACTTATCGAAATAATTTACATGTCCATAGTGTGTCTGCTGGCTTCTAAAAAGCCAGTTCTTTCTGACCAAAAAAGGAAATTCTGATAGGTTCCCTGCCCATGCTGGGAAAAGGGAAACATCTGAATATACAGTTCATTATAGTAAAAAATGACAAAAATTGACACCTTCTGACCCCCAAACTTGCTATCTTGACTTTCTACCCTTTCCCACTGGAACTTACTAACTTCTCAGAATCTATATCTATAATTACTATTCATGCAAAAATTAACAAAAAAGCACAACACTACCCGGACCAAACAGAGCGTCAACAATCGACACCGACGGCCTCAGGCGCCCCCGCAGGACAATCCCTGTTCCGCTGCTGAACTTCTTCTTCTGGCTCATGCTCGAATGGCACTTCAACCAAATTCCTTATTTCTATCAGCTCCTCCAGGCTTTTTACCAACCTCTGACTCGCCCGCTCCACACTGCTTCACACTGAGTTCTCCACTGCCAGCCTTTCCTTTAGGGCTCTAGCCAAGAGCAACTTCATGACCAAAATGGATTTGCAGCTACTTGTGACCCGACCTGAAACTCAATAGTCTGCATCAACTCGGTCTCCATTTTCACAATTGTCTCCTCAACATGGGTCGGGGTTTCTGAAAGATACAAATTTCCCCAGTCCAACTCCACCTCTTGCTGAAAATGCCGCCCCTTCCTTCTGCCTTCCGACCTCCCTTCATCCCCCGGACGTGATGATCTCACACCTCTTCTGCTGGAAGCTTGCCTACTCCTCATTTGTTGTCGAGGAGCCATCGAAAACAACAACACAGTGCAGGAGGAAAACGAAAACGCACCCGGAATTTGCAGCCAGCTACAACTCCACCGCAGAATGACAATCATGGTTGCCAAATGAGCATCCAGCACATAAAGCTCCTCTCGAAACCTCAACACCTCCATAAATTCACTTGCTTTCACCATTAAAACCTTCCTCAGCGCCCACTTCTCTCGGATAAGACCAGCCATCATCCTCTCGTAACAACCTGCACCTCCAGTCGTTCCATTTACCATCACACGCAGCCAATTATCTCGTCCTCCACACGAGTTCTTAACCATGCAATCCTTGCAGACATGGGTCTGACGGTCTGCATGATCTCACCATTCGTCCTTGGCAGGCCATCACCTCTACGGCCTTTCCCTTTCCTTATACAACTTGTCATTTATCACAATTAATCTGCATGCACGCCAGATGGCTCCGGACGAGCCTCTCCCTCCTCCATTCGCTCCCCGTCTTCCCTCAATCTCTGTGATCCTCCCGCCCTTTGGTCATCATTATCAATGTCCCTTAATTCCTCACCCGCATCCAGGGTGGCACCAGATTGCCTTGCTCACAAGTCACACGCTCTTAACTTCACACGCTGCACACCAGTCTTCTCTACTCAAGTCCACGCTCCACGCAGCAGCAAAGAATTACATCAGGTCTGCCACTCTTTCTGTATACGGATGCACACTCTTCTCAACAGGTTTCCCACACAGCTTCTCTTCACGACCTTGTGCAGCTTCTTGTCCAGTGTGCTTCTTCCGCGCACACCAATCAACACTCACCTTTCATAATCAATTCCCAGTCCATACACTCTTGCTCTGATACCAAATGAAGAATTACACCAACACAACAATGGAGCAAATATATTTCTCAATAATGCACACCCAGCTCAAACATTCTCAGTACTTTACAAAGCATACATTTATACATAGAGAGGAGATGTCTCGGGAGTCAGCCATCTCCTATAATCTCAACAATTACTCCTTAATTCAATCAACAATCTCTCCACAAATCTCTCAAGCATATTTCTCTAACTCTAATTAGACCTTCGAGATATAACAACTAACAATAATTAATATAGAACATACAAATGAATCATTATTCTAACAGTTTTTAGACCAAATAATTTCATCTGCCTCTGTATTCAATCTTACAGCACTGTTTTTGAGGTTCTGAAGATATTGTTTCCACCCCTCTCCTTGGATTCACAATTGATCTTCTGACTTTCAACCTTGATTTCAAACTGAAGTTGATTCAGGATTAGTTGCCTTTGCTAAATAGTTTATTTCCTTGCGAAAACAAATTTCATCATAAGGGCCATATAAGTTGATCATGGAAAGGGCTTTTCCCAGCACTTTTGATTGTAGTTTTGTCTTTATACATAGGAAGATTAAAAGTTCCATAGTATTGTTCCACCCTGAAACTAAATCCCCCAGCATATCTTTTGCATCTAGAGAGAAAAAGGACCAATCTTTTAAAGAGAACGACAATATGTTCACTGCTCTTGACTCTTCACACATGGTCTGTTTAATCTACAATACATTTGAATTGTAATAGGGCTAGCTTTTTTAGGGCACTCCCTACCCCTCTAACATTAGAGATAGGATTTTCATAATTTAACCTTCTTTGAGGCACACCCTGCTCTAAGGGCCCCTTTTATTGTCAACTCTTTTCCTTCTTTAATCTCTATTTTTGCTTTATTTTTTGCAAGGGCTAAGGACTTCCTTCCTACAGTTGAAGGCTGTACCTGTGTCTATAGTCATACCTCCTTCCATCCCTAAATCTTCTTTTAGGTTTTTTCCTTTCCCAGGTCTTAACTTGTATCTAGCATTCTTACTTTCAGATACTTCTAAATCCAAACCCTGTTTTCTCAAGGGTTTCTCTACTTCTACTTTGCCCAGGATACTGGCACGTCTATGTTTCTTCTAATTGGAATGCAGGTTCCCCCACTTCTCCCTAATTAGGAGAGACTCTACAGTCTTTGGGGGGAAATTGAATAATTTTAGTACTTAAAGGGCTTTTCCTTATACAAAATTCTTTGAGTTTACTTTCTCACCCTTATTCTGTTCCACATAAGACAGAAATAGAATAGTGGGGATTGATTTTCATACCTTTTGATGTGCTTTGCGAGTCAGTTGCATCTTTTGAATCTAGGTAATTTTGCTTGTCTTTGTTTGGAGTTTCCTTATTTCTTGATTCCTCTACTCTTTCCGTGTGTTCATTGAACTCCCTAGGACTTCTGAATTCCTAGCTTTCTTGCATTCCATTTCCTTGTAAAATTTCTGGAGTAGTCTTCTTCTTCCTTTGCATCTTTTTGCTATTATGCTTTGGGCAACTTTTCCATAGATGGCCCATATCTCTGCAATTCAAGCATGAAAAAGGGATATTCTAGTAGTCCAAAGATTGAGTGTATGTCTTTTCTCCCCAAACTATTTCAATTTCCTTCGGTAGCCCATCCTGGTTATCTATTTCAACAAGAATTTTGGCCACCCTCTTATCAGCCGTTTTCCTGAAACTGGCTTCTACATCTATGAACTTCCCTAGTCTGCCCCTTGCTGCATTTAGGATGCCAATATTCTGTAGCTCAATTGGTAACCCCAACATCTTCACCCAGATGTGTTGCAGTTGAGTTGTTTTCTTTCGAGGGTCGAACCCAATATACCATTGTCTAATGTCCAAATAGGAAGATCCTCAAAACCATATTCGTCCTAGTATCTGCTCTACTACTTCTTTGTTCTTGAATTCAAAAGCCAGCCATCCGCAAACCCATATGTGGTAGATTGGTATATACTTTAGAAATTCTAACCCTTTTTTCTCCATCCATCTGTACAAAGATTCCTTGTTCCCTTGTTTTCCTTCAAACCTTCCAGTAATGGCATTTTTTACCAGTCACATCACTGATTCAATTCCAACATCCTCCACTACAACTATTCTTATCTTGTCCCCTTTTGATTTTACCCTCTTGTGCTTGAGTTTCTTCCATTTTCTCTAGTTCATAGGACTGCGCTCACCTCAAGCTACTCCTTCACTTGCTTGTTCTTCCATGGTTAATTCTCCGACTTCTGGGATTGGGTCCTTTAACATTAGATTTCTGTGTATCAATTTCGTAGTACTGTTGCCTTTGACACCAAGTTGAATCCTCACCTTGAACATCCTTTATATTGGGTTGGGTTCCCTATAGTTTTCTTACAAATATATCTTCCTCCCTCCTATTGTCTTCATGGAACGTCTTTGATCCTTGCCATATCTCTACCAGCTCCTCCCTAGATGTGGAGATAGACTTTTGGAGTGCTTCATCCTCCTCATAATCCACTAGCTCCTCCATACCTTCGTGCTCTAGGGTTCCTCCTCACCACGATCTTATTTACTTATGATATTTTCACTTTCAAAATATTCTCAAATCCTTCCATTTCATTTTGATATAGCAAAACACACTATGCATCCTCCTTTAGTGGGAGGAGGGTGCATGAGTATGTTCCAACTATACTGCCTCTCCATTTCCATATTCCAATTATTACACGGAGGACAAAAGTTTAATCACCAATCTGAGCCCTACTTCAGAATATTGATTTTTAGAGAAATGGATGAAACAAAGCTGTAACTTTCATGTGAAAACTTTCAAGTTATTGGATCTTGCAAGAGCTTTCATTCAATGGGAAAAATCGGAAAAATCAATGATTGAGCATACCATGGGCAATGATTCCAAAAAAACAAATATCCCTCCTTGCATGGTGGCCTACAAATTTGTGTTCTTCATTTAATAGATTGGTTTACCTCTGTTTCTGTGCCTTCAATCGCCTATAAACCCGACTTGCTTTAAACCCTAATCCTTATTGATTATTCTATAACACAAAACATGGTTTAGTCAATTGCCCTTGCAGAGGGCTAAGTTACACATTATGTGAAGAAGCTGGTCCCAAGGGGGCTCCCTTGATTGATGTCATTTTAATTTAATCAATATTTTTGTAACCCCAACTGGAGCAGTTTGGATGGCTGGTCCTGAGCTTTGGACATTGCCTTAGTTCTGCTCCAATAATGATGCTTTGCATTGACTTCTGATGACTGCGCACTAAGAGCTCTGCTGTGTGGACAGATACGGGTCATACAAACATGTTGCCCAATTTAATACAGGCAAGCAAATTCCATATTTTTTCAGGTGTTATTTGCTTCCATGGAACCACCTCCTCATAATCTGTAGTTTATCCCCCTATCCATGGATAGGACCATTAGCTAAATCATGTTTTGGGTTATAAAGTAAATAAACAAGGAGTAAGATTTACAGGTGATTTGAGGCTTGGAAAACAGAGATGAAACAATTCATTCAATGAATAGACCATTATGTCATTATGCAGGCAGGGATCTTGTTTTGTTTGGAATTGTTGTTTGAGGCAATGTCTAATCGTGGATGGTGCCCCTTGAATGGAATCACTTTTATAAGAACCAGTAACCTAAAAGGTTTTACTTGAAAGTTACAGCTATGCGAATCAGTAATCTAAAAGGTTTTACTTGAAAGTTACAGCTATGTGAACCAGTAACTTGAAAGTTACAACTATGTTTTATTATCTTGTGTGAAAATCTGTAAATTTGAATTTGAGGTTGGATTGGGGATTTAAATTTTAAACTTTATGCAGCAAATTCAGCTTATTGTTTTGTATGTCAGAACACTGCCTTTCTTTTGTTATTATCAAATTTAAAATACTGGTTTAAACCTTTTTCTTTGTAGTTAAAACCCTAATTAATATGATGGACAGAATCTCATGCACATGTAGCCTATGACATGAATGAAGCCACTGTAGTATAGTTGATAACTTAATACAACAGCCTATAACATGAGTAATGCCCATTTAGCCTATGGCATTAGCGATGCCATTTTAATATACTTAATAACACTAGCGTATAATATATGTAATGCCCATCTTGTTTGTATAACATGATCGAAAACATTTTAATATAGTCAATACTTTTGTAAACCCATCTAGAGCAATGTGGCTTGCTTGTCCTGAGTTTTAGACATTGGTTCAGTACTACTCCAACAATGATGCTCCGTATTGACTTTTGACTACTGCACATCAGGAGCTCTACGATGTGGACAGATATGGATCACACAACCATGTAGCCTCATTTAAGCCAACGTTTCCCACGTGATTAAGAGTACACTACAACTAACCACCTGTGAAAGTGGCTCTACACCAATATCCAATATCCAAGCATTGTGAAATCTTCTGCAAAGTATCTAGGTACGTGGACATATTGGTGCTATGAATTGGCAAGCGCAGGAATTGTGGACAGGCATTGAGCAACCATTAGAATTGTTGCTGCTTTCACTCCAAAAGCTTCTCATAATCTTCTGCCAATGTCATGAAGGGATTCATGACAATGCCATTTAATATTAATGAGGGCTAGTATCCCTCTAGTCAGCTGAATGAATTGCCCAAAATTAACTAGAAACTTTTGCTTAATTGATCTAAAGTGGGCGTTGTTGGTTGGTTCTTCTCCACCATTGGAGTGCATGATTAATGTACTTGCGAAATACCATATCCACATCTTTGTTTCTTGGTGAACTACCAAGATGAAAATTATTTTCAAGAGAGAATATGCAATTTACCAAAAGTTGTACAATGATACAAAGGTACTATAGGAGGATGGTTATTTGGTGGTGGCTATGCTGTAATGAGGTTGGTTGTGCAGATCATGGTTGTGATTATTGGTGCACTAATTGCACCTAAGACTTGCTCATGCAGCTGAAGAACACTTGGAGGTGAAGGTGTCACCTGGGTGCGTGGAGGTGGTGGGAAAGTTGGTGTTCCAGACACTGCCTCTTTCTTTCACCCCCCCCCTCTCTCCATTGGGGTGTACCTGATTGGGAACTTGACAGACAACATAATCCATCATACATTCATCTGAAATGCTTCCCTTCGTTGTGTGCGTTATGTACATGACATTTCCAGTTGGCACATTTTACCATTACTCTACAGGGATTGTGGGTTTTACATCTAAATTTGATAGAGGCATACAAAATACATCTACATATCTAAATTAATTTCTTCTTCTTCAAATTTATTTCTGCCTAGTATTAGAAATATATTGGAAGTAAGTCCTTGTACCCGTATAGACTGATCTCAAATCTATCCATGAAGGGTCTGGGGGGGGTGGGGCAAGTCTTCATGAAATGGAATGGAATAGTCTTAGTCTGTCTGTTAATAGGGTAGGTAGAATCTTAGGTGGTTGGGCCTCAGAATATTACTCCAGCAGAGTAAGCCTCCCTTTGTTCTTTCTCCTTACAATAACAGGAATAAATGCTTCCTTTCTTCAGCCCATCAGTTCTTTGATTTCACGCTTCCTTCATCTCATTTTGTCTAAGGAATCTCCTTTTCTTTCTTTCACAATTACAAA
>ML776691.1:1174424-1190165 GCA_009831015.1 Picea engelmannii
CCTAATTCAGTTGCAGATATGGTCTTCCTGTACCTGTGTCAATGGATGGATTTGTACATATATTCTGCTGGAGGGTGCCAGTAATTTGTTTGTTTGTTTTTCTTATATAACTTTTCTTCTACTCTAATTGTGACTGTAACTGTAACTGTTGTTGTTTTCATTTCTTTCTTTCATTTTGCTGTGCTTGTTTTTGGTTTCCGTTTAATGCATTTACCTGGGAAAATCCACTGGGCACTTCCCCTCCTTCCTAGGATGGTACCCCAGGGTAAACCGGATTCTATAGAAGCTCAAAGCTTTGTCATGTCACTTACAGGAATAGAACTTGGGTGTGGAGGATAACACTCGATCACACAACCACTCAAGCTAGACCCAATTGACAAATCATTTAGCTGTGTTCTGTGATGTATTTTTGTTTTTGTTTCCATTTTATCTCTTGCAGCTTTTGTTAGGATGAGTAAACTATATGCCTTTTCAGTTCCTTTTCTAATTTTGAGTTTGATTCCTTTATCTTGATTTGAAATTGAGAGAACTTCCAAGTACTTTAAATAAAGTTAACTTTGGAGCATAGGATTGTATATAGCATTTAATGGTGAGCTTTGAAGACACAACTTTTATTTGATTTGATCTTAAAGAAGAGAGCATTGAAGAAGACAGAACTTTTATTTGATTTGATCTTAAAGAAGAGAGCATTGAAGACGCGATACAATTGAATATCACATCCTTGTAGAACTTATTTCTGTAAAGATGAGAAATTTTTCATATAAATATTTTTTGGTAAGGGAACTGTGACTTGTTTAAACATATACAAATCTGAATAAAGTATATTTTGAGCATAGGAATGTGTATAGTATTTAAGGTTAAGGCAGAACTTTTAGTTAATTTTGATCTTAAAGAAGAGAGCACTGAAGATGGTATAAGTGAATATCACATCCTTCTCGAAGTTATTGAAGAATACTGAGGTACTATGAGGCTGCTAAATCTGATCTGTCTTTGACCAGAATTTAGCTCTATGTTTAATCTTCCAAAACTGTCCTTTGCTGCGTTTTAGGACAGCAAACAATTTAGTAATAATAGTAATAATCTATTTTTAAGGTCACGACCAAGCCAGACACCAAATTGGTGTAAGAGACCCCCTTGTTTGTGGGACTGGTAAAGTCTACGGAGCTATACATACCCTACCTCCCTTTGGATTCAAACTTGTGACCTCTTAGGAGGAAGCACATGTTCTTAACCATTAGGCCCACTCAGGCTGTATGGTTAAGTGTTCTTTGAGGTACCCTTGCAAGTGTTTTTACATTCCAATGTTAGCACATGCAATAATACTCAAACCCACAACACTCCTCGGATCTTTACAACTCTAAAATGTTGATCTAACAAATTTAAGCATGCATGAAATTGGACACATTAGTTTTTGGTCAACATGACTTTGGAAAAACCCCCATGGGGAAAATCAATTTGAAGTAGGATGTATATAGAAGGTCTCAAAGCAAAATGTACAACAATGAAAACATATACAAGTGAACCTGGTACAATAACAACCCTTCTCAGATGCTTTGGAGTCCCTTGAAGATGTGCCTGCTAGCCCCTTGAAGCTAGGCACCCTTTGCCTTGGTGCGCCCTTCTTCCTTAGCTAATGCCTTGACCCCTTTTCTTGCCTCTTGCTTTGCCTTTGCCCTTTGCTTGTGATTTTGAACCTTGCCTTGCCTTTGCTTTGCCCTTGGTCTTGTGCCCTCCTCTCAAGAGTGCCTCCTTCCAAGTGATGGTGCGCACTATGCTCAAGTGCGCCTCTCCTCTAGCAAAACTCCACAAGTGTGCGCCTTCCTTCACCCTTGCACCCTCTACACTCTAGAGTGCGCCTAAGCATGGTGAATGAGTCTCCTCCCCAAGGTGCGCCCTCCTCTACCAGCGTGATGTGCCTCTCTCCCAAAGTGTGCTCCCCACAAGCTTGTGCGCCCCTCTACTAGATGAATGTGCTCTCCTCCAAGATGTAGCCCATACTCCATGGTAGACTAGACCCAAGGTATGGCTCCTTCTCAAGCCTTGACCTCATGTGCCCTCTCCTCCTCAAGATATGCGCCCAAGAGCTCATCTCCTCCTCGTCTCCTATCAAATCTCTCAAGTGAAGAATGAGTCATCTTTGCCCTTTTTCCTCCTTTAGCCTCTCTTTGACCAAACCCTAAAATATCAATAGCCTAGATCCAATCTAGCCATGTCTAATCAATGGGTGAGATTTAATCCTAAAATTTCACTTAGGAAACCCACTTTCCTTAGTTTGCCTCATGTCCTTTAACTCACCCACTTTGTGAATTAAATGTCACTTTAATAACTTAGGTGACATATTTCACTTTTGTCTTAAGTCACTTAAGTCAATGTGAAATTAGAACATAAAGTAAAGTAATAAGGGTAATAGTCGCTCCCTTTGTGTTTAGAGACTCACAAACACAAGGGGACCACTTTCCAAGGTACCCAAATCTCAACACTCTCTCTTAAAGAGGAAAGTGCCCTTCACCCCCAATCTCATCCCTGCAGTGGACATGGTTGCCTACTGACTAATACTCGGTGAATATGGTTATACCCTTATCATCAAAAGTAGTCTCTGACATAGATCTACTCAACCTGCGTGATCTATAGATGGAAGTGCATCTCCACCTATCCAAGATCACCTAGATCTTGGCATCACACCAAAGATCTCAACCTTGGTCTCGCACGAAGGATTTCTACCTCATGGCATCTCACCATCGGTCACTACTCTTGGCATCTCACCAAGAGTCACATCTCTTGGCATTTCACCAAGAGTCTCCCTCTTGGCATCTCACCAAGAGTATTTGGACCTTGGCATCTCACCAAGATCCTCAATTTGGCCTTTCACCAAGTCACTTCCACCTCTAATGGAACTTGAACCTGATTTGCTTGTCTCCATAGCCAAGTGAGGCCCAAGCTTCTGTGATGCCTTGCCCCTCCTCATCAATCTCTGATGCTCTGAAGTTGTCGCACCAACTCTCTGTTTGCTCGGCAACTCTGAAACTAAAGCTGTCTCGGGTGGACCAGTCACCTCGGAAGATGTGTCCTCGAAAATTGAGTTTGAGCTCCCTCTGAATCAGTACTCTGAGTCAGTAGTTCCTCCTCAACTCTGTCTCCCCACCTACCACTGGATGGTGTACCAACTGGCGAACAACCACCGACGAATGCACACTCCCTTGCAAATTGAGCTTCAAACTCCTCCTCCTCTGCTGTCGCTGCATTACCATCCTGCTGCTTTTTCTTCTTCTTCTTCTTCTTGGGACACTGTCCTGCATAGTAACCCATCTCTCCACAAGCAAAGCATCTCATTGTGCTCATGTCTCTCTTTTTCACCGCCACTCTGTTGTGGTTTGGCCCATGTCTAGCACCTTTGCCGATCTTCTTCCTTCTCTTAGACCACAGAGCAAGGTCCTCATCACCCTCAACTCCTCCTACACGAAGTCCTCCCAAAGTCTCTCCCAGGTAGGCATGACCTCCCTAACTACAATGCCTCGTACAAATGAACCCCAAGGTTTGGAAAAGTTGTTCAAAGTTGTCCTCACCAAGAAGTCAGGATCCACAATCTCCCCGACTGCGGCTAACTCGTCTCGAATCTGTGTAAATCTGCCAAGGAATGATGTAGCCGACTTAGAATTGAGCATCTGAATGCTCTTGAGCTTGTCCTGCAGAGCCATCTTCTGGTTCTGGTTTGGACTTTGGTAAAGCTTGCATAAAGACTCCCACATCTCAAATGCATAGTCTTTACCAGTCAAATGTGGAATGACGTGGTGACTCATCCCGTCACAAATAGTCCTTTCCGCCTTAGTGTTTTTCTTCATGAAATCTGCATCCAACAATAGTGAAGGAGCAGGTGCAGGAGGAATCACCAAGAGAGCTTGAACTATATCCCATAGTTCAAAGATTTTCCAAGACAAATATGATCCTGGTCTTCCACTAGATGAATGCGCCCTCCTCCATGGTGGACTTAGACCCAAGCTATGGCTCCCCCTGAAGCCTTGACCTCATGCGCCCTCTCCTCCTCAAGATATGTGCCCAAGAGCTCTTCTCCTCTCAAATCTCTCAAGTGAAGAATGAATCTCATCTTTGACCTTTTTCCTCCTTTAGCCTCTCTTTGGCCAAACCCTAAAAGATCAATGGCCTAGATCCAATCTAGCCATATGTCTAATCAATGGGTGAGATTTAATCCTAAAATCTCACTTAGGAAACCCACTTTCCTTAGTTTGCCTCATGCCCTTTAAGTCACCCACTTTGTGAATTAAATGTCACTTCAATAACTTAGGTGACATATTTCACTTTTGACTTAAGTCACTTAAAGTCAATGTGAAATTAGAACGTAAAGTAAGGTAATAAGGGTAATAGTCTCCCCCTTTGTGTTTAGAGACTCACAAACACAAGGGGACCACTTTCCAAGGTACCCAAATCTCAACAGTTATTTGGGTAAATATGTTAAGTTTGTCATATTGGTATTTGTTTTGATGTGGGAGCTCTGACTTGTTTATATCATTCAAAAATCTGATTTTTTAAGTTGTAGAAATGATGTTAGTTTTAGTAATAGATTGATTCTTGTAAACATACCCGCAGTTGATGCTATCTTAGGTATCTTTTTCGTTATTTATCAGGGGCTAGGCTAGTTATGGTAAAATCTTAATTTAGTAAAACTATCTATTGTGTTCTTCATATTGGAGGTAGAAAGTTTTCATAATGGAGGTATAAAGTTGTTTTCTATATAATATTTTGTGTTAATCTCAGTATAACTGTGTTGGAAACATACGACTGATGATTTAAACATAAAATTGATTAGAGTATCAGGTGTTTGTTATGGTAAGCCCCATTTAGTGAAACCTGCTATCGCGGTCTTCATGTTTGAGGACTAATCTAATATAGTTATCTTTTATATAGATTATAGAATTTTGTGTTAATCTCAGTATAACTATGCTGGAAATATTTGACTGTTGATCTAAGCATAAAACTAATTAGAGTGGCTTTATGTAACTGCTTTGGAAGCCTAAAAGCGTATCTGTATTAATTTTTCTTTGACATTTCTCTGTAATTTCAGTACTTTCTTCTCTTCTATTATCTCGTGTTTCCATTATTTCCCTCACTTCATCACTGTCATTGCATATCACCATTTCTTCTGTGATGGGCTTTTCATTGAAAGCTCATACCTTGATGCCATTGTTAAAGGTTAAGCTATCTTGATGCCTTTGGCAAAGGTTTAGCTATTAGTGCTGACGTCAAGATACGTTTGATCATATTCATGTGTTTGGAATGAAAAATTATCTAGGGCAAGATTAATGAGATAATTAGATGTACGAGGTGAGATCATGTGGTATTGGCAATGCATTTTTTTTGCCATAGTTTCGCTGCCACCTGGCTCCAGTAGGACGATTTTTGTTTTGTTTATAGGGTATCTGTAGCATTTAAAATTTTCTAATTACTTTAAATTTTAACCTTATATTTATCTGGAGGACTTGCTATTCATTTTCAACATGATATATAAGCTGCCTAAGATTGCAGCTTAAGATTGCATTGTTGTCCTGGGACCTGGATATTTTAGGTCCGTTTAAATATAATTTAAAGTTGTATCTTTTTGATCTGTAGAATGAAAAGGAGTACATTCAATATATTGTGCTGAAACAACACTCTTTTACATTCTGAATATTTAAAGAAAAAACTGAGTCTCTTTCTTCTATATCCAGGGGGCAAAAAAACAAAATTCTTACTAATCTGTCCAAATTCTAGCTACTTCTCATCATCCAGTTTCGGAAAAAAGCAAAAACCATACCTACAGGTTTCACATGTCCCCCTAAAAAGCCCCAATACATAACAACTGTTCAGGATTTCTCATGTTCACCGTCACTTAATAGTCATACTACATTTTACAGCACAAACTGAAAATACCAACAGCTAAATAGACAATTACATCCAGAACTGTGTATCCTACAGCACTTTTGAGAAAATAAAAATTAGACTTCAATTATCAGCTGAGATTCAGCCTGAATGATGCCTCCTTGATACTCAGTTAAATATCCAGTGTTGGCTGCCAGCTGCAAACCAACCTTTGAAAGCTTATCTGCCTGCGTATTAAGGTCTCTATAGATGTGTAGATAAGATATACTAGAGAACATATGTTCCATGAGTTTGACCTGTACCAGAATACGGTGCAGATTTAAGTTTCCCATCCTGTAGCTTCCTTTTACGCAATTTAGGATCACCTCAGAATCTCCATAGACATGCATCGTAGGGACCCCTTTGTCCATTGGCAGTTTTAATAGAAACTTCAATGCAAGCAGCTCAGCATAATTGTTTGTGCCTCTGCCTAGACCTGCTTTGAAGACAAAGGAATGGTCATCAGTAATATACAAACAACCTCCAGCACCAAAAACAAAACATTTATCTTGACTTGCTCCATCAAAAACTCTCCAAGACATTGACTTGTCATTTTGAGGTTGTTTGATAATTCTAGCCTTGGTTTAGGACAAATTTTCAAGTTTCCAAAAACAGCTCTAATCTGAGATGATGGTATGTATCTATAAAGGAATATATTTGTATATCTGTATTTGAACTGGCCGCTGAACTGGTTTGGGGGTCTGTTATGTATGTACCTAACAGGCCGGTTCAGTATGAAACTGGTCCAAACTGGCCGGTTTGGCTGCTTTGCGTAGGCGTGGTCGTGTGGGGTTTCAACCCAAAAATTCAAAAAACTACTACTCTCTCCCACACTTAAATCCTAAAATAAAGTGGTATAAAGCCCCCCACCTTCTATTTGCCTCACACGTCTCTCATTGAGCATTTTTGAGCATTTGGAGCCTCGTTGTTCATGTATTGTGTTTCAGATAGGTGTTGCACTTGGTGCCATTTTGCTATATTTACTCTTACATGGTATATTCATGAGTCCACTCATCATATTTAGTCTCTAATGGTTTGGATCCTGGATATATATATATATATAATTTTTTAGTAAACCGGGTCATAAATAGAGTCATCGACTAATTCCAATTTTAGTCCGATTCAAGTTCGACTTGACCCTTGATCGATTTTGATTCTAATTCCAACTTTTAGAACACTGCTTTCAACTCTTTGTTTTGAAACCAATTGTTTAGAGCCTCTTCCACARTAGGCCCAAGCTAACTACCTCCATTTTTGCTCACATCCAAGCTGCACAAGGACATGGATTTAATAAGTGATCTATTGGTTCTCCATCTTGTTTACAAAGGGCACATTTCCTCAAACCATTTCAATTGTGCTTTTRTAGCACATCCTAGGTCAAAGCTTTGTTTCTAAGAACCAACCACATAGACTTYGGATTTTAGAGGGGTCCTTAACTTCTATAGTAATTTCCACAAGCAAGCCTCCTCTCCTTGATAATCCTCTTCACAGAAGACTTCATAACCTAACCTCAAAATATAATTCCCCAAGGTAGGATTTTTGGACTAGACAAGGACATCCTCATCATTTTATATGATATGGCATTTCTGATGTTGGCCAACATAAGCCTTCCACATCCCTTTTTCTTGCAATATCAACCCTAAGTCCTCTCCATTTTCCAGCTTTACCGCCTTAGAGAAATGGTTAAATCATCAGTGCTTGCCCCAAGGTTCAAATACCTTAAGTTTGCAAAGATTCTATTAAAGCTTGAAGGAGTCTAAAAAGATCTCCATTGCCAATCCAAGTTTCAACCCCGATTTTGACCCTATCTCCTTTGCCTATTTTCCAAACTAGTCAATTTCCAACCAAGGGAAAAACCAATACCAAGGCCTTTTAAAAAACTGAGCTTTTATCCGTTCTTTCGAAGAGAGGGGTTTAATATACTTTAGATTAATCATTTGCCTCTATGTTCCTTGTTTTGAAATAATCCTACCAGGGCCTTGTTGATATTATGGTAGCTGCGGGAGGGATTAATCTCCACGTGTAACTTTTGATAAGACTAGAATATTTCGGGAAGCAAGAGAAACCCTAAAACATTGGATAATAACTCTAAGAGACAAGTCAACTTAAGAGAATATTTAATATTGCGTTATTAGCCTCCAAAAAGAGAAGTCGACCCAATAAGTGAGATAGAGTAGTATAAATAGAGGGCGCTAGAGCTCATTTGTCATACTCACTCTCACAACTGCATAAGACCAGTGGTGCTCAAGTTTTGAGAGGAACTGCAGTTGCAGTTGCTGCAACTGGTATTTTGATTTTGGCTTGGACTTTCTCTTGGTTATGGTTTGGACTTTTTGCTTGGTCTTTGGTTATTCTTGCTTGGTGCCCTAGCCTTGGTTGGCTATTTGATTGCTTCCAGAATTATTCTGTTTATCAAGGTTAAGGTGCTCGGGGGTGGCCTTTGTGCCTATGGTTGGGGGACAATATTGCTATATTGTCTATGGTGAAACAAACACACCTATTTTTCTAACAGGTTATGGGTCCACACTATCTTCGGACAGTCTAACCGCTGGAAGATAGATTGAGAGGATTTGCTCAGTTATAGTTGTAGTTGCAGTCAAAGTTTTGATGAAACCCTAATGCTCTTGTTAAGGCACACACCTTAAGTGAAGAGCTTGACCTAATTCTTGGATAGCCTAGTGCGCCCTAGCCTAGCGCACCTCCTGGTACTCTCAACAAGCCAAGGCGTCAAGTTTGAGTATTTTGGTCAAAGTCAAAGGTTGACCAATTCAAAGCAGTCATGACTTACTCTATGAAGTCAGAAAACAAGTTAGAAGGGGCTTCTAACTTCAAAGCATGGGAGACAAAGATTGACCTCATCCTTGCCAAGAATAAAGTGTTGGATATCGTGAAAGGCAAGATCATGGAACCATAGTTTGAAACAGGAAAAGAGAAGGAATTTCAAAATGTTGTAGTTATGGAGAAGTTCAAGGACATTGACATCAACGCTACGAGTATCATAGTGGGCTTTGTAAAAGACCACTTGATACCCTAGATCTCTCATCTCGACTCATCTAAGAAGATGTACGCTGCCCTAACTAACCTATCAATGAGAAACATTGGACAAGTAATGAGTTTGAAGAATGAGCTCTGTGACATGAAAAATGAATGGTGATGACATCATAACATCATACTTTGTAAGAATCTCCCAGTTAAGAGATCAACTACAAGCTATTGAAGAAATCATTTCAGAAAAGGAACTAGTAAATATAGTACTCAATGGCCTTCCCAAGACATGGGATGCATCTGCTGCAAGCATGAACACAAGAAAGGAGTATCCCACATTTGAAGAACTTTGGACTTGCCGTGCACAAGAAGAATCAAGGATTAACACAAAAGAGAAATCCCCAAAGAAATATGATGATCAAGCCTTCACAACAAAATTAAAGAATTTCAGGAATAAGAGGAAGTTTGGCTTAAGGAAGAAACCAAATCAAGAAAAGAATATGTCAAAAATGCAATGCTTCAACTGTAAAAAATATGGTCACTACAGGAACCACTATCCCGAGTCAAAGAAAAGGAAGGAAACAGATGAAGCAACAATTGTCGAAGAAAGGGAACCCTCGAAGAAAGCCAAGCAAGATAAAACAAACTTCTTCTTCTAGTCAAGGTAACAATATTCTTCTATAACACAGTTCTTGTACATACCATGTTTACATAGTTCTTGTACATATCATGCGTATCTTTTTCTAAGAAAAAAAGATGGTCAGTGAAGCAATACCTATGGAAGAATAACAAGATAAGGATTGCTATTACGATGACTACAAGAAGATGAAGTACGTTGACAAATTCCTGATGAATCTATTATATAAGTAACAACTGCTAGATAGGCCGAAATCATAATCAAACTTGAAGAGACCCAGAAGGAGTCAAATCAGAAAGAAGTCAGTGATCAAGAGGAAATTACTTGTGACACTTTGTAGAAGGAAATAAGGATGCAGACAGAAGCATGGACTCTCTTAGATGGAGGGAGCTAATTACATAATTCCAAAAGAAGAGCATGCATTCGTGCATGAAGCCAGGATTATGAGGGAGCTAATTCTGAATGATATGATCCATTGAAGAATCCATGAAGATTATGAAGTATCTGTCCATGTTCCCCATTGAAAGTAGCAGTGATGATAAACAACATGTGTTCAATTTGACTCTAGAAGAAGTCTTCTTCGAAAAGAAGTCTTAAGTATCCTTGGTTTCCCTACATCTATGTTCCTATGATGAAAAAAATATGTTGGAATCTTCAAGAAGAAAGGGCATGGAATCTATAGAAGACGCCATGGACCCCAAAGTTAAAGAGAAACATGAGGATGAACATGAAGATTCCAAGAAATAAAGAAAAGCCAAAAAAACTAGTTATTATACTGAGAATCATAAGACTACTAGCTTGGTTTGAACCCACTAGAAGCAATCAAGCAGAAGCAATGGAAGTTGTGATGAAGAACAATGTATGCAAGAAAATGTGAAAAAGACTTATGAATGGAAGCATTGCGAGATTCAAAACTAGAGGTTTTTTTAGAAGGAGGGAGAAGACTATGACCACAACTTGCAATATCCATGGATTGAAATTTACATGTAAAAGATTGTTCTTCCTAATAAAGCAAATTGGGAAAGAAGCTTGTACCAGAAAGAGACCCATGTATGCAAATGGAAGAAGACCTTGTATGGATTCAAACAACTTGATGAAGAATATCTCATATATAGCAAAAGCGTGGTGAAAACTTCCTATGACAAAGAAAGTGTATCAGAATAGTGACTCAGAAGTCCGGGATGATGGATTGCAAATCCATGGCTAACTCCCATGATAACAGATCTGAAGAAGTTGAAGAGACTCTAATTGGCTCGTTAATGTATTTGGAGAATACTCAGTCAGATATTTGTTTTGTGGGACGTTTAAATTATGACATACAACTGCATGAATTTATCGATTCAGATTGGGCAGGCAGTGCATATGACAGGAGAAATGCTACTTGGATATGTTTTAGTTTGAGCTTTGCCACAATGTCATGGGCTAGCAGGAAACAGAAGTCTGTTGCACTCAACACTATAAAAGCAAAGTATATTGCAACTTGTGATACTTGTACAAAAGCAATGTGGCTTCGTAAGTTAGTTTCTAGACCCTCTGTTCAGGTGCTAAATTCGACCATGATATATTGTAATGATTAGAGCATGTGAAGCTTTCAGAGAAACCCGTGTTCCATGACAGGTTGAAGTAGAGTGAGATCAAGCATTATATTCTCCGTGATAAAGTCCATAAGAGAAGTGGTTCTCCAGTATATCTCCACAGATGAGCGGATAATAAATATTTTGGTAAGGCCTCTGTCCAAGATAAAAGGTTTGCGTATTTAAGAGACAAGCTGGGGCCCGTGGATACGAATTCCTTATTGGAAAAGGAAGTGATTACTCCCAGGTTGGGAGGGAGCACTGATACGTTTTGATTTAAGGACATTGATTTTCCAGTTCGAAAAATGGTCCAAGATGGGCAGTTCCTTTCCAGTTCATAAAGTGGTTCGAGATTTCCGACGGACATGCATTTTCCAGTTCGGAAAATGGTCCAGATCAGACAATCATTTTGGTAATGAAAATGGTCCGATAGATTGTTGATGTACCATAGACAACGATTCCCCTTGTGGCCAATGTGGGGGAATGGTCTAGGACAATCATTCTTCTTGGCAGTCACTCTGAGTAGTGGTAAAGTAGAATGGTCCGCCTTGCTGGGCAGTCATTCTTTCGAAGTTCACAATTGTGAGCAATTTTGAAGAACGATCCGTTTTGGAGGTTAGTGCCCAGATGACTCAGTTTGTATCATGATATTGTTATGCGGGTTGATATCAGATGATATGATTGCTGTGGAGATCGTGTCTCTGGACAATAGCTGTATGCCAATGTGGTGGATGTGTTCCACTGGTTGTGACTATGTGTCACTGGTTAGTAGCCGTATGCTACTAGGTGTGGTTGTGTACCACTGGATAGTAGTTGTGTACTGCTATGGATAGACACAGTTGTGTTCTATTGAATGACATTGTTCTGGTTGCCATGAAGACTATCACTAGTGTTGGAGATGATTACCAGCTAGATGGATAGTCAATATGTTGATGGACAAACATTCTCCCTGTGGAAAATGGTCCAGGACAGTCATTCTTTTAGGACGTATGTCCAAATTAGAAGAATAGTCCTTGTAGCCCATGGCGTGGCTCCCAACATATGTCGGAACAATTATTCTTCTAGGACATATGTCTGGATTAGAAGAATGGTTCTTGTATCACTCTGTGTAGTGAGTGACTTATTCAACATCATGCTCGATTACCCAGATGGAGTATGGCTTCGAGAGATGATGCAATTGATGTTATCAAATGATATTGATACTGATCATGGTGCTCATGACTTGATCATGAGATAGCTTGTGTGGCTATGATGATGCTACTGGTTGAATGGTCTGTTTGTGCTCAAGACCATTGCCTTTAATACCTCCCTAGATAGGAGGAGGTGTTGATATTATGGTAGCTGTGGGAGGTATTAACCTCCACGTGTAACTTTTGATAAGACTAGAATATTTCGGGAAGCAAGAGAAACCCTAAAACATTGGATAATAACTCTAGGAGACAAGTCGACTCAAGAGAATATTTAATATCGAGTTATTAGCCTCCCCAGAAAGAGAGGTCGGTTTAGTCAAGTGAGATAGACTAGTATAAATAGAGGGCGCTAGAGTTCATTTGTCATACTCACTCTCACAACTGCATAAGACTAGTGGTGTGCAAGTTTGAGAGGAACTGCAGATGCTGCAATTGACATTTCGGTTTTGGCTTGGACTTTCTTTTGGTTATGGTTTGGACTTTCTGCTTGGTCTTTGGTTATTCTTTGGTGTGCTAGCCTTGGATAAAGGTGCACTACCTTGGTTGGGTATTGGATTGCTTCCAGAATTATTCTGTTTGTCAAGGTTAAGGTGCTCGGGGGTGGCCTTTGTGCCTATGGTTGGGTGACAATATTGCTATATTGTATATGGTGAAATGAGCACACCTATTTTTCTAACAGGCCTTAGCAAAGAGATGAACATTTTTTAGTCCTCAACCACCTTTATCTTTGGGTTTGGCCAAGGCTTGCCATTTTACAAGTAGGATATCGTCTTTCTCTCGCCTAACAGTCCACAAGAACTTAAAGTATCTCTTCTCGAGTGATTCCAGAACCCTTTTTACAAATGAAGGCCATAGTATGGCATTAAACTAAAATTGCTTCTAGCACTGACTTGACCAAAGTCAATCTACCTTCCAATGGAAGCTAACAATGGCACCATTGCTTAGTCCTTTGTTCTATTTTATCAATCAACTATTGCCAATCTTTCTTCTTGTAGCCATTAGGTTTCAAATAAAAACCCAAATACTTCATCCCTACCTAAAAGTGTAATCTCTGAAATGGGGAAATCGTCCTCATTTCCTCCTCCACCCTATTAAAGATATTGGAAGATTTTTGCCGATTGATTTCCATACAGGAAGCTGTACAATATAAGTCTAGAATCCCCTTTAGCTTATTTACCTCTCTTCTAGAGGCATCACAACATAACAATATGTTAGCTACTAACGAAAGGACCACCTCAATTTATTCCCATTCAAAGAGCCTATTCTTTTGGCCTCTATAAAGCAAATCCTTCGGCGATAATCATGTAGAGTAGGTGCTATAGGGCATCCTTACCTCAACCCTCTAGAAGGCTTAATCATGTAGAGTAGGTGCTATAGGGCATTCTTACCTCAACCCTCTAGAAGGTTTAAAGAAACGCAGAATAGAAACATAATTAAAACTACAAAAGAGACAATAGACATACACCCCATGATCCAAGTAACCATTTGAACACCAAATCCTATATGAAGCAAAATTAGAAACAAAAGAGATAGAAGACACACACCCCATGATCCAGTGAACCATTTGAACACCAAAACCTATATGAAGCAAAATTGATCTCAAATATAGCCCATATGATTTATCATACGCCTTAGATAAATCTAACTTCATGACCATTGATTTATCCTTTGGTATTTGATAGTATGTAAACCCTCATGTGTTATCCCTATAACTTCATGAATCTGTCTACCATGCAAGAAGCCAAATCGTTCTTTTGAAATGGACTCTTTAAGATTATCTTCTTCACCCTAACAACTATAACTTTAGCTATTATGTCATAGATGTAGTGGCATAAGAAAATTGGACTAATGTCATCAAATGATTCATGACTACTTTTATTAGGAATTAGGGAAATAAAGGTAGAATTGAATGGCCCAAGCACTTTTCCTTTTCATCTAGTGTCTCCCACAACCCTCAACAACTGCTCTTCTAGCAAAGTCATATTATCATATAAAAAACTCCACTACCCACCTATAGACCTTGGGCTCTTATATCTCTAGGAGGAGGCTAATACAACTTTTAATTCTTACTTAATCACTTACTCTATCAACAATGCATTCTCCTCTTCCCCTACAAAACTAGGGAAAATTAGGTATTCTTCACTATTTCGACAATGTTGATTCTATCTGGTTCTTTATATAAGCTCTTAAAATGGGAGACAATGACAACCAAATTAGCTTATGATGCTCTTACAACTCAGGATGTGGTGGAGGATCCAGTTTGGTGGTACCAAGCATTGTGGAAAGTTAAGCTTTCATACAAGTTAATTCTCTTTATGTGGCTCTGCTTAAAGGATTGTGTCCTCATTGGGGTAAATTACAAGGTCAGGGGGGGTATAGGGTCCTCAATTTGCACTCTATGCTTGAACGAATAAGAGTCTACAATGCATTTGTTTGTTCAATGTTCAATTTCACAATCTATCTGGGCGAATGTCTGTAATAAACTAAAATTAGAGGGATCTTGGAACATGCCTACTTTAGAAGGAAATCTTCACAACTGGTTTATTTCATCTCCTAGACACATGTTAGTTCCATTTCTTGTTCTCTGGGGAATTTGGCATTATAGGAACAAAATCTTGTTTGAGGATTAGGCTAGGAATGATGTGACCACTAACTCAAGAATAATGCTAGCTATCGAGAATTTGCATGTTCCAAACAAAGGTGAATGCTTTGATTTCATTTTGATAATAATCCTAATGGGTTTTTTGATGGTGTCGCAGAAAGAGGCATTTGTGGTGTAGGAATTGTATTGAAGTTCAACACCCAACATTTCTTCAAAGCACATTTTGCTGTTGGTGTTGGCACTAATACTAAGGCATAACTTCTTGGATTATGGGGCCTCCTCTCTATTGTAAATGGATGCCACATTGAAGATTTAATGGTGGCTGGTGACTCGAGGGTTGTTATACACTGGATGGATGGGAAGTCTCAACTGGAAGCACTCAACTTAAGGCCATGGAAGGTGTAGATTCATGAAATTCAGATGGCTGAAGGGTCTTCATGTCCATAGACAGTTCAATTCAATGGTAGACTTCCTTTCAAAACTAGCACTAGAGAAGCAACCAGTGTGGCTCCATTTCGAGGAGGTCTACAAGGATTCATTGATCAACTATGGTCAATTTTATATCTTCTAAGTCTAAGGATAGTGGGTTTCTTTTGTTTTTTTCAAGAACATTATCACTGTTTTGTAAATTTATGAAAATTTCATCTTTTGTAAGGTTTATTATCAGTGAGGACAATATTAGAGACTTATAATTATGTGGTATGTAACAAAATAGTATGAAGGACATAGTGATTTTTGCATTGCCTCAAAGCATATATTGACTTATCTGTATTTTGGGAAGTTTCCTTTGATTCGATATTGAATAAAACAATGAAACTGCATTTACTTTTTTTTTTTTTTTGG
>ML776691.1:1190178-1210091 GCA_009831015.1 Picea engelmannii
GGGGGGGGGGAGCTCTTAAAATGGGGGACCCCATATTTGCTAATCGCTTCGAGGATTTAGCCTTACTTCTGAAATCAGGCTTTTTGCATTCCCCAAATGGTATTCATATTTTTCCTATGGTTTGCATAATTATGGAAGTAACTAGTATTTTCATTCACATTGGCTTACCAAAGAGCCTTGCTCTTTAGTCTCCAGTGGGCCTCCTTTTATTCTAATAATTTCCTCTTAGCATTTTTTAGATTCCTCAATTTGAGTTTATCATTTTCATCAAAGCTTGTTACATAATCTTGAGAATAGATCTTTGCCATATCCTTCTTAATTGATACTTACTCTTATCATACGCTGATTTTGTTATAATGATTTTAACCTTTTTGAGATTGGTTGCCAATTGAAGGCTAGTTGACTCCCATGAGGAGGTATCAAATCTTACCCATTTTGAATTTACAAGGTTAATAGACTTATCATCATTTAACCATCGAGCGTTAAATTTAAAAGGGCTATAAGGTTTTCTATCATCCTTTTCTATTTGAAGAAGATTCTAGAGGTGATTGAAATCCCTTGCCACCTCTACTTAGGACTTGATTATTTTTGGGTTATTCAAGATTGATTCACATTTTAGGCACTAAAAATCTATTGAGTCTTTGGACAATTTCTCATTTCAAATCCTTATGTTTCTTCGAGTTGGGATTAGCTTTATAGGCTCCACATTTACCAACACAACCTTTTCAAACTTTTGTGGAAAAAAAATATGCCAATGGGTCTTCCTTATCGAGTTCCCATAGTTCTTAACTCTTATTGTTGTCATATTAAGATCCCTCTTGTAATCAACATTTCACCTTTGAGAAATTGTTGATCCAGGAATGCCTTCCATAATGGGATCCTACCCTCGACCCATATATAGTGATTGTAATATACTTAAAGTATATTGCCTCAATGAAATAATGTATAATCATCTATGTTGTACAAAGTAGTCATACAAGATCAATATTCAACATTTCGTATATTGTAATTAATGATAGTCATACCTTTTCCCAAAGGACACGGCTTATCAAACCTTACGTGTACTTATACACACCCATTGTATCTCAAGAACATGTAAACTAATAATGAATAATAATTATTTTTCCCTCGAGGAATATATGGATTCAATCAATATTCTACATTTCGTATATTGTAATTAACAATAGTCATACCTTTTCCCAAAGGACACGACTTATCAAACCTTACATGTATTTATACACGCCCATTGTATCTCAAGAACATGTCAACTAATAATGAATAATAATTATTTTTCCCTCGAGGAATATATGGATTCATCCTTGTTATAGTGGATGTTTAGGTGAAGTGACCAAGAGGTTCACTCCAATTGGTATCAGAGCAAGGTTGTTCTTCTGGTTCACTCCAATTAGTATCAAAGCGAGGTTGTTCTCCTGGTTCACTCCAATACCAAGAGGCTCACTTTACTTGGTATCAGAGCAAGGTTGTTCTTTTGGTTCATTGCAAAGTGACAAAGAGGTTCACTCCAATCAGTATCCAAGCGAGATTGTCCATATGGTTCACTCCATTGGAGTGAACAATCTCGCTCAGATACCTTATGGAGTGAACTAGATGAACAACCTCGCTCTGATACCAATTGGAGTGAACCTCTTTGTCACTTCACCTAAGCATCCATTATAACAAGGATGAATCCATATATGCCTTGAGGGATATTATTCATTATTAATTGACATGTTCTTGAGATATAATGGATGTGTATAAATACACGTAAGGTTTGATAAGTCATGTTCTTTGGGAAAATGTATGACTATCATTAATTACAATATACTAAATGTAGAATATTGATCTTATATGACTACTTTGTACAACATAGATGATTATACAATATTTCACAGGGAAATATACTTTAGGTATATTATAGTGATTATATTGAAGGCTTTTCAAAGATTTAGAGAATAGAGAGCGATTCCAATCCATGAAATTTAAAATCACAGAGTATGTTTATTTGAATGATTTTTTCGTCCACCCAATCAACAACCCCTCTAATCAACCTATAGAGTCTAATCTTAAAAAAGCCCACTCGTTCCATGACTTTGACATATCCTTGATAAATTTCTTCACCTCCCCCATGGTTTCTTAAATAAGAATAATTTCAAGCTTGTGGAGATCCACAAGTCTACCCTAGGAAAATGTTTTAGAAGATTTGCCCAAACCCTGATATTTAAGGGCATGCCTTGCTCTAACTGCCACTTCCAAAGTTTTTTGTTTCCCTACAACACTTCTCTAGTAGCCTTATTTTGAGCAATGAAAGTATGTGATTTCTTGCCCCTACAATTTGGTTCCATCTTAACATCCTTGCCCATCCCTCTTGCCACTCCTCCCACAAACTTTCCTTTGAACCCTTGCTTAGATCTAAGAGGGTATATGAAGGGATCACCCTGAGAAATCCCCTCTCCACCATTCATAAAAGCATTGGATTCTACATGCCTATTTAAACCCTTACCTAGGTCACAGCGATAAGATTTTTCCTGTTGAAAGAAGTCCAAAGACTTGTCCAATCCCAATCCCAAAGGGAGTCCCAAGAGAAATTCAAAACATAGTTTTCAATAGGTTCTAGAATGGATAGTATTACACAAGTTATTTTGGTGCTACCTTTATGCTTTACTTGACCCTTGGCCAACTAAGGGGAAAGGTGACATTCTTATAGGATGACTTGGTAGTATCATTATCATGCTCTTTTACACATTTCAACTTATCAGACTGATTGGTCATGTTTGTACCATTGGTGCTACTCCAATGGTACAAACATTACTTTATATTGACTTTATGTTGCTTCAATGACATATCATGTATATTCATTTTGTTATAGGTGCTACTCCATGGTGTTAAAGTCAACATAAGATTATAATGTTCAATTAGATATTAGACATAAACATTAATTAAGTCAATTGAATTTTAGGTTATTTTATGCTTTATTTCACTATAGTGTGCTTTTTGGTTTATCCCACATTCATAAAGTGGATTGATTCAACTAAGTTGTAACCCTTTATAAGTAAGCTTTTGCTTTCTCATTATCAATGCAATCTCAGTTCTCTTTATGTTCTTGTTATCATTATATGGTATCAATGCAATAGTCTATGATATCATTATATGGTGTCAGAGCCCATCATTTTCAAAGCTGTATCAAGAGTCTTTGAAAGACAAGGTTTCTACTTGCGAATTTAGTAATTTGGTGCCATAAAGTTGTGTGAGCATGAAGACCTAGGGATTGTTGTTGGTAGAACAAAACTTTGTACACATGATTCTTTACAAAATAAACATGTTTTGTTTGTCTTTTTTTTTTTTTTAATCTATCTTTAATGTTGTATTAAAAGAAGATGAGAGAAACTGAGGATTTTAAAGAAATAACAAAGAGATAGTTCAGAGTGAAAAAGAAATTGATCTTCATTTCAAATGTTTCCCATACAAACTCTTGAATTTTCAAAACCTACAAGTCCCTATGTAGACTAGGGCCAGGTATATGATCTTTAGCCACTCTGGAACAATGTTACAATAAAGAGACCAAGCGCGAAAAATAAAAATAAAGTTGAGCCAGTAATGGAATGGAGAAATGATGGCGAATCACAAGGAGAAAACATGCATATAGAAATTGATCAGCGCCAAATAAAATCGATCTTGAATACAACAAACTAACAAGTAAACATTTATCTTATGAAAGTCAACAATCTCATCCTCGCTCCATCCTTTTCGTTGCTTCGCAAGACCCCTTGCTGCCAACGATTCCTTCAATCCCTGCTGGATATGTAAAGGAAGAATGAGATGAACCAGACCTCACAACACTCCAAGCATACCTCTCTCTGAATTTTCTGCCAAAATTTTATCTCTCAAAACTTTCTCCAAATTTTTTCCAAAAATTATCTTCTTCAGAAAAATTCCTCCTCTACTTTTTGGGCATTGCTTCCTTTATATCATTTGATGGACTATTACCTGGTAGTTATGGCAATTTTGAGGTTAATGAATCTAATCCCACATGGGACAAAACTGCTTTTATTTAAAAGAAACAAAATATTCGTTAAGAGAATTTCCTTGTCCAAGTGTTGCTTTTTGTTCTTTGAATAGTTGAACCATGGATCAAATCCTCTAAAGCATCGATTCCATTATGTTCACTTACATATTTATTATGTGAAATGCCACATCCAATTTATCCATTTGATTTATAATAAAACGATAGTTAAATTCCATGATTCGTCCTCTGCATTTGACTGATTTGACATACAAACTCTCTAGTAGAATTGCGTTGTTCTTTTGAACTCGTATGAAGCGCCATGATATGTTCATGGTACGTGTTTATCCAAGAGCTCGTCAGGCTTATCAAGTAAAATAAATACAAAATCAAAATGTGACAGAAGCGTTGTACTCATCTTCATTTGGATATGTGTTTTAAGCTCCGTGTCTTTAGATCACAGCTTCCCAATAATCCATGGCGAACACAAGTTTCAATGCCCAATTCCAGAAGTAACAAGAGAATCATTGCTGCAGTCATGTGAGCAGAAAAATGGAGAAGTCCTATCACATCCCTTCGCCTTCGAGATAGTTTGACTGGAACAAAGAAAATTGATAAGAGTAAGAGAATGATTATTCCGACCAATGAGACACATGAGGATTCTAAGATGTCCATAAAGGCATGCCACAATCTTCCAAAAAAATTCTTCAGGTGTCCAAGCCATGTATCATCCTGTAAAATGTGATCCAAGTCACACTGTGGAAAGGCAGAAAACACCAGCACAAAATATATAATATGTCCAATAACATCAAATTGCCAGTTCTTCTTACGAAACTTCAAAATTTTACCCAAGGCAATCCTTTTAGAGTCTTCATAAGTTGGATAAGCAGCCTTATTCTCATAACAAGCTCCAAGAAATTGTCGAAAGTTGGAAAACACATGAGTCGGATGCAAAAATGCTCTGCCACAACCATTGACAAGTAAATGTTGGACATAGACAGGATTTACTGATGGGACAACAGAGTGATGCATAAAGTGATGCAAATTGCCAACCAGTCGAATATGACATCTTCCCTTCAAATGGTCTTTTATGAAATGAGGAACATTATTTCTGGTGTAGCCACCCTAATACGAATCATGAAGTCACTTAGGCTCATGTGTAATTATGATTACACAGTCATTCTCGCCAACCTGTGTTTTGACCAACTCGAAAAAAAAAACTTGAACTGGTAAATATCAATGTCTCCGCGTAGAGCTTGATCAAAGCCAAATATCCACCATCCATGCGGAAGTTGGACTACAAAATAACTCTTCTGTTGGGGAAGAATCCAACCACCCAACCAGTTTTTGTGACAGATATATCTCATGAATGTATCAAGTCCATCAAACCAATCAACCATGATCAGGAATTGCAAAGATCTGAGGTCCTTCACAATATTCCAACGTATCTACTCCATCAGGCAATTCAGTCTTACTCTCTGCTATATTTTCAGGCTTGTAACAAGGTGGTGGTTGTAATGCATATTCAAATGGACCAAAAAGGCGACGCTCGTATGTAAATGGTGAAGGATTTGGGTAAGCAAGATCTCCTCCAATAAAAAGCAATATGCCATGTGGCAATTCTTTGAATGCATCGTTGTTGCTTACGCGAAGGCAAGGTTGAGCGAGAAATCGAGCTACAGTGTATGTAGAATTTCCACCATCTCCAGTTCAAACCATAGTTCTTCTCTGGCAGTTAGATGATCAAAGAGAAAACCCTTTTTTGTGATATTGTCTTATGCCCTGGTCATTGTTGCCTGCATCATTCGCATATCAAAGCTCCCAAGAAATAAAGTTACAGATACCAAAAGATCAAACGTTGTCTTGAACAAATTTGTTGATGTCCCTGAGTACCAAGGAACCATATCTAAAAAATATGGAATCATGGATGTCTTTTGGATATCAGAATCTGTTGCTGACTGAGGGTGTGTCCAGGCCCATCCAGCTGACCTTTTGACAATTTGCAATATAGAGTCGTATAAATGTTGCCCACGGAGAATACACAGGTGATAGTTCTCAACTGATCCCCCATAGATAACCCATTTGGA
This sequence comes from Picea engelmannii, assembly GCA_009831015.1. Lineage (NCBI taxonomy): Eukaryota > Viridiplantae > Streptophyta > Pinopsida > Pinales > Pinaceae > Picea > Picea engelmannii. The sequence goes on from ML776691.1 coordinate 1,196,266, forward strand.
AAACACATGGTAGTCACTTGCAGATCCAACAGGGGCTAGCCAAGTAGAGCAAACCTACTCCTTCAATTCATGCACCCGTGGCCATCTTGAGCCCCAACTATGATTGTCCCATTTTATAAAAGTCTCCAACAGATCATAACCTTTTCTTCCCTTTTCTCTCGTAGGGGTTCTATTGCCACAATAGCATCGACTGAAGTTCGAGTAGTTTGGTTGAATGGTTCTCCCCAAGAATAGGGAGAAGAAATAGAGGAAACCAAAGAAGAATGCATACATCGACCACCACTTTATATTGGTGTCCAACTTATGAATAAGAGCTTGAATATTATCAACAGATATAAAGAAGAGAGAACCCGCCACTACTGTAATTATGGCATGATGTGAATGTTCATGTGGATAAGGATACCTGTGAGCAAATATTGTTGTCGCTTTCTCCATTTTCAGCGTTTATATTTTGGTATTTTCTACCATAGGAATCAAACTTTTGAATCAATTAAGCTGAAATATTTCCAAATAATAAATCTTCAATTAAAAGCAATTGCCCCGTTGAACAGTAATAATGGGTTTTTATGTTCTCCAACTCAGCATCAAATCTTTAAGAAAGAAAAAAAAGCTTGAACCCTTTCATGATCTGAACCTGTAGCATGCACAACTTTTGAATTGATCACCGACCATTGTTATTAGCAAATATTCATCATAACTTAAAATATTATTTAATGACATCTTGTTTGAATGTATAGCAACAACTCAGCGAGAGCGCACAAGACCTTGTGCAAGCGATTGCGAAATGAGAGGGGGATCCTGGCAACGCTTTTTTGGCTAAGTATTGTTGACAAAAATCATCGTCAACAATTGCCAACCAACAGATGTGCTTCACTTACAGTGGCGTGCAACTTGAAACAATAACTTATGATCCTTGATTCTCAGAAGGAAGGGTAAGACAAGATTGAGGGTTACTCGATGTGGATCAAGAAGAGGTCGATAAGGTTGGGTGGACTAGGTTATACAACAGGGGGAGACAAGATAGAGGTCAAGGGATTCATGGATCGGAACTTCGTGGAATAACTCATGGAAAGTGGTAAGTTTGAGGGAGTTTGGTCATGTTTTATAACCCAAAGGGACGACTCTTTCGATCTTGACAAAATGACTACAAGGCTAGAAAACTATCATGGATGTGTGTTGAGGGAAAGACCCAAGTTTAACATTGAGCATACACAACGTGTATGTTGGAGGCATCTCAAAATGAAGGGGACGAAGAAAGGGAAAGAAGGAAGATGGGGATAAGACTGTCGAACGTGACGAGCGAGGATGTCTCGCGTAGCAAGCGCATGGTAGACAATCGAGGGATTATGACAAAGGAAGGCAACTTGGTTCGCCTGCAAGTCTGTTGTCCACCAAAACACATTTGGTCAATCAGTTAAAAACATACAGGTAGCTTGCCTTTTAATATCACCAAGCATTGCTCCATCACTTTTGACCATCAAGGAGGCTAAAAAGAAAAGAAAGCAAAATGAAAGAAGAATAAAAACGAGAAAATAAACTAAATAATTGTGAAATCAACCAAAACTAATCTACCCCTTATCGAAAACTTTTATCATTATTATTATTTATTTATTTGTTATTTATGTACAGAGGAAAAGAAACCATTAGCTTGGACTCAGGTCAGATGAAATTCAGCGTAAAGGAATGTGTCGCCTGCTTTGCATGCGGGTCTTATGAGTTTGAAAAAATTGTGTGTGGAGAGACTGCCAACATGCCAACCAATACATGTGTATGGGGAGGAGAAACAACTAATCAATACCCAAAAGAAACGGTCACCAACCTCCAAGAAATTCCAACCAACAGATGTTTTGCCTGTAATGATGGAGGTATTGAATGAATTAGATTTAGGGTTTAGGGTTTGTACCTTAAAGGGATGGTTAATGAATTCATCAAACAATTTAATATCACCTGTGTAGACCTTTATATCAGGAACATGGTCGTCATGATGCAAAGAAGATTCATAACATGGATTAAAAACCATAGGAATGTCCCTAAAATAGTCATCTTCATTCAAGAACAGTGAGCACTTAGGAGGGATATGTCTGCTAGTATCAAATTCTTTAACATCTCTTGATTGAAACAAAGGATTATAATTTTTTTTATATAGTTTAAGATCTTGATTGAACTCATAGATATCTTCAAAAGAGGACTCCTCGGTTGTATCATTAAATCCATATTGGTCTACATCATTTGAACACTCATTAGCATTATCAACAAATAAAAATGCATCATAAATTGGTTTGACATGATCAGCCTCGGTTTCTTTATTTGTATAATCAAATTCACCATCGCATGTGTGCAGATAAAAGGCTCGAAATGAAAGATGACTTTGGGATTGAGTTTTTTCATGAGGCTTAAGAAGGGTGATGTTTGAGATGTGAGAGGTGGATTGATCATTAAGCATCATGATATAATCATGTTCCTCTTCACATCCAAGCTCTTGACCACAATTAGTGAGTTCATCGTGAATAGGCCCTATGAGAGATGGCTCCCGAGATATACCCCCAACATGATTTGAAGATTGAGACTCAAGAAAGAACATGTGATCTTGTAAACTCTTACTGATGGGGATTAAAGAAGACAAATCCTTGTGTGAATCATAAACACCAAAGGAATAACCTGTTCTACGAATTTTCTCTTCGAAGTTGAGGCAAGTGGATAGAGCTAGCTCTAGGTTTTGAACATTCTTTTCTTCCAACCGCCATCGGTAAAGAGGAGGTAGAAGTTCATAGCAATGTAACAGGGAAGCCAAGTTGGTAGGGCGAATGGGAGTTGGAATTAAATTGTATAACTTGATAAACTAAAGGTTAAATGTAAGAATGATCTCATTATCTTTCATAAGTAATTGGTTAAACCTCTTAAGATGCTCGTAAGGATTATCTAAATGCCCAAAGGTCAAAGTAAACTAGTAAGAAAGTTCAAACCAGGTAGAGATGCATCCATCAGGAAGGTTGGCAAATAAAGTGGCGGCATTGCCCTGAAGTGAATTTATGAACAAAAGCATGCAACTATCATTATTATTTACTCTGAGAATGGTGCAAGCATTTGAAAATGCACGAAGATGTTCAATTATCGTAATAGTTCCATCGCCATGAAAGAGAGGCAAATGATTCTTGAATTTGTGAGGTAAAGGATTAATCAGGTGAGTGAACTTCAAGGGAATGGGCACAAACGAGGGGGGAATTGTTTAGGTCTTCTTCAAACTCAAACATGCCATACTTGCGAATGACTTTCCCAGGGTTAGTAGCTGAAACCACATGGTTACAACCACCAAACAGGCTTCCAATTGGTTGAGACATTGAAGTCTAGGAATTTTTTTTTGAAAGAATTAAAATAAAAAAATAGGAACAAACCATTGAACGGTCGTCCCTAGTATGGTTGGCAAAAATATGTTGACGTCGAGGGACTAGAGAGTCCCCAACACCAACATTTTTAACCTCTCGCGGGGCTAGGCGAGAAGAGACAGGAATATCACCCTAAGCTTAAAGCCCTAGACAAGAAGACACATTGAGATCCAGGCTACAAATCTTCTAACTTAGAGTCCAAGCGTGAGTCCTTCGCCCTGTATTTTACCTTTTAACAATATTTGATTTTTATGTGATTTTAAAATTTAATTACTTCTATGTGGGGTTTTATACATTTGGAGTAACAAAATTGAATTTAATAAGGAAAATGCAAATAATAAAATGAAAAGGCAATTTAAGAAAATATTTAAAACGAAACTAAGAAAATTAGTATAATTAGGTTAGTTTTAAATTGATTTGAAAAGAAAAGTTTACTAAAGTAAACATTAGTTTGAAGATTACATGAGAGTAACACTAATGATTTAATACTTTTTTTATTTTCTTTTAGAAGAAGGATATTATAAATAATAAGAAAATTAAAACAGTAAAAAGAACAAGAAAAGTTTATACATATTAACAAGTTAATGAACAAAACTTTATACACATGATTCTTTACAAAATAATTATGTTTTGTTTGTCTTTTTTTTTTTTATCTTTAATGTAGTATTAAAAGAAGATGAGGAAAACTGAGGATTTTAAAGAAATAACAAAGAGATAGTTCAGAGTGAAAAAGAAATTGATCTTCATTTCAAATGCTTCCCATACAAACTCTTGAATTTTTGAAACCTACAAGTCCCTGCGTAGACTAGGGCCAGGTATATGATCTTTAGCCACTCTAGAATTATGTTACAATAAAGAGATCAAGCATGAAAAATAAAAAGAAAGTTGAGCCAGTAATGGAATGGAGCAATGATGGTGAATCACAAGGAGAAAACATGCATATAGAAACAGATCAACGCCGAATAAAATCGAGCTTTAATACAACAAACTAACAAGTAAACATTTACCTTATGAAAGCCAACAAGCTCATCCTCGCTCCATCCTTTTCATTGCTTCACAAGACCCCCTGCTGCCAACGATTTCGTCAATCCCTTGTGGATATATAAAGGAAGAATGGTATGAAGCAGACCTCATAGCACTCCAAGCATACGTCTCTCTGAATTTTCTGCCAAAGTTTTCTCTTTCAAAACTTTCTCTAATTTTTTTCCAAAAATTATCTTCTTTAGAAAAATTCCTCCTTTACTTGTTGGGCATTGCTTCCTTTATATCATTTGATGGATCGTTACCTAGTAGTTCTGGCAATTTTGAGGTTAACGAATCTAATTCCACATGGGACAGAACTGCTTTTATTTAAAAGAAACAAAATATATGTTAAGAGAATTTCCTTGTCCACATGTTGCTTTCTCTTCTTTGAAGAGTTGAACCATGGATCAAATCCTCTAAAGGCTCGATTCCCTTATGTTCACTTATATATTTATTATGTGAAATGCCACATCCAATTTATCTATTCGATTCAAAATAAAACGATAGTTAAATTCCATGATCTGTCCTCTGCATATGACCGATTTGACATACAGACTCTCTAGTATAATTGTGTTGTTCTTCTGAACCTGTATGAAGCGCCATGATATGTTCAGCTACGCGTTTATCCAAGAGCTCGTCAGGCTTATCAAGCAAAATAAATACAAAATCAAAACATGATAGAAGCGTTGTACTCATCTTCGTTAGGATATGTGTTTTAAGCTATGTGTCTTTTGATCACAGCTTCCCAATAATCCATGGTGAACACAAGTTTCAATGCCCAATTCCAGAAGTAACATAAGAATCATTGCAGCAGTCATGTGAGCAGAAAAATGGAGAAATCTTGTCACAACCCTTCTCCTTTGAGATAGTTTGACCGGAACAAAGAAAATTGATAAGAGTAAGAGAATGATTATTCTGACCAATGAGACATCTGAGGATTCTAAGATATCCATAAAGGCATGCCACAATATTCCAAAACAATTTTGCAGGTGTCCAAGCCATGTATCATCCTGTAAAATGTGGTCCAAGTCACATTGTGGAAAGGTAGAAAACACCACCACAAAATATATAATACCTCCAATAACATCAAACTGTCAGTTCTTCTTACGAAACTTCAAAATGTTACCCAAGACAATCCTTTTAGAGTCTTCATAAGTTGGATAAGCAACCTTATTCTCATAAGAAGCTATAAGAAATTGTCGAAAGTTGGAAAACACATGAGTTAGATGAAAAAATGCTCTGCCACAACCATTGACAAGTAAATGATGGACATAGACACGCTTTACTGATGGAACAACGGAGTGATGCATATAGTGATGCAAATCTCCAACCAATCGAATACGACATCTTCCATTCAAATGGTATTTTATCAAATGAAGAACATTATTTCTAGTGCAGTCACCCCAATACCAATCATGAAGCAAGTTAGGCTCATGTGTAATTATGATTACGCAGTCATTCTCACCAACCTGTGTTTTGACCAACTCGGAAAAAAAAAAACTTGAACTGGTAAATATCAATGTCCCTGTGTAGAGCTTGATCAAAGCCAAATATCCACCATCCATGTGGAAGTTGGAATGAAAAATAAATCTTCTGTTGGAGAAGAAGCCAACCACCCATCCAGTTTTTGTGACAAATATATCTCAAGAATGTATCAAGTCCATCAAACCAATCAACCATGATTGCCACGAATTGCAAAGATTTGAGGTCCTTCATAGTGTTCCAACGTGTCTACTCCATGAGGCAATTCAACCTTACTCTCTGTTATATTTTCAGGCTTGTAACAAGGTTGTGGTTGTAATGCATATTCAAATGGATTAAAAAGGCAACGCTCGTATGTAAATGGTGAAGGATTTGGGTAAGCAAGATCTCCTCCAATAAAAATCAATATACCAGATGGCAATTATTTAATTGAGTCGTTGTTGCTTACGCGAACACAAGGTTAAGTGAGCAATCGAGCTACAGTGTATGTAGAATTTCCACCATCTAGAGTGTCTGCCATGAAGCCAAACCATAGTTCTTCTCTAGTAGTTAGATTATCAAAGAGAAAACCCTTTTTTGCAGCATTGTCTTGTGTCTTGGTCATTGTTGCCTGCATCATTCACATATCAAAGCGCCCAAGAAATAAAGTTACAGATACCAAAAGATCAAACGTTGTCTTGAACAAATCTTTTGATGTCTTTGAGTACCAAGGAACCACATCTAAAAAATATGGAATCATGGATGTCTTCTAGATATCAGAATCTGTTTTTGACTGAGGATGTGTCCAGGCCCATCCAATTGACCTTTCGACAACATAATTTTCAATATAGAGTCCTATAAATGTTTCCCACAAAGAATACATAGGTGATATGTTCTCAACTGATCCCCCATAGATAACCCATTTGGAAAACACAGGGTAGTCACTTGCAGATCCAACAAGGGCTAGCCAAGTAGAGAAAACTTTCTCCTTCAATTCATGCACTTGTGGCCATCTTGAGCCCCAACTACGATTATCCCATTTTATAAAAGTCTCCAATAAACCAGAACCTTTACTTCCCTTTTCTCTCGTAGCGGTTCTATTGCCACAATATCATCGACGGAACTTCAAGTAGTTTGGCTGAATGATTCTCCCCAAGAATAGGGAGGGGAAGAAATAGAGGAAACCAAAGAAGAAGGCATACATCGACCACCACTTTATATTGTTTTCCAACTTATGAATAAGAGCTTGAATATTATCAACAGATATAAAGAATAGGGAACTCGCCACTACTGCAATGATGGCATGCTATGAATGTTTATGTGGATAAGGATACCTATGAGTGAATATTGTTGTCACTTTCTCCATTTTCAGTGTTTAAATTTTGGTATCTTCTACCATAGGAATCAAACTTTTGAATCAATTAAGTTGAACGAATGCCAAATGATAAATCTTCATTTAAAATCAATTGCCATGTTGAACAATAATAATGGGTTTTTATGTTCTCCAACTCAACATCAAATCTTTAAGAAAAAAAATAAGCCTGAACACTTTCATGATCTGCACCTATAGCCTGTGCAACTTCAAAATTGATCACTGACCGTCGTTATTAGCAAATATTCATCATAACTTAAAATATTCTTTAATGACATCTTCTTTGAATGTATAGCAGCAACTCAGCGGGAGCACACAAGACCTTGCGCAAGCGATTGCGAAATGAGAGGGGGAGCCTGGAAATGCTTTATCAACTAAGTATCGATGACAAAAAACATCGTCAATAAGGAGGAGCATGTCAAGAATTCCTTGGAGCATAAACAAGAACTTTTTCCACCACTGCAATTTGAGTGGTCACTGGGAAGCAAAGTGTTGGCAACTTCATTCGTAGCTTCACCCTAGACACTGCACAACCAAGAGAAGGGTTTGGAGAGTGAATATTGGGGAAGATGAAGAGTTGTTTGCATCTCCAGTGCAAGTGACAGAAGTTGTCCAAGGAGAGAAAGTAGCACATGAGAGCAAGAAAAAAAGATAAAAGGAAAATAGGTTCATGCTGAGAGCAGCCACAATCCGATTAGCGTTTCCGTTATTGTATCTGAAGAACCCCATCTTGGAGTTGTGTTGGAGAGTGTGTAATATTCCAGATATAAAAAGTATGCAGAACATAAATAAAATGCTAGAAATGGCGGATGAACAACAATATAACCAGAACAACACCCCAATAATACCGAAATGATAACAGAATAACACTAGAAAGAGCACTTCGATTACTGAGAGCAATGTTCACTTGCCTCTTCGAGGGGGAAACCTCCAGTCGAGCAGAGCTCTATTACAATAATATCCAAGGAAAAATTTCTCATACCCTTGACTCCTATTTATACTAAATATGTCTATCAAAAGAACCATCTAGAGGAAGATCCTTCTAGAAGCAGAAGCTTCTATTAGGTAATCTTACATTCGACTTATTCCTCCTTATTGTTAGGCCTTATTAATATTGACCTTTATTACATCGAAATATATTATTCTACCTATGTGAGGGGTTAGGTCCCTAACATGTCCTCCCCCTTAAAAACAACCTTGTCCTCAAGGCTTGAGATGTGGAAATTGTTGCAGAATGGTAGTTGGTTCCCAAGTGGCATCTGTTGGAGTTGTATCTTTCCACTGGACTAACACTTCCTTGATGGTTCGATGATGTAGGTGAYGCTCATGCTGGTCCAAAACTATTTGTGGTTGTATCCAAATGGATCCTTTTTCGTCCAACTCAGGAAGGTTGGTTTGATTTTGGCACTTAGTTCCAATCACCTTCTTTAAGCATGAAACATGAAAAACAKGATGTAGCTTAGAATGACTGGGCAAAGCTAACTGATAGGCCACCTGTCCCACACGTTTGAGAACGATATAAGGACCATAAAATTTGGGCGCCAACTTCTGAAAATGGTCGGCCTTGAGGGAATTTTGCTTGTAAGGTTGCAGTGGAAGAAACACATGATACCCTTATGCAAATTGACGTTCAGAGCGACCTTGATCTATTTGTTTCTTCATGCGATTCTGGGCCATGACCAAATTCTCTTTGAGGGTACGAAGAATAGCCTCTCAAACTGTAGGCGTTTGGTCAACCGCCTAGACCTTCAAGACACCTGGTAAATATGAGAGAACTGAAGGTGGCTTTTGTCCATATACCGCTTCAAAAGGAATCATGCGGGTAGTTGTATGGTATGAAGTGTTGTACCACCATTCAGCTAGGGGTAATCATTGAGCCCACTGATTTTTCTTTTCTGATGCAAAACACCTCAAATATGTTTCCAAACACTTGTTGACAACTTCAGTTTGACCATCAGTCTGGGGATGATAAGCTGTGTTGAGATGAAATTGTGTGCCTTGTAGCTTGAACAGTTCTTGCCAAAAATTGTTGGTGAAAGTTGGGTCGCGATAAAAAACAATAGAATGTGGCATGCCATGAAGCTTGAAGACCTAATCCATGAAAAGTTGAGCCACAGTGGATGTTGTAAATGGGTGTTGAAGAGCATAGAAATGAGCATACTTGGAAAGGCGATCAACTACGACCATGATGACTGATTTATGGCCCAATTTATGTAAGCCTGTAATAAAATCCATAGAGATATCTCGCCAAATAGCAGGTGGAATCGGAAGCGGTTGTAGTGTGCCAAGATATTTGACTATTTCTCCCTTGTTGTGTTGACACACATCACATTCAGCCACAAAATTATGAACATCTTGTTTCATTCCATCCCAGAAAAAAGAACGTTTGACGTTGTCATAGGTTTTGGTAAACTCGGAGTGCCCAGTTGTCGGTGTAGCATGAAGCTCAGAAAGTACCGTGGATTTAAGTTTTGATTGTTTACTTAAATAGAAATGACCTTTGTATCGAAGCTCATCATGGAGCCAAGAGTACCCCGGGGAAGCTGGAGAATTGGACTGCAATTGTTGTATCATATGCGAACTTTTGGGATCGTGTAGCCATTCCCGGCGAACAGCTTGGATCCAACCTGGTACAATGAAGGAGAGAGAAAAAAGGGACCCTTCATCTTCATATTTTCGAGAAAGTGCATCCACAACCACATTGTCTTTCCCTTTCTTGTAAATTATCTCATAATCATATCCAAAGAGCTTAGTCACCCATTTTTGTTGCTATGGGGAGGAAATGCGTTGTTCTAGAAAATACTTGAGGCTTTGATGATCTATCTTAATTTGGAAGCATTGCCCCAATAGATAAGGGATCCAAAGATCAACAACATGCATAATAACCAACATTTCCTTTTCATAGATTGATTTGCCCAAATTTCGTTCAGACAGTTGTTTGTTGGTAAAGGCCAAAGGTCAACCCTCTTGCATAAGGACAACACCAATTACTTTCCCTGGAGCATCACATTCCAGGACAAAGGTCTTTGTGAAATCATGAAGGGCTAGGAATGGAGTGGTGCACATGGCCATCTTCAAGGTTTGAAAAGCCTGAGCAGCTACTGGAGTCCAAGTGAAAGAATTATTTTTAAGGAGTGCAGTGAGAGGTGTCGCAATCTTTCCATAATTCTTAACAAACTTGCGATAATAACTTGTTAAGCCCATAAATCCACGCAAGCTTTTGAGAGTCTTTGGGTGTGGCAAGTCTTGCATAGCTTCAATCTTTTTAGGATCCACCTTGACGTTGTCCTTGCCAACAAGATGACCCAAGTACTCGACTTATGAGGCGCCAAAAGCACATTTAGATTGTTTCAGGAAAAGTTGGTGCTAAGAGAGTAGATGGAGAACTCTATCCACATGAGCAAGATGGTTTTTCCAGGTTTTGCTATAGATGAGGATATCATCAAAGAAAACTAAGACGAAATGAAGGAGAAAAGGACGTAAGACATGATTCACGAGGCTTTGGAAGGTGGAGGGGGCATTACACAAGCCAAAGGGCATGCCCAAAAACTCATAGTGGCCCTCATGAGTTCTAAAGGCAGTTTTAGGAATGTATGCCTCTTTCATACGGATCTGGTGGTAGCCAAAACGAAGATCAAGTTTAGTAAAGAACTGGGCACCACTCAATTCATCCAAGAGGTCATCAATGACAGGAATGGAAAATCTGTCTTTTATGGTGAGTTTGTTGAGGGCGTGAAAGTCAAGACACATGTGTTAAGAACCTTCTTTCTTCAGGACCATGACCAAAGGAGAAGAGTAGGGGATCGTACTAGGGCGGATAACGCCCATGTTAAACAGTTCTTGAATCATTTTCTCAATTTAATTTTGTTGGGAAAAGGGGTGATGATAGGGACATATATTGGGAGGAAGGCTTCTTGGGACAAGGGGAATGGAATGATCATGAACACCACGTGAAGGAGGGAGTCCCTGGGGAGTGGAAAAGACCACTTGATGTTTAGAGAGGATGGATTGGAGGTCCTGTGGCACAGAGGGTGTCTCAGTTGCTTGTATGGCATGGAGTTGGGAAATAGCACCAGAATGACCTTTTTTTAGCATCTTTTCCATGTGATGGGAACTAATTATCTCAGGGGAACCGATGGTGATGCATTGGAACTTATATTGTTGGCCCTCCTGGTCAAATTGCATGGTTAATTCCTTAAAATCCATGAGAATGGGACCCAAAGTCCTTAGCCAGTATGCACCCAACACAATGTCACAACTGCCCATGTTGATGGAAAACATATGAGATTTCAGGTGGTAGTCACCAATTTGGAGACACACATTTTCGCAACGTCCTCCACATTTCATGGAGCCACCATTGGCAATCATGATTTGGAAATTATTGACTGCATGGATATAGCAATGAGTTTCTTGGGCAATGCGACGATGAATAAAAGTATGGGTGCTTCCATTATCAACAAGAATGATGACCTTTTGATGCTTGATGTAACCAATTAGCTTGAAGGTTTGGGGAGCAGAGAAGCCAATGGGAGCATTTAGGGAAATGACCTCTTCTACTTCGGGAGGGTCCGAGGGAGGGGTTATGTCAGTGGGTTCAGGTGACACTAACATAAGGGGAGCTTCAACCTCCTCTTCCGAAACATCCTCCGAGATGGCCATAAAAAGATTTTGTTCCTTACACTTGTGTCCCGGAAAATATGTGTCATCACAATTATAACAAAGGCCTTTGAGTTGGCGTTCAACCATTTTAGCCTTGGTCAATTTTTGGATCTTTAGTGGAGTAGAAGGAGGAGTGAGATTTACTGGTTTAGTGTGAGGAATGAAGGAGGGTTTCTGGTTTTGAGAAGAGACAACTTGTTGGTCTTCCTTAGCTCTTTTAGTAGCCTCCACCCAACTCTGAGGCTGAGCCATGAGGACATGGGCATGAAACACATCCTTGAGGCCACTGATAAAACATTCTCAGAAAAAAGCATCAGACATGCTCTCTGTACGAAAATCCAATCACTCAAAAGCAACTATAAAGTCTTCCACTGTTCCACATTGTTTCAACTTTGTCAAACGGCCTAAATGGTTGGTGTCAGTGTCAAAGCATTCATAAAGCTCTGCCAAAAAGTGTGTCCAAGCAACATACCCTTGATGGGCAGTTTTTCTCCATTTCCACCATTGCCAACGTTCTTGATCTAGATGGAGAACACCATACCGGAGTTTGGCCAAATCATCTGTAATGTCGTACAAAGAGAAATAATGTTCCATTTGAGTTACCTAGCCAGTGGGATCTGAGCCATCAAATTTGGTCACATCCACACGCGGAAGGCGTAGGTCACATTGAAAGTGATGGGGATGAAAATTATGGGAGTGCAAGGAAGTTTCAGCTTCGATATGCAAAGGTGGGTCAGATAAAGGGGCATCTGCAGGGACATGAAACTTGGTGTAGATAATCGAAGCGACAGATTCAAGGTGGGTAGTAGTGTCTTGTTTGAGGTCTTCTTTGAGTTTCTCAATTGAGGTGGCGATGGAGGAATCCATGTTTTTATTGTTGGTGGCAATATTGGCACTGATCTATCTCACTTCTTGTTGGGTCTCTGTGAAATTAGATTGCAAGGTATTGGAGTGAGCTTCCAAGTCTTAGCTATGGGTATGGGCCATGATGACGAGGGAACCGAAAAGGGGCGGTTGGGGTAAAAAATTTGGCTGAAAATGATAGGTATGAATGTGATAAGGGAGAAGAGATAAATCCAATGGAATAGGTCTCAAATAATGGTGCAAAAAAATACATTTTTTTTTTAACACCTGCGTAGTTATACTCTGGTTTGAAGAATATTGTAGTGATGAAATGCCCAAATTCTTAATCAGGAAGAAATGTGTAGTGATTTGGAAACTCGAATGCAGGAGTCACAGTTGTGCATCAATAGATATTATTTGTTTTGTTTTGTTTTTTCCGTCCCCAAAGGTTAGGTATTCAAGGGTTCTATAGACAACAGTTTGTCCTATGTTATAGCTCTCTAATATACGTGCGGGGTCCAACAATAGTACTCGGACCAATATATCAGGGCACCAACTAAGGAGGCTAGACCGTGCCCTTAGCTGTACTACCTGACTACCTAGGTACTAGAGACTATATTCCTGAGTGTTGTTCTCGGTGGCACTATAGCAGTCAGGTGTTCGATCGGTTTATCTAAAGAGGGATTCAGGAAATCTAGGTCGATCTGTATATAGGTGTTGTCTGATGCGCTACCACTCAAAGGGGTACTGACAGGGGTTACAAGGGTGGCCAACAGATGTGCGCTTAAGTACCACTTGTATTTTTTGCATGTATGAATCCCCAACAACGGGTTTATGCGCGTAACGATAGATCTTTGTAGCTTAAAGACGTCGGAATACCACTAGTACATATGACCAATTTTGCGACGGTCGTTCGTTGATATTGCCACACTTATCCGTCGCAATTTCCACTCCCATCTCAATGTTCATCGTCAAGAAGGTTAGATGAATATTACTCTTCATGGAGGGTGGAACACAAGTGATTCTCTACCATGTTATTATTAGCATTTTTCTTGCACTGATATTAGGTAAAGAGGAGAATATTT
>ML776691.1:1210191-1247055 GCA_009831015.1 Picea engelmannii
TCTATTATAATAATATCCAAGGCAAAAGTTCTCATACCGTCGACTCCTATTTATACTAAATATGTCTATCAAAAGAACCATCTAGAGGAAGATCCTTCTAGAAGCGGAAGCCTCTATTAGGTCTTCTTACATTGGACTTATTCTTCCTTTTTGCTAGGCCTTATTAATATTGACCTTTATTACATCGGAATATATTATTCTACCTACGTGAGGGATTAGGTCCCTAACATAATGGTGCACATAGGTCAATGACCTTAGATGAGTTCTTGAGAAATCCATGGTGTGCGTACAAGCATGCGTTGACATCTCTTTCACTACACGCTAGTTGAAGAATGCCTTGTCAGCAGAAGGAACAAATCCTACAACCAACATGTAGGGGTATGCAAATCGGTCATTAGAGTGACATGGTCGTGAAGGGTTGTTTCTATGATGGGGAGTAACCGATCCTAGTAGAGGAATGAAACCACACTTCCCTTGAGGAGTTTTTGCGTGATGGCAGCTTGTTAGGGTCACACTAGACATAGACCAACATTCAAATTGGCTTCATAATTGTCGAGATGGACTCTCTCCAGGATAGAGACGAAAATGGGGAGTGTTGAGTTCAAAGTTTGGATTTGGAGATTGTGGAGTTGAGAGTTAGTGGATAGACTTCTGAAATGAAGGAACAAGTGAGCCAAAACCAGATCTAAATCCATAGTCAGGGACCAGAGCCATAGACAAGGACTAGAGTCAGTAGCTAGAGCCACGAACCAGAGCCATAGACAAGGACTAGAGTCAGTAGCTAGAGCCACGAACCAGAGCTAGTGGTAGAGTCAGAGTTGTTGCTGGGAGCCAGAGTCAGATCCATGTTCTAGAGGAGGAGACAGAAGTACATTGATCCATATTGGTTTCCTTGAGCTTTTGGGGACCAAAATCCTCTCAATGGGGAGGTGTGATCTGAAATGGATCTGGATCGATGAATGGGTGTAAGACTCAGTATTTGTAATACTGAATTGACAATTAATGAAGGTCAATAAACCTTGTAAAGAAATGTAAATTGGAAAGTATAATAAGAAAAAAAATTAGAACGTGAGAGGAAAATGCAGAATTAACTGTAATTTAAAAATTGAATAGGAGAGAAGGTTGAGTTATGGGAAATGAAGGGTTAAGGATGTTGGCCTTCCCCCTACCCCCCAGCTCTCCCTATTTATTCCCTCACTCTCATTTTTATGGGTATTTTGGCCAGCAGGGAAAGAGGCGGAGGAGTCCAAGACCACATTCTAACCAAATATTTCCATGATGAAAATACCAAGCCCCATTCGAAGCTGGTTTTTCCTGTTTGGGTTTCTAGTGCAAAATTTGTGATTTTGATGGTGATTGGTTGTTTTTTATTTCATTATGTTGATCATTAGTTTGTTGTTTATTTCATTTTTGAGATGAGACATGGATTCCATGCGTTTAATTGATGCCTATAATTTGGTTTTAATGAGAATGAAGAACCACGACCACTCTCGACTTTCCATCATCCATTTCTTGTCAAATTCGAAGACTAGTGGATATTGAAATTGTTTTTCGAACAAATTTGCATTTCCTGGGAATCTACAGGGACTATAATTCTCACTCCTTGGGCAGTTGAATTGTTCATTGATTTGTTGATTTCCCTTGATAGTCCATTCCTTCCTTTGTTGGTCGACTTAGCTTCCCCTCGATCGACTTGAATACCATTAGGTCGAAGTATTTAGTGCTAGGGTACTTAAATTACTTGCCATTTCGAATTTAAGGCTATTGGGGCGTATGAACATTCCCATAGGTCATACGTCTCACTTCTGGGCAAATTCCTCCCTCACACAGTTGTAATTTATTA
This sequence comes from Picea engelmannii, assembly GCA_009831015.1. Taxonomy (NCBI): domain Eukaryota; kingdom Viridiplantae; phylum Streptophyta; class Pinopsida; order Pinales; family Pinaceae; genus Picea; species Picea engelmannii. The sequence goes on from ML776691.1 coordinate 1,212,035, forward strand.
CCTGGAGCAATCCTTCATTTCCTTGGGTCGATTGGACTTCATCCCAGTCGAATTTATTTTGTGGAGTCAATTGTTTATCCCCGACCGACTTAATTTCCTATTTGGTTGATTTACAGTGCAAGTCTACTCACACTACAGTCTTGGTCAACTTTTACTTACCCAACCAACATAATCGCCTTTGTTGGTCGAATTCAGTTACTTGGTCGACTTACAGTTCAGTCAAAGTCGACTTTGATTTAATTAGTCGATTTGACTTTCGTCGGGTCGGATTCACTCAGTTGGTCGACTTTATTTTTTTTAGACGAACCACCATATTGTTGTGTGTTTATAAATACTACAGGGTGTATTTAAAATTTATTGGGCAAAATGCTACATGCATGGGCGTTTCTAGAAGTGGATAGGCATTTCTAGATGTCGCGGGGCATTTTTAGAAGTGGATGGGCGAAATTCTATTTGCCTGGGTGGATTTCCAATTGCATGGGCATATTTAGGTATTGCCTAGGTGTATCTAGAAGTTGTTGGGCAAATTTAGAAGTTGTTGAGTGTATTTAGAAGTTGTTGGGTGCAATAGATGTTGTCGGATGTGTTATGATGTTGTCATGATGTTTTTTAGATGTTGTGGTTTGTCCAATTCTCCCTTCAGACAATTTTGTTCACTGATGGTTTTCCAATTCACCCTTTGATCATTTCTCTCCTCTGTTAGTCAACCCAACTCGACCATTGAGTATTTTTCTTTGTTGTTGGTCAGTTCATTCCATTGGGATAATTTTCCCCTTATTTATTTAACCGACTTCACTTACTAGTCCATTTAGATTATGCTTTAGTTGATTGGGTTGTCTCTTGGTTGATTCATCTACTTGGTGAACATGGGCTTGGTAACTCTGTGATGAGAAAAAATACAAGCCACTGAACAACAAGCTATCCAAAGTAGAGACCTAAGATTGGTTGGCTCCTTGAGAACAACGATTTATCACTGTTTCATTGGCATTTAATTCCTTATGTGTAGACAATCTAAGAGCATAGGGGATTGTAGTCAATTGTCTCCATTGGTTGCACAAAGAGGACCCTGTAGTGATTAAAAGGATAAAGGCTACACCATGGAAAAAGAACTCCTAGAGCATCAAAATCTAGTCACTAGCTTCATAATATTTGAAGCAAATAGGAAGAGAGATTATAGAGCAGCACAAAGGAACATAGGCCTAGTGGTTCTTGTGTAGACAGAGCTATATATAAGACTGAGATAGAGATGAAATAATATATGTGGTGTTGAAGCAAGTGGGATATATGCCTCTCATTTACGGATCAATGAAGTGGCATGTTCCTACTAATGTCATTGAAGTTAGGAGATTTGTTGAAGAAACATGGTACCTATGAAAGTTCATAACATCATTTTCAATGATAGTTGCACCAATCCACGCCATAACAACCAGTGGTGAGAGTTTCTAGTTGGGAAAGAATCAACAGAAAAATTTCAACGAGTTGAAACGAAAGATCATTCAAGCACCAGTTATTGCATTGACTAACTTACATAAACCTTTCAAAGTGGATATAGATGCAAGTGGGTATGCTATGGGAGTAGTTTTGATGCAAAGGGGTAAGTCGGTATGCTATCATTCTTAGATGTTCATGGGGGAGTTTTGAACTACCCTACCTATGATAAGTAACTATATGCCCCAATTCAAGTTATTAAGAAGTGGAAGAACTATATAATGGGAAAGGAAACCATTATCCACATTGATCATCAGTGACTGCGGTATTTGCAGGCCTAGAGTAAGCTTTACCAAAATAGACATTACAAGTGGATAGGGTTTTTGCAATACTTTCATCTAGTCATCAAATATAAGAATGAAGCACTACTAAGTTGGAACACATGGTTTCAAGGCCATCCATATCCAATATTATAGCTTTGAGAACTCTTATGCACATGAAGCCTTTTATGCATGATGCATATAAAGAGGCATACATATAGAAGGTGAGGAATTTAAAGAGGTGTTCCAACAGATCTAGGGCCAAATTCGTATAGAAGAAGGTGGTAGTGAGGTGGATTATCATCTCTAGAATGAGTTGCTCTACAAGATAGACATGCTTTATGTCCCTAAAGGTGAAAGCTTGCAACTTATCAGAGAGGTTCACAGCTACAAGGTTGCAAGACATTTTGGTGTTGGGAAGAAAGTTGTCAACTTACAAAGGTATGTGTATTGGCCCAAAATGCAAGAAGATGTAGCTCAATATATTACAGGATGCATAGTTTTTTGTACCATCAAGCCTGGTAATAGAAAGCAAGGTTTATACCCTTACATGTACCCACTCGACCTTGGGGAAGTATTTCCATGGATTTATGGATGGTTTGCCAATAACTAGGAAGGAACATGACTATCTATTTGTGGTAGTTGACAGGTTCAACAAAATGTGCATTCTCATGCCTTGTAAAAAGACCATGAAAGGATAAGAAATGACAAACGTGTTCTTGGAATAGGTTTGGGGGCTTTTTGGGAATACCAAGGAGCATCATCTCAAACAAGGATACCATATTTCTTAGTGCCTTTTGGACTACACTTTGGGAGAAGATGAACATGAAGTTGAAGATATCAACAACAATCCATCCACATATAGATGAGTCGATAGAAGTAGTCAATAAAACATTGGTACATATTTTGAGGGATTACAATCTGAAGCATCTGAAGACTTGGGATSAAAATCTGATCTACATTCAACACTCTTATAACAGAGTAGTCCATACTTCTACTATTAAGTCCCCTTTTGAAACTTGATTTGGATATTTTCCACCTTCACCCTTGAATGTTGTCTWTGGAAAACAAGGATGAGTGAGGAGAAGCGTTGAAAGTGGAGAATTTTGTTGAAAATATTGTCTAGATGCATTTACATGTATAGGAGACACTAAAGGAGTCACAAGAAAGATACAAGGCCCAACATGATTAGCACATAATAAAGAAATCATTCAAAGTGGAAGAGAGAGTTTAGTTAAAAATGAAAAATGTAATACTACAGGATCTTGGTAAGAAGATCAAGGCACTATGGTATGGTCCTTTTGAAGTACTGGAGAAGGTGGGTGATAATGCCTACAACCTTAGTCTACCCCCTTACATGCACATTTACTTAGTAGTGAATGTGGAGATTTTGAAACTCTATGAGACCTCCATGTTGGATCAGGAAACGAAGTAGGTCCTACCTACCATAGAGGACTTAGCACCAAAATCTCAAGTAGAGTTGGAAAAAAAAATTCAAAACTACTAGATAGGGGCAACATGACCTTTGGCAGATTGGGTTGAGAGGACAACTTCCAAGCAAGGCAAAATCATACTCCAATGAGAAGGAAGAGGAAAAAATATTTCACCTCGTTCAGCAAAATATTTTGGTGACCAAAAGCCTCCCTAAATGGGGAGGTATGATCCAAAATGGATCATCATATAATTTTTCATCTATATTAGTACTTTGTGGGTGGAAAAATTAGAGGAATTGGCTTGGAGGACCCATTTTAGTAGTAGGTCCTAGTTTGGAAATTTGGGGTCTGGAACCTTCCAGATCCATTTTGAGGCATCAAATGACATTCTTGAGGGGGGGGAAAAACTTTGTGAGCATATCTCATAGTCCCTCGACACTATTCTACACATCAATACATTTCCAATTGTGTAAAAATCACCTCAATCAGAGCTAGTATGTGGAAATTATGCCTCTCACAAGTTAACCTACCTTATTGACCACTATGGTACGAGTGGATGCCACACTAGCCCCCATTACTCACACATGTGGGGCTAGCCACATGTGGACTTTCAAGAAGATTCTAGAGGGTCCAAAACCTTGTTATTAATTAAGGGTTGAGTATGCAAAAACCCTAACCCTAGATAGCTATCAGGCTATGTTAAATATTGGGCTAGTAGGAAGAAAAAGGGTTCCATTCTTTAGCATTGTACTTGTTACATAGTCGAGCAAAGAATATAGGAGTGGTATTTTGAGAGCATAAAAAAGGAGGTAGGAGATTCTATAGCAGTCATTCGAGCCACAGTGTTAAAGGAAATCTCCATAGTGAGTGCCCCTTTCTTTGTACTTGTGTTTTATTACTCAAGAAAATAGAGCAGAGCATAGGCCTCACCTTCTAGTTAGGTTTTCTTCTGTATCGGGTTTCCCAGGATACATCTTGTGTTCATATGTGTGGATGGTGTGTTCATTTTATTATTATTTTTTTGCATTTCAATTATTTTCATAATTTGAGCAATAAGCTAGTAACAATTAATTTGGGAGCTAAGGAAATAATTTGCAAAATCTAAGATTTCAAAATATTATAAGATCTGTTTTGATGAATTGTTCCAGTGGAATATCCATGGTAGTTTATATATTACCAAACCAAGCTACGAGGCCATCAAGGCAAAGGAAATGGACCATGGATACTTAGGTCACTCATCCACCCCAATTTCTCTTATTCTCAACCAAGATGTTCACCATAAAACTCTCCAAGCAATATTCTAGCCAAACCATCCATGAAAATTTCTTCTATTATGCCACACAACATCATAAGTATACCCTTTCCCTTTTAAATAGTCCCTCGTTCATACTAGAAGGTATTTCCTTTCTCTACTCAATAGTCCCTTGAAAAACCCTTCACCCTCTTTAGCATTCTTAGTGTATGCAAAATAAGTCCAATTTGCAATTTGCCTTCATGATTAACCCATTAAAGTCATCTATTGGATCTTAAAAACTTAATGAGTAGTAATCTATAGGGAATTGTAATGGTTTCCTATTGACCATGTTGTTGCGTCCCCGCAGTTTTCCTTCTGATCGTGTGCCTCTTGAGAGCGTGCGACACTATGACGTTTCTCACTTGGCTGCTTGGCACCACCAAGGATACTTCATCCAAACTACGCCTCTTCACCTAGAGAATACTCATACTCCGTTCGAGGCTACCGACGAGTCACACTCCTACTCTGGTGAAACTCTTATATACTTAGAAATTGTTAGTAGTTTAACACTTAGTAATATTTAAGCATGCATCCATGAACATGAGAACACTTGCGAAACGGACAAGAGAAACATAGATATAGTGCGGGAGGTGTTATAGAACAAGTTGTAGGTTGGGCAAAGCCCGACCCAACCACAAAATAAAGTGCTACAACTTGGGAATCCTACACCCAATGTCACCTCGATGTAGGTCTCGCACTTCAAGGGTGATTAGGTCACTCTAGGGAGGTGATCTCGATAACCCTAGGGGGACTGAGATGGGGATGGATAGAGATGGAAGTGGATCCCCTAGAGGTCAAATCTAAATGGAGTGAAATGTGGGAATATATTCCTTGTAATTCAAGTGATTGTTTCCCCAAATATATAGTACTTCTTCAGATGATTGTACCTGCCCGAGACACAAGAAAATCTGACTTGCAATGATATATGTTAGTATGGATTAACAATTTAAGATTGTTGTCCCTAATCTGCAACAATAGATGACAATTTATATCAACAAATAAATCATCTAAAGCAACATACAAATATCTAAACTAGTTAAGCAAATCAACATCAAGATTAGCAATGAATATAGGCTGAAAAATGGCACTTAAGAGGCAAGAGAAGATGGTTGTTGTAAACATGTATTTTCTGCAGAAAATTGCAGCCTTATGGTTGTATCTTTTAGTCACTTATATCAACAAATTACACCATCAAAATATGCCAACAGTTATCCCAAAATATGTGCCCTAGTTAGTAGAGTAAATGAGCAAAATTTAGGAGCTAGTCTAGGGTTAGTTTAGGAGTTATGGTTAGTAGTTTATCTAGGTTAGATCAGCCCTAATGGTTGTAGGTTAGGGTTTGTAACAACAAGTAAAGTAGTGGGAGAGATGGGACGCCCTAGTAGGGGAAGACTCCTCTCAATGATGCAAACCAACTCCAAGCAAGAGATCTTTCAAAAGATAAAAATCCATGTTTCTCAAGGCAATGATTTTATATCTCCAATGCAAAAAATAGATGACTAGTGCCTTTACTATTGGGTTAATGGAGTCAAATAAATGAACTAGAGATGCTACTTCCTTGGGGGTGTAAATCCTCTTACTTCGCAAGGAAAGTATCTCTAGTTAGGGTTTAAGAATGAGGGGTGTAAATCCTCTTACTTCCTCAAACAAACCCTTGCAACATCAATGAAATTTAGGTAATAAATGATGGACACTAGAGTGGGGGTGTAAATACTCTTATTTCCCACTTAGCTCCTAGCACAACAATCCTTGACTTGAAACAATGATAGCATAAGAGTAAAAGACCATACCAAAATCAAGAAAGATGCTAAGATAATCCACCATAAAAGCTACAAAGCATTCCTCCAAGGCTAACACCTCACTCCTCCATCAACCATTCACAATAAATAGACATAAACAAGTGCACAAGAGACAAATATAGCCAAGTATAGCGAAAATTTCATATCCAAGTCCTCTCACAAGAGGGAGAGTTATGTTTAAATGAGATCTTATGATCTCTTATTTATACAAATTATCACTAAGGTGACTTGTCTATAAATTAAGGGGTAAACCACAAGACTAGGGGTAAACAAACCTAATCTTTCCCCCTTTAACAAAGTAATATTAAACAATTCATTTAAAGTTTCACTTTTGCACAAATAAACCATAATTTTACATGGATGTCTCCCCTTTAGGGGATGTTTTTCCACTTAGAAGAAGTCATTGGTGTGGAAGAAACATGGGTAGGCATCCAAAGGTCACATGTAAAGCATATAGGCAATGCCCTCATGGTGAAGACCTCCTCCTTCTCAAAAATTCCATGTGTCAATGAGTGGCTACATCACCACTAGTCCCTAACCCCCTAGATGACATCATGCTAAAAAATGAGACGTTTTTCCTTTCCTAGGTAAAACGTTTGGAATGTGGGGGCTAGGATACATCGTCCAAGTCATCTTCAAGGCCTTTCAAGTTTGATCTTCTTCATCCGGCATGTGGGCCCTTGGCATCCAACCTGTGGGCTTGCAACCCCATGGAAGCCCAAGCTAGGCTTGTTCTCCCAAAATTTTCCACCAACTAGGTCTAGCAAAGACAAATGAGCATGCCCTCCAAGGATCTTAAGTCATAACATCATGATAAGTGAATCCAATCAATAAATGAGCCACCTAAGCATGTTCATAAAATATCACTATATCAAACAATTAATTGCTCAAAGACATTATGCGACTTGACAATCTTGAATATGGGAGGGTTGACGAGGTGTCCTATTGGATAGATCTTGCCCTAGGTCAAGGAGAGTTTCCAAGAGATCCCTCTCTAAGCCATGTAAAGTGAATGAAGTGGTTGGGGTCAAGAGTCAATGGGTATAGGGCTCATGACATACAAGGGGTCTCAGTGTCTCATTCATGGGTGTCTTTGTAGAGGGTGTGTGGTACCTTCGTTCGCAATGCACTTTTTCCAAACCCATTAATTGCCATTAATTTATTCTTTCATAATTTTAAGGAGAGGTTGAAGGTCATTGCCATGGTGTTGTGACCAGATATTGGCAATGTCACCCACAAACACCTAGTAGAAATGAGAAGGTTGGCTTGTGATGAGACCCCCTTTCTCTCAGCCATCCAACTGAGATCCACTACCCTGGTTTGGTGACCAAATGATGGAAATTTCATACCACTAGGTATTCATGGATGTGATAGGTCGGCTCGTGATGAGACCTCCTATCCTTCAACTAACCTTTTAAGCATTCTTTATTATATTGTGGGTCCCCTTTACTCAAATATAAGTGTTTCGCTGCTTTCTTGGGTGATTCCTGGGCGAAGCATCTGGAAGGTTCATCTAAGACTTTTATCTTTTACCCAACATCAATCCCTCTAGGCCTTTATCCCCTTCTTCCCATAGAATGAGGGACAACCCCTTCTCGGGTCAATACACCCTAAAATCCTAAGAGATAAGGAAATGGAGGGGAATAATTATGGAAAGTAGTAAGTATGGTCGAGAACGGTGTGATGGATCTTTAAGGGAGTTACTAGTAGTAAAACCATCCCCAAGGAAGACCATTTACTAGGGCACAATGTCAACCACCAAGGTGAAGGAGGGAAAAAGGAATAATGTCCAAGAATATATCATGAAATCTAGAGCAATCTAAGATACAACATACTCAACCGGCTTAAATATTGAAATGATTCTCACCATAACACTGACTTGTACCTCATGGAGCAAGGCCCATTGCCTTCCGAAAGCCAGTTGATGTGGTGGATGCTATCTGGAAATCTATGACCATCTATGGTGGTGAGAGGGGTTTCCATTTGTGCAAAAGGGTACTACTAGTCATGTAGTCTCTTGACACTCTATATCTGCAACCTGAGGGCCTCGAGACATAATCTCCTTAGTTATCCACAAAATGGGGATAACATTTGGCTCCTACATGGGGACATGTACATGTCGTAGAGTGCATGAGAACCACAGTATATCCTCGTAGACATGTTCTTGCAAGGAAACACCAAACTGTCAAGTGCAGGATGGCCTACTCATCCTTGTTCTCATGTGATCATAATCAAAACCAACTAAGCTAGAAAAATAAAATTTTGACATTTTTTCAAAAAACTTTAAGCTAAGCATGAAATCAATATGCAAGTAGAGAAAAATGAAAATGAAATGCATCTAAACTAATATGAGCAATCGAGATGCAAACGCAAGGAATCAAAATGACTTACCTACTTGCCTGGGGCACGGGCCCTGAAAAAGTCATGTGACCTAGATGTGAGGTTGGAGAAGAGATCCATCTACTGGTAGTGGCATCTTCCTCCCATCTAATATTTTCAGATAGTACCTTTCTTTGTCAGCCTTCTTCTTGATGATGTAAGGGACAAGCCATGAATTGTAGTATTTTTTTTTTTATATTTGGGCTTGCCCTTCCTTTTTTCCCACATGATCATAAGACTTCCTTCATTTAAATCTATGCAAGGTGTATTCTCATCATGTGGAGGATCTGTGTGGATTGTCTCTTTGACGATTTCTTCATGTTTCTGATCTTCTTTCTTCAAAATTTGGATACACCCTGGTTCATTTCCATGGTATTTTGAAAGTTTCTCTTTGTATTGATCTGTCCATGGAAGAAGCATGTCTATGGAGTCCTCCTGCATAAAGGGTAGCTCAGACAGATCATACTCAATAGTTTGTGGGAGCACATCATAATCACATTCCCTGGCATAATCAGGACCATCAGGATCCATCACGTGTCTATCATCTTCCTCTTGATTCTATAGTATCTGAAAAGTGTCATCTCTCATAGGAATGCGTGCATGGGTGAGATCCAAGCTAAGGAAACCCCCACGAGTAGTGGACTAGCTCCTAGATAAGAGAATACTCCAAGCATTTGGAATGTCGATCACTACTATGTCCATGAGAATGTTGATATGTGGAAAGTCAATCAGGAAAACCTCAATTTCCTCACATACCCCAAGAACTTTGACCCTTTTGGAATCAATACCACATACATTGCCATAAGGTCGGGTTGTCTTCAAACCAAGTTGTTTCATTACCTTCAATTATATGACATTTGTTGAGTCCCTTGAATCAAACATGCAGTTGTTCAAGTGGATGCCATTAATGCCTAATGAAATATAGAAAGGAGGGTTCTTGTCCCTTGGATGATCGAGATACATAGTATTCGAAATGATGGGAGGATCCTCCTTTTTGGTTGGCATTTGTAAGACTTTCAAAATTTATGTTTTCACGGAAGAGATTTTACACATCTCTGTCACTGGGACTGTCATATTTAGTTTTCCAAACATGCTTGCAACATCTATATTTAGTTGAATATCATATGTAGTAGTTGGCTTAGGAAGCAACTCACATATCGACGATGGAGGTAGTGGAGCCACCTTTTCTGCTGATGGAAGAGGAGTATCAGGCTGTGACAGAGGGGATAAAGTATTTTTTCTTCTGGTGTAGGTTAAAATTCCCTTCCTCCTTAATTCTTTTTTTGATCATGTGTCAATTTATTTAAGGCCTCGACCCTCCCCTCTATTTCTCCTATTCTTTTGGCTTCATTGATATGTTCTTGGGTAACATGTTCCTCATCGAAATTGCAAATCATGAAGTTTATGTCATCATGATAACTTTCGTCTCGTCGGGGACACTCATATTCTTTGTAGGATTCTTGGCATGGGAGACACCAAGCTTCTATAGCAATTGTCACAACAGGTTTCAAAGTATCCGGGGCCTTTGCCTCTTGTTGAGGTCTTGGTTTCCAACTGGTGGCATCTCTCTAATGTCTGGAAAACTCAGGTCTGGGAGCAGATTGATTTATTTTCATAGTAGTCATACAGTTCATAAGCTGATTATGCACCTGAACGAACTGAGTATTCATTTGGTCTATCTTCTGAGTCAAGAGAGCAATCAGATCAGGAACATTGTTGTTGGAAACCTTTGTTCTTTCTTCTGTCTTGGTACAAGGGTACTAAAAAGGTTCTATTTTTTAATCAAGAAGATTATCTTCAATGTCGATATTGAACTCTTTAGCCTCTGCCAATTATGTGGGATTTTTATCTTTGAGAATGTATCGAAACTTCCCTTCAAAATCATTCATGAAAAGGAGACAAACTGATGATGATGTAGGACAGTAATCTGTTGGAATTTGATTGTACAACCTGTCAAATTTGGAAATGAATTGATTTACTGTTTCATTCTCCTTTTTCTTGATTTGATTGAACTGAGTCCCAAGTGTCCCACCATCTTCCTTTTTCAACCATCTGCTTTTGAACAAGTTGGAAAAAACATCATAGGATGTGATATGATTATCAGGGAGTCCTTTGAACCAATCAATGACTTCTTCAGTCAATGATGAAGCAAATAACCTCACGGCCACATCTTCATGATCAATACATGCATTGTCCATGTCTTGTCCCATGACATAAATGTGGTCTTCAACAGTTATCACATTGTTTCCTGGGAACTTTGGCAACCACTTGTTGAATTTTGTTGGCATCTTGTTAGGGTAACTTTGGGTATTGGCCATGTTAAGGGGTTTGTAGAGGTCCCTTTCCCAAGGGTGACCCATTGGAATAAGAGGAAAGGTATTATGGAAAAGGGTTTTAGCAATGGGAGACTTGAGAGGAGGCCTTCTTTGGTCAATGAGTGGCTACATCACCACCAATTCCTAACCCCCTAGATGATGTCATGCTAAAAAGGGAGACGTTTTGCCTCTCCTAGGTAAAACGTTTGGCATGTGGGGGCTAGGATACATCATCCAAGTCATCTTCAAGGCCTTTCAAGTTTAATCTTCTTCATCCAATATGTAGGCCCTTGGCATCCAACCTGTGGGCTTGCAGCCCCATGGAAGCCCAAGCTAGGCTTGGTCTCCCAAAATTGTCCACCAACTAGGTCCTGCAAAGACAAATGAGCACACCCTCCAAGGATTTCAAGTCATAACATCATGATAAGTGAATCCAATCAATAAATGAGCCACCTAAGCGTGTGCATCAAATATCATTATATCAAACAATTAATTTCTCAAAGACACTAGTGACTTGTCAATCTTGAATATGGGAAGGTTGACGAGGTATCTTATTGGGTAGGTCTTTCCCTAGGTCAAGGAGAGTTTCAAAGAGATCCCTCTCTAATCCATGTAAAGTGAATGAAGTGGTTGGGCTTAAGACTCAATGGGTATAGGGCTCATGACATACAAGGGGTCGTAGTGTCTCATTCATGGGTGCCTTTGTAGAGGGTGTGTGGTACATTCATCTGCAATGCACTTTTTCCAAGCCCATTAATTGTCATTCTTTTATTCTTTCATAATTTTAAAGAGAGGTTTAAGGTCACTGCCATGGCATGGTGACCATATAATGGCAATGTCACCCACAAACACCTAGTGGAAATGAGAAGGTTGGATCGTGATGAGACCCCCTTTCTCTCATCCATGCAACTGAGAGCCATTACCCTAGTTTGGTGACCAGATGATGGCAATGTCATACCACTAGATATTCATGGACGTGATAGGTCGGCTTGTGATGAGACCTCCTATATTTCAACTAACCTTTTAAGCATTCTTTATTATATTGTGGGTCCCCTTTACTCAAAGATAAGTGTTTCACTACTTTCTTGGGTGATCCCAGGGTGAATCATCTAGAAGGTTCATATAAGGCTTTTATCGTTTACCCAACATCAATCCCTCTAGGCCTTCATCCCCTTCTTTCTATATAATGAGGGACAACCCCTTCTTGAGTCAATACACCCTAATATCCCAAGAGATAAGGAAATGGAGGGTAATAATGATGGAAAGTGGTAAGTATGTTCGAGAAAGGTATGATGGCTCTTTAAGGGAGTTCCTAGTAGCAAACCCATCCCCAAGGAAGACCAATTACTAGGGCGCAATGTCAACCACCAAGGTGAAGCAGGGAAAAAGGCATAATGTCCAAGCATATATCATGAAATCTAGAGCAATATAAGATACAACATACTCAATTGGCTTAAATATTTAAATGATGCTCACCATAATACTCACTTGTACCTCATGGAGCAAGGCCCACTGCCTTTCGAAATCCAGCTGATGTGGTGGATTCCATCTGGAAATCGGTGACCATCTATGGTGGTGAGAGGGGTTTCCATCTGTGCAAAAGGGTATTGTTGGTCATGTAGTCTCTCGGCACTCCATATATGCAACCTGAGGGCCTCAAGACATATCTCCTTAGTTATCCACAAAATGGGGATAATAGGCGACACAAACTGTGCCTAACACCTAGCTAAGTCTTTTTTATTGTGAAATAGTTATTATATGAGCACTATCGACTCGGTTTACAACTTAGGTAGAGTCCAACAACTCACATTAACTCACCAATACACTCATAAATAGATTTGTCACACCAATACTCTCTATCACAATCATCTCCGCAACCTCCTGCAGTTCGTGTCAGAATTTCCCTCGACCATGGACTTGTTGTCTCTTTGTTTCCACAGACTTCAAAAATTTTGATTCTGCCTCACACATGCCTCCAGTAGACTTTCATTTCCAGGCTTTCTGAAAACCAACCCAAGATAAGCTCACCCAACTTTTTCCACCAAATCCTCCTCAAGGTAGCACAAGTCATTCTAACTGCAGTGACTTATCTCCTTGAGGGAGATCGCCCTCTTCGTCTGCCTCAAAACCGCAGAGCTCTTCTTGCTCTCCTTGTCTTCCAAAAGTTCCTTCATTGGTTGTGCATCCTTGTTCTCTTATAGGGACTCCAAAGGTATCCATCACAAATCGTCACATCCTTTGGGGGTGATGTGCCCCTTCGCAAACCCATGTGTCCAAACGAATCATTATGCCCCTTCGTGGACCCAGTCTCCCAAACAAATTTTTGCGCCCCTTTGCGGACCCAATTTTCCAAACGAAGCCATGCGCTCGTTAATCGTCGTGCCCCTTGGGATCAATGTGCCCAACCTTGGTGCACCCCTCATGTTGGTGTGCCCCAATCTCTTGGTCACTTCATGCTTGGGCAAGCCACTTGGTGTGTACACATGCCCAAGGCATCCACTTGTCCAAATTGGGTGTTGGGGAAACCCCAAGTTCCGTAACCTTAAGGACTTGGGCGTAGGTCTCTGTGCCCATGTAACCGAAGACCTTACATCCTCCCCCACCTCAAGTCATTTTATTCCTCAACAACATTCACAATATCTACGATCTCCAAGTCTCCGCCCGAACTTGTGCCTCCGCTGCAACTAAGTCTATTGAAAACCCCAAATTTCATGCGAATCGGAAACCCCAAATTCTTCCAAAGTGGAAACCCCAAGTTTCCACAAACCAAATTGTATCGCACCCAACTCTACACCATCTATTGCTTGATTCAATGTGGTCACTTCACCCAACTCCAAGGATGAAAGTCACTTAACTATGTTGCACTCTCTCGCTGCAATGTTGTTTCTTTGTTGTCGTTCAGTTATGTCGTTGTTGTCGATGCCTACTACAACTGATTGCTTCCCACTTCACTTCAAAAAATTTCCTAAGTGTTGAACTCTTGTGATCTTGTTGTTGTGTCCATACTTCAACAAATTTTTCTATGTCTCTGCACATTGCGCGTCTCAAGTCTAGTACTAATGAGGTGATCAATCCAACTGTCACGTCTAGTTCTTAATATATGTCTCCCCACCTAAACTTGGTCTTTTATATTGCATCTATGTCACTCTGTCCAACTCCAAAGACTAAGGCAAGTGTCCATCCTTGCCTCACTATTGTTTCTTTCGTCCGATCTTCATCAAAGAGATCCTCCATAATGTCTAAGTGTTGCACTACGAACCTACTTGCGCATATATACTCTTGACCCCCTTGTCACGATGTTGTTCTCGCCCAAGTCATGAACTATTTAAGTGACCAGTCCAACCATCACACTCTGTAATATCCCAAGGCCGAGCCTCAGTTGTAATTATGAATTGTAACATGTTTTGTAGGCTGGTGAGCTAAGTGTTATAAGCTAGGAGGCTTATGTGCTTATTAGGCCGGAGAGCCTAGATGTTAAAGGTCGGGAGCCTGTTTTGTACATGTAAGTATTCATAATTATTAATATAACAACATCATTGCGTGTAGACTGACCATGAAGAAATATTATGGGGGAATGAACTCCACTAGGTTGGGTAAGAGAAGGGGGTTGAGAGGCTGGAAAGAGGGGATAAGTTGAAGAGCTTAAGTCCAATAGAATAATATATTATTATTCTAAATGTTGTGAGTGGGATACGATTATATCCTAAGTTCCTTGGGGAAAAGGGACGACCTCCAAATGGATAGGAACATGTTTCATGAGTGCCATGTGTCAGCTCAGGCACATGCAATATAAGTGGGAATTCTTACTATTTTGGGGATCTTGGATCTTTTGCCATTTTTGGGGGGAGCAACGTGCCCAGCAAGGATACGATAAACCTAGAATGCCATTGTTGAATTCCCCAACCACCAGAACCTCTGCAACAAACCTGAATTGATACCTTGTTGTACCTGTACCCTGTGGGTTGCCTGTGTTTTGTTTTGTCATTATTATTCCCACGTCTAGTTTTTGTTGTTGCCATCACCATGCCCATGTGTTGAGGAGCAGCAGTGAAGAAGTAGGTTGTCAGGCCTATGGTTAGAAGAGGCAGGTTGTCAGACCTGTGATCAACTCTCTCCAGGTGAGAGAGTGTGTTGAGGAAGTGAGTTCTCCTGGAGGGAGTCCAGTAGCAACTACAAGACTCTGAGAATTTTGTTCAGCCTATTGTTGAAGCCCTGGAAAGGGAAGTAGAGAAGTAGAAGGACTGTGTGACAATGAAGGTGTATACTCCTGGGGTGGGACAAGAATGTGGGGAATAAGAGTCTGTGAGTGGTGGGCGTAAGTGGCTCCTTGGAGAAAATCCTTCATGTTGAACTATGCAACTTCTTGTTGTCCCTGCCTAGCCTAGGAATCCCTTGCCTGATGGAGTTTAGTCCCAGCTCGGGGGTGACCACTGTTGAGAGTGATGAGAAGCATGGTCTAAGGCTGGGAGGTTTGTGGAAGATTTGTACACAGTCGGTGCACTACACTTAAGAGATAAGTATCATTTATGTGCTTAATGGTTAAATGATGTATTTTGGTGCATGTTTGTGATTATTGTAATAATATCATGTGTTTCGTTGCATGTATGTTTTCATGTTATCTCTATTATTTATGTTAAGTTTATATGTGATTTATTCTACAAAGAGATCTGTATTCCATTGCCCAGTAGGTCTATGGCTGGGCATGGACAATTTTAATTACTTATAACATAGCTTGAGACAACGTGTGTCTGAGGTAGCATGTTTTTGGCCTGCTGAGGTGTTGGGAAACGTTACAAAATGGTATCAGAGCATTTTTTGGAGTAGCATGGCCATCCTGGGTGGTCGGGGATGTTACAAAATGGTATTAGATCCATGGTTTCAACATTGAGCCTGGATGGGCCATGTTAGTGGAAGTTGAAGCAAAAGTTTCGGAAAGAAATTGTTGTCGAAACGGACAAAATATGAGTTAAGAGCGTCCCTAGGTGCCAAGAGAATACCTTGGTCATGTTATGAAGCTCAGGAGGTATAATGGTTTATGGAATGGCAATAGAGAAAGAAGCCACAACAACTGTTGTGTTGGGCCGCAAGGTTTGAATTTGGGGTGTAAGATTTGTGCAAGGGAAAGGACAACTTTTGCAATCATCAGATATGGAATAAGGTGCATGAGAGTTAACCTCCAAGTCCTTATGACTTTGTAAATTTGGCAAAGTTTGGGTGTTATAGAGTCAAAGGGGCTGAAGCATCGGAGTTCTGAAGTCCCAGAGTGGATCTACACCATAGATCCAGGGAGAAATGCTTGACCGTTGGTTTTGGTCGAAGACAGATCATAATCATTAGATCAAACCAAGAGCAGAAGGTAAGGTGCAATGGTGAAAAACAGATCTCAGCCGACAGATCTGTACGAGAATGATTCTGAGTCATAGATCTCACAATAGTTCGGGAATTCGGCATTCAGGAGTAATAAGGTGTGATAGAGTGAAAACTCATGAAGTCTGGATCTAATCCGGACCATTCATCAAAATGGGACATGTGTCGACAGATTGGCTTGTTCGGGAATTTGACATTCGGGAGAAACAAAGGGTGCTAAGGCGAAAAGTTCTGAATCCCCGAAGCCCCGAAGTCTCGAATCTTCGAAGTCCTGAAGCCCAGAAGTCTCGAAGTCCAAAGTTAATCCAGACCGTTCATTAAAGGAAATGCATGGCAGAAGATCAACCTATTCGGGAGTTTGTCATTCAGGAGAAATGGAGTGTGTTGATGAAAAATCTCTCGAAGTCCCAAAGTGACGTGGCCTATTGACATCGCCCGAGATGACATGGACACGTAAGCTGCGTGCCACGTGGAAGTGACTTATGTACTTTCAAATATTGAAATTCAAGTTAAGACGTGACACGTATCACCCATCTAATTGGGCCACATGTCTATTTTTTGTATTCCACCATGTGGCACTTTTCTTGAGCATGGTTAGTGGGGCCCCTAATGGTCACAGTGGATGCATGGCGTCAGATCCTACAGTTTGGATACTTGGCACTCCGGAGGAACTTGGTCAACAAGTGTTTAAGAATGAAAACTCTCGAAGGCCTGATTATATCTCAACCGTTGGTCACAGTGGACGTGTGGCGCTAGATCCTGCGGTCTAGAGACTTGGCACTCCGGAGGAATTGTGTTCAAGTGTGAAGACTCCCAAAGGTCCTAAGGACGGAGTCTACCTCGATCGTTGATCATGGAGGATACGTGGCAGCAGATGCGGTAGTCCAGAGACTTGACAGTCCGGAAGATTGATATTATGGATAGTTCACAACTCTCGAAGATGGAGTTCCGTAGAAAATATCCGTTGTTGAATGCAGGAAAGTCGTGGACCGTTGATCCATCGTCCTTCACGAGTTCGCAATTGGTGCTCCGAGGAATTGGTAGTCGAAGTTGCAATAATATTTAGAGCTCCAAAGTTTCGAAGTTAGAGGCCCGAAGTTCCAAATAAGCACCTATCAACCTAGTGCTTGGCCACATCCCATAGTCACATAAATTGGGGGATGAGGAAAAAGGGGCTAGTAACTGAAAGTGAATTGGAGAACAGAGCAGGGCTCAGAGATAAATCCATGGGTATTTTTGATCGACCAAGACCCGCAGAAAATGGAGTCTGATATTTTTTTTGTTGAATTAGATTGGATTATGTTATTCTAGAAAATTATTAAAGGTTGATAGCCTTCAATTGCAAAGAAACAAGCATGGGAAATCTTGGCTAGTGCAGCTGGCTACAGAAACCAAGAGAAAGGTTGTTGAGTTGGTTAAATCATGTCCAGTGGGCATGAATGGACTGATTACCAAGACAGATTTGAACATCTTGTCATTGGGATCATATGAATGCCTAATTGGTATGGATTGGTTGGACCAACACCATGTCATGTTAGACTGTCATAACAAGGCATTCACTTGCCTAAATGAGAAAGGAAATCAGAGAAGAGTCCAAGGAATTCCCAGAGCAGTTATTGTCCAGGAAATCTCAGCAATGCAACTGAAGAAGTGTTACAGGAAGGGTTGCCAAATATTTGCAGCCCATATGGATGAAGCACCTAAGGATAAGGTGCCAAAATTGGAGGATTATTCAGTCCTGAAATATTTTAATAATGTGTTCAAGGAGATACCAAGGCTACCCCCAAAGAGAGATATTGATTTCTCTATAAATTTGATGCATGAGGCGGCTCCAGTATCAAAGACTCCCTACAAGATGAGCACACCAGAACTGAAAGAACTACAAGTGCAACTTGAAGAAATTTTAAAGAAGGGGTACATACGCCCAAGTGTGTCACCATGGGGTGGTGTTATTTGTGAAGAAGAAAGATGGAACCTTGAGATTGTGCATTGACTTTATGCAGTTAAATAAAGTAACTATAAAGAACAAGTATCCTCTACCAAGGATTGATGATCTCTTCGATCAGTTGAAGGATGCAAGGATATTTTCAAAAATAGATCTTAGGTCAGGATACCATCAGGTAAGGATTAAAGATGAAGACATCAGCAAGACCTCCTTCAGGACAAGGTATGGTCATTATGAGTTCACAGTGGTGCCATTTGGGTTATCAAATGCACCAGTTGTTTTCTTGTGCTTAATTAATGGTGTTTTCAGAGAATATTTAGACAATTTTGTCATTGTCTTTTTGGATGACATCCTTGTATATTCCAAGACAGAAGAAGAGCACGAGCAACACTTGAGGATGGTCTTATAGGTTCTAAGAGAGCACCAACTATTTTCTAAATTGAGCAAGTGCTTATTTTTACAAAATCGAATTCACTATTTGGGGCATATAATATCCGCAGAGGGAATAGTAGTAGACCCCGAAAATATTGAAGTCGTTAAAGGGTGGACAACACCTAAGAATGTGACAAAAGTCAGATCCTTCATGGGTCTGATTGGCTACTACCGGAGATTCATTGCAGGGTTTTCAAGGATTGCTCACCCGATCACTTCCTTGCAAAGAAAAGGGGTAAAATTTCAATGGACAGAAGCATGTGAAAAGGGCTTCCAACAATTGAAGCAGTTGTTAACCAGTGCTCCAATTCTGAGGATTGTAGATCCGAATGAAGAGTTTGTTGTTTGCACAGATGCATGCAAAGAAGGACTGGGTGGAGTCCTCAGTCGAAATGGGTTTGTGATATGTTTTGAATCCAGGAAATTGAAAGAGCATGAATGGCTCTACACCACTCATGATTTGGAGTTGGCAACCATAGTACATGCTTTAAAGAAATGGAGACACTACCTCATGGGAAGGAGGTTTGAGCTGACAATAGACCATAATGGTATGAAATATTTTCTTGATCAACCTACTTTAAACTCCGGGCAGAGCAGATGGTTGGGATTCCTATGTGAATATGACTTTGATATCAAGCACGTCTAAGGAAAGGAGAACAAAGTGGTTGATTCACTCAACATGAGAGTGCATGAACTACATGCTACATCCATCAACATGTATCAAACCGATCTTAAAGACAACATTTTGGAAGTTGCAAAAGCAAATTTGCAGTACATGGAAATGGTAACAAAGTTACAACAAGGTAAGATGCTACAGAAAATAGAAGATTATAGATTGGAAGTTGATGGCATACTCATGTATAGGAACATAACTTATGTACCCAGTTCTCACGAATTGAGGAGTATGATCTTGAAAGAGATGCATAATGTGCCTTATGTTGGGCACCCTAGATATCATAAAAAAGTGGCAACAGTCAAGAGCCATTACTATTGGTCATGCATGAAGAAAGAGATTGCAGAGTACATCGCCAGATGTATGGAGTGTCAAAGTGTCAAAGTTGAGCATAGACACTTAGTTGGGTTGCTACAACCATTACCTATCCCTGAGTGGAAGTGGGATGTGGTGACAATGGATTTCATCATAGGATTACCAAGAACAAACAAACAACATGATTCCATCATGGTGGTGGTGGATAAGCTTACAAAGGCTGCCCATTTTATTCCATTGAAGACTACTCACAAGGAAACTAATGTTGTTGATATTTATATGAGGGAAGTAGCACGATTGCACGGTATTCCCAAGACAATTGTGTCTGACAGAGACCCAAAATTTACCTCGAAGTTATGGAGAGGATTATTCAAGGGGTTTGGAACGAACCTGAACTTCAGCACAGCCTATCATCCTGAGTCTGATGGACAAACAGAAAGAGTAAATCACGTGATAGAAGATATGTTAAGAATGTATGTGATGGACAAACCATCTAGATGGGAAGACTACCTACACTTGGTAGAGTTTTCTTATGACAATGGGTACTAAGCATCACTGAAGATGAGCCCATTTGAGGCGCTTTATGGCAGAAAGTGAAACACACCAATAAGTTGGGACAACCCAACTGATAGAGAAAAAATTGGGCCAGAGTTACTCAAGGAAATGGAAGAGCAATTGTTAAAGATAAAGCAGAATTTGAAGGCTGCCCAAGATAGGCAGAAAATCTATTCTGACAAAGGAAGAACCCACAGGGAGTTTAAAGTGGGTGATCATGTTTTCTTGAAGGTGAAATCCACCAGAAGTTCCCTGAAGCTGGGAAACGGTTCCAAGTTGGCAGCCAGATATTGTGGATCATTTGAAATTCTAGAAAGGATTGGACTAGTCGTTTATATGCTTGCATTGTTTGCATGCATGACTATTCATAATGTATTTCATGTCTCCTTACTCAAGAAATATATACCTGATGTTAATCATCTTATTGATTGGAATGTGATTTAGGTGGAGAAAGAAGGCACTTTACAAGTGCACCCGGTATGCATATTGGACCGAAAGAACAAGCAACTATGGAATCGAGCCATAAGGCTTGTAAAGGTCTAGTGGACCTGGTACGGTCCTGAGGACGTGACATGGGAGCATGAAGATGTTATGCGAGCTCCTTCCGGCCAGCCTCATCATCAGACTAATCAGTTCTCAATCGAATCCGTTTCCAATCCGTTGGGTATGAACTATTGGGCACGAAGTATAGTTTCCCTAGTACCTTGAACCCTGCCTCCCGACTGACTTCCTATACGCTTTCTTACCCGCCTTAAGGTCTAAGCCCTACTACCATGTACTAAGCCCTCCCGACTACCTGCCTCTGACTCCAGCCAAAGGAACCTACCTGGTGTACTGATCCCTTTCGACTACCCGAAGGCAAGGTTTCTGTTTCGATTCATGAGGCAAGGCCCTCTGTCCCGCCTAAGCAAGCTGCTACCAAGCCAAGTACCTTAGATGCCCTGCCTCACCCCAGTAAAATGGGGAAATTCAATACTCAAAGGTGGCCTTGTCCGCCCCATCTTTCACTTTGTTCCAAGGATTGGGTGGGAGATGGAAGTGCCCGCCCCACTCGTGCTTTTGGTTGGGCTGATGCTGCTGATAGTTATAATGGTATTCTAACTAGGTGCTCTGCTGCTGTCTCTGATACTATTTATTCTACATTATAAGGGTACGATTTGAACGTATACAGTTATTACTAGTATTCAGAACACTAATGATAAGTGTAATAGGTGTTTTATCTTAGTATCAACTGTTATGCTTATACTTAGATCTCGAATACCCGCATCTTTTTGATGATTTTGAAAATCTTATTGATGTTGTGTAAATAAGTTGCATTGAGGACAGTGCAAAAATAAGGGGAGGGGATTGTAATATCCCAAGGCCGAGCCCCGATTGTAATTATGAATTGTAACATGTTTTGTAGGTTGGTGAGCCAAGTGTTATAAGCTAGGAGGCTTATGTGCTTATTAGGCCAGAGAGCCTTAATGTTAAAGGCCAGGAGCATGTTTTGTACATGTAAGTATTAATTATTATTAATATAACAACATCAATGCATGCAGACCGACCACAAAGAAAGAGTATGGGGGATTGAACTCCACTAAGTTGTGTAAGGGAAGGGGGTTGAGAGGCTGGAAAGAGGGGCTAAGCTTAAGAGATTAAGTCCAATAGAATAATATATTATTATTCTAAATGTTGCGAGTGGGATATGATTATATCCTAAGTTCCTTGGGGAAAAGGGATGACCTCCAAATGGAGAGGAACGCGCTTCATGAGCGCCATGTGTCAGCTTAGGCAAATGCAATATATGTGGGAATTCTTACTATTTTGGGGATCTTGGATCTTTTGCCATTTTTGGGGGGAGCAGCGCACCCAGCAAGGAGACAGTAACCCTGGAACGCCATTGTTGAATTCCTCAACCACCGGAACCTCTGTAACAAGATCGAATTGATACCTTGTTGTACCTGTACCTTGTGGGTTGCATGTGTTTTGTTCTGTCATTACTGTTCCCATGTCCAGTTTCTGTTGTTTCCATTGCCATGCCCATGTGTTGAGGAGCGGGAGTGAAGAAGAGGGTTGTTGGGCCCATGGTTAGAAGAGGCAGGTTGTTAGACCTGTGAGAAACTCTCTCCAGGTGAGAGAGTGTGTTGAGGAAGTGAGTTCTTCTAGAGGGAGTCCAGTAGCATCTACAGGACTTTGAGAATTTCGTTTGGCCTATTGCTGAAGCGCTGGAAAGGGAGGTAGAGAAGCTGGTGGACTGTGTGATAGTGAAGGTGTATACTCTTGGGGTGGGACAGACATGTGGGGAATGAGATTTTGTGAGTAGTGGGCGAAAGTGGCTCCTTGGAGGAAATCCTTCTTGTTGAATTGTGCAACTTCTTGTTGTCCCTGCCTAGCCTAGGAATCGCTTTCTCGGTGGAGTTTAATCCCGGCTCAGGGGTGACCACTGTTGAGAGTGATGAGCAGCATGGTCTAAGTCTAGGAGGTTCATGGAATTTATGCACGCAGTCGGTGCACTACAATTAAGAGATAAGTATAATTTATGTTCTTAATGGTTAAATGATGTATTTTGGTGCATGTCTGTGATTCTTGTAATAATATCATGTGTTTTGTTGCATGTATGTTTTCATGTTATCTCTATTATTTATGTTAAGTTTATATGTGATTTATTCCGCAAAGATCTGTGTCTGCCATTTCCCAACAGGTCTATGGTTGGGCATGGACAATTTTAATTACCTATAACAGAGCTTGAGACCGCGTGTGTCTGAGGTAGCGTGTTTTCGTCTTGCTGAGGGGCCGGGAAACGTTACAAAATGATATCAGATCATTTTCTAGAGTAGCATGGATAGCCTGGGTGGCTGGGGATGTTACACACTCCTTGAGTTTGCACACCCTCATGCACAAATTGGTCACTTCCTTTCACAATTCAGTCGATCTGCACAATGATATCAGACCAAGGTAAGGTCGCCCCTCACCTTGTTTCACTATGAAGTCACCCCAAAGAAAAGTCATCCACGATAAGTTGACTCCACTGTCCACCTCATGGCACAGTTAGCCAACTTTCCCAAAGAATTGCACATCCAGACTTCCTTTGCCTCACTACTTCATCACCTGTCATGTTACTTTGTCTACCTCTCTATGCCTTGGAATGGTTAGGCTTCACCCTCAACCATGCTGCCCCAAAGCAAGAGAAACGCCCATGTCCAAGTACTCTCTTCATGCTACAATTCACCTACCCGCACAATCCTCCAAACTACCACAAGTCCTCCACTTGTTTCCTTTCATCAAGTCACCTCTCTGCAACTCAACATCTACGATGAGTGTGGCCAACACGTCCTTACTCCTCAAACTGTCCCAATGAACTTTCCAAAGCGCTCTAAGTAGAATAAGTCACCTCAAAGAGCTTCCATGCCTTAAGCACATTTGCACTAATACTTTGTTAACCTCGACCAATAACCCTCATTGGATCTCTGAGTCATTGCACAATCACTCGCAAGTCACCAAGGTGCCTCTGCCCCATCCAATGTCCCATACCAAAGGTGAGTGAACACCACCCAAGGCACTTGGTTTGTGTTCTTCCCATTCAGGTTGATTTCCAACAATTATTGGTTGACTTCTTTGTTGACTCCATCTATCTCCTAAAATGAAACTGCCTTGCACCTCCTACAAGCGTTCAAATTTTGGAATTGTCGTTGCGATTGTCAAGTCATTGCATGACCCAATGAATTTGGCTAAGGCACCAAACACCGGGGTGCCTCACCCATCCTCTCAACTCGGCACATCCAAACCTCACTTCCTACTTTACCGCAATGACCTATCCATTGTGCCTCACCAAAGAGTTAGGCATCTTCCTCAAGCCACCTCCATAGCTACATAAGCATCTGCCTAAGTCCACCTTAAGACTTTTCCAAGCAAGTCACCTAAGCTCTCTGCACATTCGCCCAACCAAGGCATCCCAAAATACTACAAGAATTATCCAAATCTACACCACTTGAGTCACCCTCAAGTTTGTCGGTTCTCACCGTGGAAACGGATTGCACTTGAACCACCAAGTCATCTGAATTCCCTTCAAAGAACTCGTTGCAACACTTAGGAAATGCAAGAACTTGAAACCAACCATACCTTTCCAATGACATCCTTATTACAACCATGTTCTAATTCTATTTCCTTGGACCTTCACTTTCCCAAGAAACCAACTCTTCGCATGAACTCCCCTCAATCACCGTCTGCAGCTCCTCAAATCTACAATACTTTCTCTGCAATACAAGGCTGGGTCCATTTGTCCACTTCAAAAATCTGTCTAAGTCCCAAACTTCGCATGCAACTGAATGAACTCATATCCAATGTCTTGTCATCTACGCACCTTGACTTCTTCCGCTTCAAGGAACCATGCATCCACCACTCGATTATCAAGTCATACTACTGCTAACTCACTCTTGTAACTCTACGAAGAGATACCTCGTTTGAAGGTTGTGATCTCGTCCGAAAACCCAACTCGACAAAATTGTTGTTCTCGGTGATGCATGGCTTGAAGACCAACTAATTTTTGTGGATCTACTCTAGGAGGTTGCTCTAGGTCGTCCAACACATCCAAGTGCCTCATCTTTTTGCAACCTAAAACTTCTCCCCTTCGCAATCACTTATGTGATCACCCTCTACATTTTGCTTATGTGATCACTTCTATAGTTAGATCTGTGACAAGTCATGCAACATATCTCGCATTCATTTTCCTTGCCGAAGTGCTCGATTCACCAATGAACTCTCTACATGGTCTCTCAAGGTGTAAAAACAGGCCGACATTGGATTCCATCACACATCAAACCAACCAAGTCTTCCCCTGTGATCAATTATGCGACAAGTTTTGCAAAGAACTCTGTGACGAGTTCTACGATCGCCCACCCTATTCAAGTGTTTCGTTTCACCACAAACTCTACTCTCATTCTACACAAGGTGTGCACCCAACTCAGCCTCCTGATCGCACCGTCAATCGAACCTCTATCATAAGTCTAATTCAAATTTTGTGGTGAACAAGTTCGCTACACCAAACCATTCACCAAGTATGCAAACGTTCCCATTGAATTGCCTTCACAACAAACTTCCTTCAAAGTTTTCTCTAATACCATCTATCGTTGAGATAGTGGCGAAGAGCTCATCAATCCTTCTCCAAAATATACAACGAATCGATTATGATACCATCTATCATCGATATAGTGGTGAATATCTCCCCAAGCCTTCTCAAAAATCTGCAATGAGTCTGCTCTGATGTTATCTGTCACATCCCCACAATGTGCCTTCCAATCGTGCACCTCTTGAGGGAATGTGACACCATGAAGTTTCTCACTTGGTTGCTTGGCACCAACAAGGATACTTCGTACGGACTATCCCTCTTCACCTATAGTATATCCATACTCCGTTCTAGGCTATCGATGAGTCACACTCCTACTCTAGTGCAACTCTTGTATACTTAGACAATTGTTAATAGTTTAACACTTAGTCATATTTAAGCATACATCCATGAACATGAGAACACTTGGGAAGAATCCAAGATAAACATAGATATAGTGTGGGCAACGCAAACCATTCCTAACACCCAACTAAGTCTTTTTTATTGTGAAACAACTACAATATGAGCATTATCGACTTGGTTTACAACTTCGACAAAGTCCAACGACTCGCATCACCTCACCAAGACACTCATAAACATAATTGTCACACCAAGACTCTCTATCAAAACCGTCTCCACAACCTACTGTGGTGCATCTCAGACGTGCCCTCGACTGTAGACTTTTTGTCTCTTTGTTTCCACAAACTTCACAAATTTCGGTTTTGCCTCACACATGCCTCCAACAGACTTGTGTTTTCAGACTTCCCCAAAACCAACACAAGAAAGGCTTGCCCAACTCTGTCCACTGAATAATCCTCAAGGAAAAACAAATTCCTCCCAAGTGGAGTGACTTATCTCCTTGAGGGAGCTCACCCTCTTTGACTACCTTAGAACCATATAACTCTTCTTGCTCTCCTTGTCTTCCAAAATTGCCTTCCTTGGTTGTGCACCCTTGTTCTCTTATAGAGACTCCAAAGGTCTCCATCGTGAATCTTCGCATCCTTTTGGGGTGGCCTACCCCTTCATGAGCCCATGTGTCCAAACGAATCATCGTGCCCTTTCGTGAACCCGGTTTCCCGAACGAATCATTGCACCCCTTGGCGGACCCGATTGCCAAAACGAACCCATGCGCTCGTCAACTATCGTGCCCCTTGGGACTAGTGCACCCTCATGCTAACGCACCCCAATATCTTGGTTTCTTCATGCTTGGTCAAGCCCCTTGGTGCATTCACATGCCCAAGGCATCCACTTTCCCAACTTGGGTGCTGGAGCAACCCAAATTTTCGTCTCCTTGAGGACTTGGGCAAAGGTCTTTGCGCCCATCTAGCCGAAGACATTAAAACTGTCTCTATGCTCCTTTGCAACCTTCCATCTCTCTTCTCAGGCTGACAACCTTCTCTTCTTCAACCCTACTTTGTCACTTACAGGTTTAAAATATATTATCCCACATGAGAATGGTTGATTGTAGCATGGGAACACATAAACTTAAATGGTTGAAGGGATGACTATAATGGAATGAATAGAATGAGCCAATAGGAATGGTCTTTGAATTTGCATGAAGTGAGTGTACGAGTAATTAGATGGTTCAAATTCCCATGATGTTCAAATCCCTATGGGAATTCACTCTCTTACACTCCTCAAGACATGTACTCAGCCCCCATGTCCTCATAACTAGTGGAAGTTGGACTTCACAATCAACCACAACCAACATTAAGTGACTAGTGGTTGGGGTTTTTAATAAGGTACATGGTGAAAAGATGAAGGTTATGATATTTATGCAACTTATAAAGATTAGGATTAATTGTCATACCCTTGGACTCCCTTTCGTATTCCCCTCAAGTGGACTTATATCCCCTCTCGTTCTCTTCTGCAACTAGCCTTGGACCTTTATATTAATTTTCGAAATAATATTTACATTTCTTGAGAATACCATCGCAAGTCTACCTCATGGTACATAGAAAACATATTTATCGAAAATAAAAACCTATATATTCACTAGTAGGGCATTAGCATTGAGCTATGCACTACAAATTCATACAATATATTACATATGGGGTTATTCCATCCCATCATTACAACACTTATCTATGCTTGGTGCATAATTCAGTCTAATACAATCTAAGGGTCAAAATTGGGGACATTATAGGTTTCCTATAGGTCTTTCAAGCATGTTAACAAAATGTATCCCCTCTCATGCCCTATCATGCCACCTCCCCTTAGCTTGATATATCATTTATGGAACCATCACTTCCAGACACAAGGTTCCAATTTGAAACCAAGAGCACTAATAATCAATATGAGAGCCTAATAATCAATATGAGAGCTCTGAGGTGAGAATAGATTTTTCACTTCCAAAAAAATCTATTGTCAATGCTTCATACACAATGACATAAAGATACAAAATTCAGTATTCATAGTGTATAGCTAATAACTACTAGAATTACCTTGCGTTTGGATATTATTATTATTTGAACAAATTCAATCCAAATAAACATGTTACATATTAACATGACTCTACCCTATAGGGAATATAGAAATCAAGTTGTCTCAAATTATGTGCAAATTATTAATCCCTCTTCTCATTACCAATTTAACGAAAGTTTCAAAGAAGTTTTTAAGCAATTACTATTCAAACATCCTATTGTTAGGGTGGTTTGCAAAAATTTCAATGATGATGACAACTTTGGTTATTGTCTTTTAGTTTCTTGGTTATTGTGTTGTTAGTTTCTTAGGATGGTGTTTCCTGCTACTCTTTGAAAATTGTATTGTGTGGACCTTATTTCTTGCATATCACCACATAGTCATCGGTGCCAAGTCCATGTCCCATAGCTAAAACAACTAAATGGTATTGTACTCTTCACCTGCTTGCCTTCAATAGTGTAATGCAACATGCTCACTACTTCTAATGTGGAACAAAGTCCTTACCTTTTCTCTTTTAATTGTTGTGAAGGGTAGTTGCTTCAAATATAAGTTGTAGGAAACATGGCATTGGGGTTTGTATCATGCCTAAAAATGATATAAGTTTTGAAATGCATTTTGTATGCCATTGAAACATATGGATACATGTTTCATTATTTTGAAGCATGTACAAAAATGCCAACTCGTGTTTCAAGCATGTAAGAAAATGCCAACTCACATTTTAAGCATGTACAAAAATGCCAACTCATGTTTCAAGTGTGTCCATACTTGTATGACTTATTTTACAATCTTGTTTGGGCAATTTTGATCAGGTTTGATAGCAGAAACCCATCGTGGCTACTTTAAGCCCTAATTCAGGGTTCATTAAACATTGTTGACACTTATATAAAACCCTCTAACAACAAATTTTTTTTAATAAAGAGGATTTCCCTCTCATTTTTCCACACTGTTTAAGCAATGGTTATTCCAGTAAGAAGAAATTCATTTTTTGGGGTAGCTTGAGAAAGAGAAATTATAGCAAGAGAAAATCTGAGTCTTTTAGGCAACTACAACAAGCATTGAGTATTGTTTTAGGAAACTACAACCATCATTTCTTGTGTGTTAAGTGAGCAACAAGCAATTTGGTCTTTTGGGTAGCAACAACAAGCATTTTATGGTGTTTTGGGTAGCTTTCAACAACCATTTCATGTGTGTTTAGGTGACCAACAAGCTTCCTTGGTAGTTATTTGAGTGCTTTCTTAGGGTTTATGCTTCCATTATCCATATTATTCAGTGTAGATCTTTTCTTTCTTTTTTTGTGTTTGCAAGAGCAATGGATTCCAACCAAGATACTTCTTTTCCTTCAACTCCTAACTCCAATAAGAAAAATGACTTCTATCCTCTTTATAGACATGTCAAGAAGATTGTACAAATTTCTAGTGGTGGTTCATGGGAATGGGAGTGCAATCTTTGTCATCAATTGTATAAGGGCTATTTCCTAAGAGTGAAGGCATGCCTTTTGCAGGATTTAGGAAAGGGTGTTGATGTTTGCAAAAAAAAATTGACCCAAAGATAGGGAGAGGGAAATTAACACATTTCCACAAGGGCTCAAGGGGCCTAACTATGAAAAAATCTGAATTGATTTGCTCAAAATGGAGAAGTATCTTGTTAAGGACGTTTTAGCACACAATTGTGCTTCATGGAGTAGCTCCAAGGTTACCATTATCTTGGATGAATGGGAATATACTAGGTGTACACCATTGATAAATATCATTTCCACTTTACCAAAAGGGGTAGTGTTTTTTAAGGCCAAACATTGTTCAGGTGAGGCAAAGGATGCTTAATTAGTTGTTGATATTTTAATCAAAGCCATTGAGAAAGTAATGAAGAGTTAGATAAACATGCGCAAGAAAAACAATACTAATAAAATCTAAACCATAATAATAAGAATGTCACACAAACAGAGCACACAAAGATTTACCTTGAAAACCCTTAATTGAGAAAAAAATCCTAACTGAGAGTTTCACCTCTCTCTATATCATTGTATTAACTTCACCATTCACAATATAATATTTAGTTACTTCGCAGCATCTAAAAACTTAATCTGTTAACACATATTAGATTACAACCCTAATTCATTAACTGGAATGAGTTTGCAATGGGTTGAAACCATTGGCCAAAATAATACATAATGAATGTTGGCACAGGGGTAGACCCGGGGTTCAATGCTTCAACAACGCACCAACAAAACCCTAACTACTAGCCCTTTTGGAAACACCTA
This sequence comes from Picea engelmannii, assembly GCA_009831015.1. Lineage (NCBI taxonomy): Eukaryota > Viridiplantae > Streptophyta > Pinopsida > Pinales > Pinaceae > Picea > Picea engelmannii. Next base: position 1,242,051 of record ML776691.1, read on the forward strand.
CGAAGCATATGCAATCTCACCCGAGGTAGAGGCAGGGGGGTTGCAGGACTCAAGTGTCTACAACCTAGTTGGGACATGGATCTGTGATCACGATACTTAACAAAGCACTTATCCAATAACATTCATCAAGTTCTAATTCTTATTCACATCGCAGATTAACCCTCATTACAGATCAACACGGTAGTAACCAAGATTTAAGCACATCTAATCTTTAGCACATAGCATCAGAGCAGATCTAACATTCATTCATATATAAAGCACTAAGCATCAATGAATCAATCTATCAGGCATCAAGATTAAGCACATGAATACATAAACACCATGAATAACATTGCACAAAGCACAATAACACAGGATATACGTAGTTCACCCCAGCGCGGGGCTACGTCCACCAACTCTTATCTTCTTTATTAGTCTCTTTTAATCTCTTTATAGGCACCCAGCTATAGAGCCAACTCCTCATAGGACAAGAGATCTGCGTGCACCTCGCCAAATCCTCCTTCCCCAAGTTAGGTCACGACACAAAGCCATGCACATTCTATGCACAAAATACTTACAGAACCCTTGCACTTATCTCTACAAGCCTTAATACATTCATGCACTAAGCCAACTACTCATGCACTAAGCCACACCTTCGACTCCCTTCGCTCTAAGTCCTATCTACTTATTTATGCATTACAAAATGGGCCTAAAAATGGGTGAACCCATGGGCCGACATCCCATACCCGTTACATAAACCCTAAAATCCCAAAAATCTTGCAAAATGGGTGAGATCCCGCGATCTCCACTTCACCTGGGCGCTCTGTCTTCGACCATCCTGTCGAATTCCCAAAAATGGTCAAACACGACCAAGGTTCTCTCAAAACTTGGTCGAGGGCCAATAGACCCCCAACACTCACATGTGACTCGTCCCAAGTCACTTCGATATGGGCAACAGTGCCTCGAAGGCCTCGACATTAGCTCGTGCTACCTCAACTTGTTGCTTCGCTAGAACCTCCTACTCAGTGAACTCCTAGATTATTTTCTTGGTGACAGGCCCTTCCAGGCGTTGGTCCACTGTCACGACCACATTTTCCAACTATGATCCTTGTCCCTCAATCTCTTCGAAAAGTGTGCAGACTTCGTCCTGCATAGGATGGAGTCTCTATGTCACCTCCATCACTCTACTCTGGATGGTAGTGACATGTTGTTGAAATGTGCGTTGCTCCTATGACCTCTTCATCTTTTCCACTGTAGTAAGCAGCTTCAATTGTGCTTGTACCATCGATGCCTGTTGCTTCACCTCCTGGAGTTGTTTCTCCAATGTCCTTAGCTCCGGGTCTTCTGCAAGGTGCTCATAGGTCTGCTCACTTTGATTACTTAGTTGCTTACATTCTGAGGCCAATGGCCTGATTCTTTCAATTGCGCTCCTAGCAGTCTCTTCCCTCTGATCCCGCACTTCTTGCGGAGTGCTCAGTACTGCTTGAAGTTCTAGCTATACTACTCTTGCTTGAAGTTGTTGAATGGATTCAACGAGCTTCTCCACTTGGCTCTCTGATGTCTCTTCTTCTATCTGGGCCAAGCCCGGCATAGAGTGAAGTGCTCTAGTTACTGCCTCTCTAACCACAGTTTGCTTTGCGAGCAAATGGTCTTTCTCTTTCTGGATTTTCTCTCTGTCCTCCTTGAACTTCGCTCTAATGTCATGTTTCTCTTGTTGTGCAACCCGGAGTTGCTCTAGGGATTCCTCCTATGCTTGCTTCAAGGCCTCTGTGGCCTATTCTTTTTCTTCCTGGACTCGACGAAGGTGAGCCTCTGTCGCATCTACTATCCTTCGCAATTGGGTGGGCTCATCCCCCAATTCTACACCTTCTGATGACGACGACACAGTAGACATTGTGCGGCTCGAATAGATAGCTTGTTGTACCCCCTTTAGCTCTGCCTCGATTCTGTCATACATCATCTCCTGCTTTGCTTCATGTCATTGCAAGATACCCTCCAAAGCATCTTCTACCACTGCGATGATGAGGTCAACATCATCCACTATGAGCACATTCTATGACTGAGGCTTTTTGGCTCGATATTTCTTCTGCGCTAAGGGTTTCTTCGGAGAAACCTTCCTTTTCTTTGATGTCTCTACCTCTGTTAGGGGATCCTTTAGCGGTGTTACTTCGCCATTTTCTTGCTTGTCTTCTTCCCCTTCCTCTTCTTGGTTTACTTCGTCGCCTCCTCCTCCTCCAGGTGAGTCAGGCGCAGTTTCCTCTAATGCGTTGTCCTTCTCTTCACTGTCTATGTCCTGCACTTCCTCCTTCTTCTTTCTCTTAGCATTGCTTGGTCCATCATACTCCGTTCAGGTGACCAAAAGACTTCCGATGATTTCAAGGTCGGAAGGATTTGTCTCTTCCACTGGGACCAGGAATTCAGTCGACCATTCCTTGGTTATATCCTCCATGTCTTCATCAGTCAATTTGTAATAGGATTGTAGCTCCTCCTTGCTTTCATCCCTGCGCGCAGTGATGTAGATGAAGTGGTGGTCTGCATGGAACTTCGCTAGTGGTATGTAAGTATGCAAGGTGTTTGGAGTCATTCGAGGGAATGATTCAATGGCGCGCGTGAGTTGTAGGTAGTAAGTGTGGAACACCGCATTTGATTGCCACGGCTTCACCATATCGCTCGTGTACCACAAGGTGGTGAGCCTCGTGGCCAATGGTTTTGATGGCTCAACTTCAGGGAATGTCGCTCCCTCCAGCATCTCCCAAGTGACAAATGCTATTAATATCAACAACCAACTAAAGTGGAACTCGTAGCCTTGGTCCTGTGCTTTGCGGCAGTCCTTCTCCAACTCGATGATGAGGTAGCTTGCCTAGTTCATCTACATCCCTTCGACACACTTCCCTCCAAGGTTGACTACAAATCCTGTGACTTGTGTCGGCCTATTCTTTCTAACGATCTTGCCAGCGATCAGTTGACAAGCTAGGGGCACTGTGCCATCTTGGATGGAGGCTACCTTGTAGCCTCGCTTCCCCTTCTCCACATCGCCGTATGCTTCCTTTATTCACTGCACCAAGGAGCGATTTGATGTCTTTCCTGGGTAGAACTGGTGAGGGTTGTGTCCTTGCATGCTTAATTCAGTGATCAGGTGGATTAGCATCGGATCCACAGTCATGTGCCAATCTAACCAGAGATAGCCTCCATGGTAGCATGACAGGAGGATTTTAGCGCATGCGTTAACCTCCTGATGCCTGCTAAAGTGGGGGATATTCATGAGGTTTAGGATCGTTGACCATGTGATCTCCTTGATCCATGGCTGGGGAAATATCTTGGGCTTCTTCCCAGTCGTCTTTGTCAAGTACCGATGCGGTGTGAGCATAGAATAATTCTTCCTATATCCCAGGTTGAAATCACTTATCTTGAGGGTTGGGATCAATCTCAGTTGAGGTCCCACTGCACGTATCCCCTTCAGGAGGTACATTGTGATGAGTGTGTACTCAAAGTCACGTGGGACGTTGTCATGACTAACCGCGCCAACTAGAGGCAGGATGTAATCGAGCAAGATCGACGAGATCTGCTTTGCATTCGCCAGATCATCGTGGTGCTTGGTTCTTTTCTCAGTCGTTGCTCGACTAGATCAACGTGCAGTTGAAGGGGATGCTTACACTCCTCACGTCTATGAGCCCTCTATTTCTGCGGATGTGACCTTCTTAGCCATAACGTCGATCAAGATTTATTCTACTGACTTCTCTACTGCGCTAAGGTCGCCCGACATGCATGCTCGTAATCAAATAACTCGAGTAGGCGAACAGATGCTCAAGGTAATTGAACAAACGGTGAGGTCTAGACAGTACAGCGCGGTATGAAATCAATCCTCTATGGGCTCGAATATCTCAGTTTGCAAAAGTGGCCCTGGTGAGGCATTCGACAGATTAAATAAGCAATGTCGTAACAGATTCCTCCAATAGGCAGGAATGCCTCAATCAATACGATTCCATCCATTGTGGCACAGTCCCAACGGTCCAATGGCGATCTTTTTGGCAATAATTGTGTTTCTAGTCGTTCTGGTGCGTCGTTCTAATGGTCGGGACACCTCCAACGGTCATATAGCTTCATCGTGGCTAAGTTCCATTCTGCATTGTTCTGCTATTCCGGCAAGGCTCAAGTTCTACAAGCCTTCCTTCTACGAAGTCTTCTCTGGAACTTCCTGTAGTCTTTCTATCTTTTCCTTCTTCTTACTAAGCTTTCTCGCCTTCTTTCCTGTGATCTGAGTCTTTGGGTTCCTCTTTCCATTCTTATATTCTCTTAGTATAGTAACTTCTCCTTGTTGATGTTCTCTCAAAGGTTTCGAATGTAATATCTCTTCTCTTATTACTTCTGGGGTAGGTGTTCTTATCTCCTGCATAGATAGGTTATTCAAGCCTTCTTGTGTTTTTTCAGCCTCAACAGTTAATTCTCTGGCCCTCAGTTGCTTCGACTTGTCCTCTTGTTATTGTATCAGTCGCTCTATTTTTCTGGCTATGAAGTCACTCAATTCTTGCTTTTTTTTATGTAGCTTCTTCCTCTGCTTTCCTCCAGATCCAATCTTTCTCAATCCAAGTCTTTCCTAACAAAAGTGCAAAAGGGGCATTGTTCTCCACAAACTTAATGACTTCAAATTATTCTTCGGTCAATTTTTTATGGGTAATCACAGGTACATTAGTAACTCTTCCACATAGGGTTATCATCTTTCCTTTAAACAATCCTATCCTTCCCAATGAAGGAATCATAGCAGGTTTTCCCAAAATTTCCCAAGTGCTTTCTGGAATGATATTCACCTGTGTTTCCTCATCCAGAACACAGTCCATGTCAAAGTCTCATATTCTTGTTTCTATTCACTCCTTCTCTTTTAAGATCTCTTGTAAACCGATGTCTCTGTGATCCTTTAGTGTTTCTCTCATCTGTAATAATATAGTCTTTGATTCTTTCTGATTCTCTAACATATCCTTAGTTTATTGACCTTCCTCATGGTTTTCTTGCCTCTGGTTCATCTTTTCAA
>ML776691.1:1251732-1268393 GCA_009831015.1 Picea engelmannii
TAGAGGCATGGGGGGCTGTAGGACTCAAGTGTCTACAACCTAGCTGGGACACAGATCTGTGATCACGATACTTAACAGATCACTTAGCCAATAACAATCATCAAGTTCTAATTCTTATTCACATCGTAGATTAACCCTCATTACAGATCAATGCAGTAGTAACCAATATTTAAGCACATCTAATCTTTAGCACATAGCATCAGAGCAGATCTAACATTCATTCATATATAAAGCACTAAGCATCAATGAATCAATCTATCAGGCATCAAGATTAAGCACATGAATACATAAACACCATGAATAACACTGCACAAAGTACAATAACACAGGATATACGTGGTTCACCCCAGCGTGGGGCTACGTCCACCAACTCTTCTCTTCTTTATTGGTCTCTTTCAATCTCCTTACAGGCACCCAGCTACAGAGCCAACTTCGCATAGGACATGATATTTTTGCACACCTCACCAGATCCTCCTTCCCCGAGTTAGGTCACGGCACAAAGCCTAGCACAGTCTATGCACAAAATACTTACAGGATGCTTGCACTTAACTCTGCAAGCCTTAATACATTCATGCACTAAGCCAACTACCGATGCACTAAGCCACATCTTTGACTCCCTTTGCTCTAAGTCCTATCTACTTATTTATACATTAAAAAAGAGGCCTAAACATGGGTGAACCCATGGGCCGACATCCCATACCCGTTACATAAACCCTAAAAGCCCAAAAATCCCACAAAATGGGCGATATCCTATGATATCTGCTTCGCCTGGGCGCTCCATCTTCGACCATCCTATCGAAGTCCCAAAAATGGTCAAACACAACCAAGGTTCTCTCAAAACTTGGTCGAGAGCCAACAATGAACCCAAAAAAAATCCATGGGGGCCTTGTTTACCCCCCAACCAGGAGGTTGGGTTCCCCATAAACCCCCTTGAGGTGTGACTAAGTCTACTTGCAAATTATACAACACATATCTAAGAAGTAGGAATTGTTAAGGTGGTGCAAGTTATTGTGGATAATACATCGATTTGCAAAGTTGTAGGTTTGATTGTTAAGAGTAGATATGATCAGATTATTTGGACTCCTTACATTGTCCAAAATTTAAATATGATTTTAAGAGAGATTGAGAATAAAGTTCCATGGATTAAGGATCTTGCAAGGTAGGGTAGGGACGTAATGAAGTTCATCATTAGCCACCATTATTCTCAAGCACTATTTTGAGAATACTCTAGTTTGGAGTTGTTGAAAATTGTTGAATATGTGTGCAACTTCATCATGTTGTGTCTCCTTGTTGAGTTTAAACAACCATTAATTTATATGGTGGTGATTCAACTTTGGGCTCAGTGGAGGCAGGGGAACTATGGTGCATAAATTATGTATTGATGAGGAGTGGTGGAGCAAGATAGATTTCTTGCTCAAGTTCATGTTGGATATTGTTGTCATTGATGCCAAAGGTTTGATTGATTGATGTCAAATGATTGATTAATGTCAAGTGATTGATTGATTGTTTGATGTCAAAGGAACAATGTCTTGTCATAGCATACTAATGTAATATGTATTGTCCTTGATGAGATGGATAGATGTCAAGTGGAATCATAGTCATATGATGTCATGCATAGATGAAGTTAGATCAATGAGTTGTCATTGATATCAAATGCATAGATGAAGATGGATCGATGTGGTCTCTTTGATATATGATGCATAGTTGGTTTGATATAAATATGACTCATTATTTTCTTATCATGCTTCATGAGGAGTACAAATGGATGAACTCCAAAGTAGTCCCCTTATGGTGAAAGCCCTCACGAGAAGACCCTTTGTGGTTGAGTTATCCTAGAAGTATGGTTAGAGAACCCATGCTTATAAGTGGAATAACGAGATGAAGATTAGGGAATTTGTTAGTGAAACTATCCTATATTGATAGTGCTTTCCATGCCATTTTTGGTGGTATGTGGAATGTCACATAACTCCTCATGGTTTGAGAGTTATGGCCCTATGAAGTTTGAGGACCCTCATATGTTGGCTTGAAGCCCCAAAAGGTCAAAGAAGTCAAAGAGCTTGCAAAGAAGAAATCATTATTTAAATGATAAATTGAAGTGACAAACTCAAGAAGGATTATTTAAATAATAAAGTAAAGTGACAAAGTCAAGGAGAATTATTTAAATGATAAAGTGAAGTGACAAAGTCAAGGATGATTATTTAAATAATAAATTAATGGAGAAATTTCTAATTATGGAAAGTGGTTAAAAGTGAGTTAACCCTAAAATGAGGAAAATGGGTTAAGTGACCTAGAATATGTTTCTAAGGAAGCTACTTGGAGAGTATAAATAAAAGGAAAGGGTCTCTTGTGAAATGCATCTCTTGAGCATGTATTGAAGATCTATTATGAGTGAGAGAGAGAAGATCTAGAGGATCTCATGGACGCATCAAAGTTTCAGTAAGTCTGAGATCATGACGGAAAAAATCTTGGAAGTTTAGAAACCCTAGTTTCTGAGATATACACGGGCTGCAGTGAGCCAGGACGCATACATACACGGGCTGAATGAGGACAGAGCATGTACAGTGGATGAATTCATGAAGACTTGTGTGTGAGTTGGTGCCAAGCTCTTGAAAACTTAAGCAGTTTCCATATCTGCATTCTATGGGCTCAGATCTGCCATAGAAACTCTGGTATGGTTACATTGTTGTCTTGATGGATACTCTTGCTTGTTGTGTGGTGAATTCTTAAGACATTCTTGGTATGGTTGTTGTGATTTAGTTTGTGTTGGTTGATAGAGTGAGCAACATTCTTATGAGTCAGTATTGATATGATTGCTATAGTATACTGGTTGCGTATACATTATTGAGTAACATTCATATTGTATGGTTGAGGAGCATGAGTAAGTTATTGGAGAGATTGGATGTGTTGTGATTGGTTGTGGGTCAGATTGGACAGTGAGAGACAGAAGAGAATGTGATTGAAGGTTGTAGAGGATCTGAGTTCATATTGAAGAGAAAACCCTAAGTAACTCAGAAGTGATACGCAGGTTGTAGTACAGACTTGTCGTGTACATACATGAGTTGTACTACTGGTAGGGCTTGTACATACACGTGTTGCACTACCGACATGTCACGTACCTATTGATAGATTGATATATGTTGAGGATTGTTGCCTCATCTCAGTTGGTGTTGAGGGTGTAAGCTGAGTCTTGCATTATAGAACTGGTGCTCTTGTAGAGTTGTACTCTATTCAGTTGTTGTTGATAACCCAAGGATTGTAGTCCGTAATAAAAATAAAATTGCACATACATATTGTGTTCCTTGTGTTCCTTGTGGTGATTACTTATTGATGATATATGTTGTTGATATATGTTGTTGATGCATGTTCACACTTAACTGGTTATAAATGATAGCAGTAGGTAATAAGTAAATGGTGATTGCTAACTAAGGAGTTTTGTGAAGGAAAAGTCAAAAAAAAAGAGCCCTACATTGTTCACCCCCCACTCTTAGTGTAGTTTGTGTGTCCAACAATTGGTATCAGAGCAGACCTTCACTATAAGCCTTAAAAAGCTTGGAGGAGATCCATGGACACACAAATGGGTGATGAAGTTCCAATCCTTGATGACGAAAACTATTATACATGGAGAATAGAAACGAGAGTGCATTTGAAGGAAATGGGAGTGGGTATTTGGAAGGCAACCATTGGTGGATCGGTTTTTTTTTATTTTCAAGTCAAAGTTTGCAGCTCAAAGTGAAGGAAAGAAGAATGATGCATTGGCTCTCAAGACTATTATTAGTGGACTCTCAAGTCCTATCAAAGAGAGCATGGGACAATGCACTTCCGCCAAATATCTATGGCTAAAGCTAGAGGAGACATACCAAAGCAAGAAGGAAGATATTGAAGACAACTCCATCAAGACCAATAAAGGTAAAGAATCTCTAAAAACTCTTGGTTGCATTATTTCTAAATATGATGATGTTGGCAAAAAGGAAGATCTTGAAGACATTTCAAATGAAGATGATGTTGGAAAAAGGGAAGATCTTGAAGACATTTCAAATGAAGGTAAAGAATCTCCACAAACCCTTGATTGCAATAATTCAAAATGTGATGGTGTTGAATATTTCTCTACAAGTGAAGAAGAAAATCTAGAAATAGTTTGTATAGAATCAATTGATTGTTATCCCATGGAAGAAGTAGAAGAAAGACTATCGGATCTTAAAGAGAAAATCAAATGGGGTCTATATGAATACAACAATGACCATTATTATATAGACTATAGCTATCTTTCGGATAACACTAAAAAGTTTCTTAAGAAGAGTCAAAGGCACATCTTGAAGTTAAAGGAAATGCTAAAAGAACAAGAAGAGAGTAAAAAGACTCAATTAGAAGAAAAGGAAGAAGATATCACAAGACTAAAGAATGAAAAAGAAGATAAGAAGGTAGATGATGAGATTAGCAAAAGTCTTGAAATTATTGTCCATCTCAAGACCCAAATTGAAGAAGCCAAAAGGGTAGAGGAACTATTAAAGAATCAAGTAAATGAAAAGGAAGAGTCATGTCATAAGTTAGAAGTTGAAGTTGTTGATCTTAGAAAGAAAGTGGAGAATTCAAACAAATTCTTGAATAGCTCAACAATCTTGAATGAGATCTTGGAAATTCAAAGATCACCAAATGATAAATCAGGTTTTGGATACAAGAGAGAAGCTACAAATGTTGAAGCAAGCACCTCAAAGGAGCATGAGGTAAGTCCCTCACTCTCAAAGGATGAAGACAATGTTGCAAGTCAACCATCTACACAAGGAAAGGAAATTTTCAAAAGAACAAAGCAAGGAAGACATCAAGAAGCCATCTTTACACCTTAAAAGGGATGGACACCAAAGCAAAGGTATGAAAGTGTTTTTCATGGTAAATGTTATTCATGTAATGAATATGGTCACAAAGCTTTGGAATGCAGATCTTATGCAAGGAGAAATAATGGAAGATTTCATAACACCATAAGGTGTTGGAGATGTGATCAAGTAGGACACATTGTTGTTCACTGTCACACCATGAGATGTTATAGTTGTAGTGAATTTGGCCACAAATCCCAGGATTGTTGGAACACAAGAAGAAAGTCCATGATGAGGACTTCATATAGCATGACTAGAAGAAGGAATGAAGTTAGGAAGGGCGACATTTTTGAAAAGATGGAAGCTCAAAGCTCAAGTTTTGAAAAGAAAGGACGCCTTCAAAAGTGGGTGAAGAAGACTGAACAGCTAGATCATAATGGAAGCCTTAAGAGAAGCTCAAGTGTGTCATCTTCAGAAGCATACGCGGGTTACAGTGGTAGCAGTGATGTACATACACAGGCTGACCTTGAATAGGTCGCGTACATACGCAATCTATCTGTGCAGTAGGCTGCGTATATGTGGTAAAGCCTTGGGAAAAGGGCTCTGCACATGGGTTGCAGTTTGATGTGATGGTATAACTTGTGTTGCAGGATATGACATTGTTTATTACAGGATCTAACATGGTTTTTTGCAGGTGCTCATGATTACATGATGGAATACATATTTGTATGTATGATGGTGATATATGATTGAGTGATGAAAGACTATCTTGGATGCATGGTACTAACCCTTGAGTATGGATTGAGGCATTTTCTGTTGAAGAACAATGTTGGTTATGACAGTGAAGTTATGGYACCTTGGTTATGTGATATATCTTGATGATGCTAGCTAGAGATGTCATTGATCTATTGAAGCACACTACTAKTACATGTATTGGTGGATGCTTAGTATTTGTTGTAGTGAATGGAGGATTGAGGCTGATCTGTTGGGGTACATGGYTGATACATATTTGAGTTTCATTGATATATCTTATGATGTATTATTAGAAGAATATTTGATGGATATCTTGGTGCATGCATTTAGCATATGGTTGGATTACATCTTGGAACATGTAGTTGGTGAGTTGATGAGGTGATTATGTTGTACATCATTTACATCATTTATGAGTCTATAGTTGATGCATTATTGGTACACTTCTAGTACATTGGAAGAGGCACCTACTAGTAGTTTGATTGGCACATGTTTAGTGATTGATTTAGCATACATTCATGAGGATTCATTTTTTTGTGGTATTGGTGCATGGTTGATGTACTTGCTTGGTACAAGTGGTGATACATGTTGATGTGCATGTTTGGTACACTCATAGATGGTATATGTTTGGATGATAGTACTTGGCTAAAATTACACCATTGGTATTACTTGATTAGCATATACTTTGGTACATGACATATGGGATGATATAGTTAAGACACTTGATTGATTGAGATACATGATTGTGATACTCGGTTCATGGGTGGAGACATATCATGAGTGATATGACACTTGTTTGGCATGTTGGTAGATGCACATGGTTGGCATATTGGTAGATGCACATAGTTGGCATATTGGTAGATGCACATGGTTGGTACACCATTAGCACATGTTTGGTACATGGCTTGGATACATATATTGATAAGATCCACTTGATAATGTTAGTACATGATGAGACATATCTTGCTTTGACACATTTTGAGGATTGTTAGAGGAATTTGTGTGTGATATGGATATATGCTTAGCACACAGTTGGCACATGTTCTTAGCATATGGTTGACACTCTTCATTGATGATGTATTTGGTATTAATATACATGGTTGATGGACATGGGTGTTTTGCATGGTTGGCAAACAGTTTGGAACATGATGTGTTTGTTCATGATTCTCTATTTTATTGTTGACATGTATTTCTCTTCATGATGTATGGTATGGCACGAGTTTGATGCATGGATAGGTCCAAGGATCATCATAGAAAGAGCGATTGATCTATTATTCGGTTGAGAAATTGCATTTGCAGTAGAAGCATATTGCAATGAAAGCATATTGTTCATATTGCAAAGAAGATAGGGGGAGACATACCCACAAGGGGAGTCATTCTTCCTCCCATGATTCTAGGAGGAGAGATTTATCAAATGCATACTTGGTAAAATAACCCTATACTTGGAGAAAGAACACAGAGGCATGGTTCCATGGGGAGCATTGTTCACAAGGGGAGCATGAGCAATATATCTTCAGCATTACATCAGAGTGATAACCCTTGTTCAAAAGCGGAGAGATTATTCATAGGAAGATCAAAGGCATTTAGGCAGGGGGAGCAACCCTAAGGAGAGTTCAAGTAGAGGGAGCAGCCCCGAGGATAGAACTACCCTATGCCATTGATGTCAAAGGGGTAGAGATAGTCACATTGATGTGCTTGATGACTATTGATGTAGACCAATGCCTTGTCTACATGGTGACATCAATGATTGGTGTTGCCATCAATGCCAAAGGGGGAGATTGTTGGATCTTGTTGTCATTGATGCCAAAGTTTTGATTGATTGATGTCAAATGATTGATTGATGTCAAGGGATTGATTGATTGATTGTTTGATGTCAAAGGAACAATGTCTTGTCATAGCATACCAATGTAATATGTATTGTCCTTGATGAGAATGGATAGATGTCAAGTGGAATCATAGTCATATGATGTCATGCATAGATGAAGATGGATCAATGAGTTTTCATTGATATGAAATGCATAGATGAAGATGGATCGATGTGGTCTCTTTGATATATGATGCATAGTTGGTTTGATATAAAGATGACTCATTATTGTCTTATCATGGTTGATGAGGAGTACAAATGGATGAACTCCAAAGTAGTCCCCCTATGGTGAAATCCCTCACGGGAAGACATTTTGCGGTTGAGTTATCCTAGAAGTATGGTTAGAGAACCCATGCTTATATGTGGAATAATGAGATGAAGATCAGGGAATTTGTTAGTGAAACTATCCTAGATGGATAGTGTTTGTCATGCCATTTCCGATGGTATGTGGAATGTCACATAACTTCTCATGGTTTGAGAGTTATGGCCCTACGAAGTTGGAGGACCCTCATATGTTGGCTTGAAGCCCCAAAAGTTCAAAGAAGTCAAAGAGATTGCAAAGAAGAAATCATTATTTAAATGATAAAGTGAAGTGAAAAACTCAAGAAGGATTATTTAAATAATAAAGTAAAGTGACAAAGTCAAGGAGGATTATTTAAATGATAAAGTGAAGTGACAAAGTCAAGGAGGATTATTTAAATAATAAAGTAATGGAGAACTTCCTAATTATGGAAAGTGGTTAAAAGTGAGTTAACCCTAAAATGAGGAAAATGGGTTAAGTGACCTAGAAGATGCTTCTAAGGAAGCTACTTGGAGAGTATAAATAAGAGGCAGAGTTCTCTTGTGAAATGCATCTCTTGAGCATGTATTGAAGATCTATTCTGAGAGAGAAGATTTGGAGGATCTCATGGATGCATCAAAGTTTCGATCAGTCTGAGATCATGACGTCAAAAATCTTAGAATTTCAGAAACCCTAGTTTCTGAGGTATACGCGGGCTGTAGTGAGCCAGGACGCGTACATACGCGGGCTGAATGAGGATAGAGCGCGTACAATGGATGAATTCATGTAGAATAGTGTGTGAGCTAATGCCAGGCTCTTGAAGACTGAAGCAGGTTCTAGATTTGCATTCTATGGGCTCATATATGCCATAGAAACTCTAGTATGGTTACATTTTTGTCTTTATGGATACTCTTGCTTGTTGTGTGGTGAATGCTTAAGACATTCTTGGTATGGTTGTTGTGATTTGGTTTGTGTTGGTTGATAGAGTGAGCAACACTCTTATGAGTCAGTACTGATATGATTGATATAGTATATTGGTTGCTTATACATGATTGAGTAGCATTCATATTGTATGGTTGAGGAGCATGAGTAAGTTGTTGGAGGGCTTGGATGTGTTGTGATTGGTTATGGGTCAGATTGGACAGTGAGAGACAGAAGAGAATGTGATTGAAGGTTGCAGAGGATCTGAGTTCATCTTGAAGAGAAAACCCTAAGTAACTCGGAAGTGATACGCAGGCTATAGTACAGACTGGTCGCGTACATACGTGAGTTGTACTACTGGTAGGGCGTGTACATACACATGTTGCACTACCGACAGGTCGCGTACCTATTGACAGATTGATATATGTTGAGGATTGTTGCCTCATCTTAGTTGGTGTTGAGGGTGTAAGATGAGTCTTGCATTATAGATTTGGTGCTCTTGTAGAGTTGTAGTCTATTCAATTGTTGTTGATAACCCAAGGATTGTAGTCTGTAATAAAAATAAAATTGTACATACATCTTGTGTTCCTTGTGGTGATGACTTATTGATGATATATGTTGTTGATCCATGTTCACACTTAAATGGTTATAAATGATAGCATTAAGTAATAAGTAAATGTTGATTTCTAACTAAGGAGATTTGTGAAGGAAAAGCTGGAAAAAAAAAGAGCCCTACACTGTTCACCCCCCCCCCCCCCTCTCAGTGTAGTCGGTGTGTCCAGCAGTTCACATCACTTGCATTTGAGCTTCTCCGAGTGTCGACACAAACAAACCTTTCTTGGGAGAGGTTTATGCTAGCATGGATTATCACGGTGGAGAAAAAGGTGGAAGTCGTTTCTTGGGAGTCTCCTCAACTTTTATTTGTTGATGTTCATTTCACTTATTTCATGAAGAAAATCATTATTGAGAGGTGGAACCATTTCAACACTCCATTTCACACTTGATCACATGCCCTAAACCCAATATACTATGATGAAGACCTCATTGCTCAAAGCAATGGGAATATGACAATACCACATAAGGACAAGGATATGGTCAATGGAGTGAAGAAATCCCTTGCGAGAATATTTCTCGCTCATCTACACAAAGAGTTGAAGGAAGAAATTGCTAGTTTTGGTGCTGGATTGGATGAATATCGAGACATATCAATGATGGATGAGAGGAGAACCATGAGTTTGGTTAATGGTGGATTTTTCATGGAGCAAATGGTGTACATTTGCAAACCCTTTCCATTCATATTCTTTCACAAGTGGCAAGCTCTTCATCGATAGAAAGGAATTGGATCACTTACGGTTTCATTCATTTTGTGAAGCACAACAGGTTAGGTTCAGGTTGAGGATCTTGCCTATGCACATTCCAATCTTCACCTTGCATCTCATAGGGGTCCAAAATATAGTAGTGGGATTTATAGAGATTAGGATGTTGATCTAGAATCCCTTGACTTGGACATCTCTCTTATTGCACTAAATCTTGAGGAACTTAGAACTAGAATAAAAAATACTTCTTGTACTCCATGATCCCTGCTTAAACATGCATTTTGTTATATTTTTCTATTTGGAAATGTTCGATATGTGTAACATTGTAGTCTCGTATATAAATATTGATTTTGGATATATAGCCTTATTTCTAAATGTTGATTTTGGATATTGCTACTTGCACAATGTAATCATCTATGAGAGATAATATGGAGACAAGTTTGGGACTAGTAAGTTGTCATTTATGCTTGTCATTGAAATGTTCTTGCTCATTTATTCATAATGTTTTCTTTCAAAGTTTCAACATAATGTGTTATTCATAAAAACTCTCTCTCTCTCTCTCTCTCTCTCTCTCTCTCTATATATATATATATATATATATATATATATATATATCCCCAAGGGTTACCTCAAGCCGTCTTGAGCTAGACATGAGATATCTCCCCCGGTGGTCAGTTGGAGAGGTCACGGGTTCAACTATTTTGATCCCCTTAGGGTTAGGCTCCATAATCAAGGCCAACGGTTTACCTCGTTTACCTTTCACAAAATGTGGGGAAGTACTTGAGTGCTCGGAGGGTTTCCTGCGATTTCTTTCGTCCAATTCTTTGATTTGCTCCTTTAACATGACGTTCTCCGCTTCAAGGCCGCTAATAGAGTTGTCTAGAGCATCTCCAGTTGCTTGGTGTATCTGGGAGATATGGGAAGGACGTATGTTGGGTAGTTTCATCTTTGAACGAGATTTCCCTTTCTTATTCTTTACATCTCTCTTTTCAATAACCAATTTTTTGGATTCACTTTCAAAAACAACGTTGTGAAATGCAAAAGACTCTTCTTCATCCAAGGTATCGGTCCCAATTATTTCCATCTCAGGATTATGCGGAGCAGTGCTCTCTAGCTAGTCGTCGTCGGGGAACATTTTGTCAATGTCAATTTCTAGTTCCATATCTTTGAAGGAGAGATCGTGGATATCAATTTCTCCCCTCGGTCCCTCATGTTCTTGCACTATTGTTTTCCATTTTTTGCTCATGAAAAGTTTGTAAGAACTTTCAATTTTTCCGGAGGGAGGGTTCTTATCTCCTCCTCCGCCTGAAGAACTGTGTGTGAGTTTCTTGCTTGGGTAGGTCATTGGAGTACTACTCTGAGATGTTGTAGTCTTAGGTGTGGCAGTCGAGGATTGGACACTTTTCTCACCCCAGGCCTTTTCGTTTCTGCTTGTACGAATCATTGGTGTTGATTATTGTCTTGAGGTTGTCAGTGTTAGCAGCAAGACTTTCTGAGGCGTTATCTTCATCTTCATTCAGGATAGTATGAGTGAAAGAAATTTTGAAACCGACAGCCAATAGGTATTCTACAAAAATACCATCAGGGTCAAACCCTTTTACTTTTTCACCACATTTTAAATTGAAGTTGTGGAAGTGGCCCACAAAACCGTCAATCTTGTTCATATTCCTGACTATGAAATCCTTGACTTTCCAAGGTAGAGGGATGAATTGACTTTTTCTCTTTTCATGGAAAAAATGCAACCAATAGGTGTACTACCTTGTTATTTTAGCAAAAAACAATGTACCATATATGTGACATGGAAGGAAGCATGGATTTTGTTTGGACCCAAAAATCCTTATACCATTATAGTTCTCCATTTCTTCTAGTGTGCCCTTCCTATCCAGGAACTTGGTCGCTTGGTCAGACAAGCAGGGAAAATACTTTCCAAATATCAATCCTTTAAAAACTAAAACAAAATCATTAAAGACTTCATAAAAATGTCGGGAGGCATCGTGTCTCCATAATATCTAGTATCGGAAGGTTACTGGGTCAAATTCGCAGTTTACCTTCTTACACATAGATAATCCAGGGAATGAACAACAATTCACCACCACAAAAATTAAATAAGATGACATAAAGAATTTATTTTGCCTTGTGTATTGCAATAACTGGGAAGATATTTCAATGGAAATCAACTTGCCCCAATGGAAGATGGCTTGTTCCCTCACCATAAAATATAAAATATACAGAATCATCCGAGAGATGTTGGTTGTACTTTCTTGTCCCGTTATCCTCGTGAAAAGCCATGCAATTTCCCAAAAAGGGTTTTTAAATGCACTAACCTGTAATATGGTCATGTCCCCAGGACTGGCCGCTGGGTTCTCTAAGAACTTCGGCAAGAGGTCAAATTCATTATCATGCTTCTTTAAGAACTCTCTGCAATTCTCTCCCTTGAAAGTAGGTGTTGGTTCGGGAATTATTAACATCCTTCAAAATACTTGAGGTGATAGGGAGACTCGGGAATGGTCTCGCAACTGGATAATCTGCTGGTTCATAATATAGTTTTCGACGCAGTAGCTGACCAACTCCTTGCAGTCAAAAAATTCGGGGACACAACCTACTCGTGCAATTTCAGATGTCCAGATAACTTCCTTCTGGGCAGAAGGGGACGAGTAGTAGTCATAAGCTCTGGACCACTTAAAACTCTGGTCCTTGTGCCAAAAAATATTCAGGGTATCTCCACTGAAATGTTGTCAAGTTGCAGCCATAAGGTGATGAGAATGTTCCTTTGCTCCTGATAGTATTTAAAATGAACGTTGGAGCACGATAATATAATCTCCCGTAAATCTTGGTTCAATGTGTTTTAATGGGAGATGTCCTCAACCTTTTCGCCTTTTAATGCCAATATTTTCGATGTGTCTAGTGAGTTGTCACTAATAAAGGCATAATTAATGTCCATTGGGAAGCGTGCAAAGGTGGCGGGGATGGACGGGAGCGAAAACTGCTTTAAAACTTTTGTGAACCTGGGAGCCCAGGAACCCGTGAATCTGTGACAACAGGAGGTGAAGAATCGACTAAGTATGGAAAGGCGGGGTATAATGCCTTAAAAAAGCTAAAGTAAATAACAAATTTTCCGAGCTCAATATCCACACAAAAAAAAAAATATATGCCATAATATTGACCTCTGCCAAATTAATAATAGGGAGGTTTAGTTGATGGATCCAAATATCGCTCACTTCAGGAGACTGGGGTGCATGTGGGGTGCCAATGAGAAAAGATAATGTTTTGATGAAGATTTGTTTATATTGCTACATGTGACAGTAATTGTGTGATAGTATTTAGAATGAACACTGGAGGATGGTAATACAATCTCCCATAAATCTTCGTTGAATGCATTTTAATGGGAGATGTCCTCGATCTTTTCGCTCATTAATACCAATCTTTTCGAACATGTGTGGTGAATTGTCACTAATAAAAGCGTAATCAATTTGCATTGGGAAAGTGTGCGAAGGTGGCAGGGAAATTGACTAAGTATGAAAAGGCGGGGCATCAGACGAACCCAGACAGACTCATTGTAGGTAGAGTGAAGCTTGCGAGTTCGAGGAGTCTGGGGTCGAATTGTAGATAACGGAAATTTTGGGTGCAAGATGTATATCACAAAACAGGGGGCATGAGAGTTCGATAGCGCTAATCCAGGAACTGGCAGCCATAAACATTAACTATGGGAAAAACATTGTCAGCTATGTAATATACCTGGAGCTTGACAGAATCAGGTTCAAGTTAAAAGATAATTTGTTTATATTTGCTTAAACATTGTTCATATTATTTGATTTTATTAGTATTGTTTGTGGCCCAAATGCAAACCATGTTCAAATTTGAAGGGTGGATTAACATTTTCATATGAAAGCATACTCTCAAATATGCCAAGATGTAACATATGCACAATACTAAAGAGGGGCATCATGTCAACACCTTTGTAGATGACAGTGGGCTATCACAATATTGCATTCTTGCTACAATGATGCCTTAAAAAAACTAAAATAACCAACAATTTTTTTGCCAATTCAAGATGGACACAAAAAAACTCATTAGATTCCATAATATTCTCCCATTAATGCATTTTAATGGGAGATGTCCTTGAGCTTTCCGCTTATTAATGCCAATATTTTTTAACATTCATGGTGAGTTGTCACTAGTAAAAGCATAATTAATGTGCATTGGTAAGGGGCGAAGGTGGTGGGGATGGAGGGGAGCAAAAAATGATTTGATACTTTTGTGAACCTGGGAGTCCGTGAACCCGCGAAACCTTGGAGAATCGACTAAGTATGGAAAGGCGGGGCGGTCAGACGGAATCATCGTAGGTAGAGTGAGGCTTGTGAATTCAAGTAGTCTGTGGTCAAATTGTAGATCACCCAAGTTTTGGGTGCAATATGTATGCTCCAAACACGGGGCATGAGAGTTCGATAACGCCTACCTGGGAACCCGAGACCATAAAATTAGCTAAGTAAGGAAACAAATGACGGTCGGTCGAACTCGTGATGTCAAGATATAGATGGATATAGAATTTCTCAGTCCGCCACTCGAGAACCTGCGAGCATAGAAATGTGACTAAGTATAGAAGAGGAAAAAGAAAGGGAGCAAAGAACTTTATGCCTCACACAACAACACTTAGTCTGATAATTATCAAGCGATAGAAACACATCAACTATGGGACAAACATTCTTAGCCATGAAATATATTTGGAGCTCAACAGACCCTGGTTGAAGTCCAAAGAGATGTTGTTTATATCTATTTCAACAAGCTCATAGGTAGAGTGAGGCTTGCGAATTCGAGGAGCACGAGGTCGAATTGTAGATCACCGAAGTTTTGGCTGGAAGATGTATACCCCGAACACGGGGCATGAGAGTTCGATAGGGCCTAGCTGAGAACCTGCGGGTATAAAATTGGCTAAGTATGGAAACGAACAGCGGTCGGTCGGACTCGTGATGTGAAGATATAGATGGATATAGAATCTCTGACTCTGCAACCCCGGGAACCCGCGAGCACAGATATGCAACTAGGTATAGAACCAGAAACGAATAATAGAGGGGAAGAAGAAAAGGGAAAAAGGGGCAAGTATAGAAGAGGAAAACGAAAGGGAGCAAAGAAATTTATGCATCACACAACAACACTTGGTCTTAAGTATGGAAAGCCAGGGCTGTCCGACGGAGTTATCGTAGGCAGAGTGAGGCTTGCGAGTTCGAGGAGTCAAATTTTAGATCACCGAAATTTTGGGTGCAAGATGTATACCTGAACACGGGGCATGAGAGTTTGATAGTGCCTACGCGGGAACCCACGGTCATAAAATTGGCTAAGTATGGAAATGAACGGTGGTCGGTCAGATCCATGATATGAAGATATAGACGGATATAGAATTTCTCACTCCGCCACCCCGGGAACCCACGATCATAAATATGTGACTAAGTATAGAACCAGAAACGGATAATAGAGGGAAAGAAGAAAAGGGAAGAACGGGTAAGTATAGAAGAGGAAAAAGAAAGGGAGCAAAGAACTGTATGCATCACACAACAACACTTAGTCTGATAATTATCAAGTGATAGAAACACATCAACTATGGGAAAAATATTCTCAGCCATGGAATATAGCTGGAGCTCAACAGACCCTGGTTCAAGATAAAAGAGATGTTTATATCTACCTCAACAAGCAATAGACAAAATATATGACTTGGCATACTTATATGCAAGTATTCAGACGGAGTCAACGTAGGTAGAGTGAGTCTTGGAAGTTCGAGGACTTCGGGGTAGAATTGTAGATCACCAAAGTTTTGGGTGCAAGATGTATACCCCGAACATGGGGCATGAGAGTTCGATGGCGCCTACGCAGGAACCCGCGGCCATAAAATTGGCTAAGTATGAAAATGAACAGCGGTCGGTCGGACTCGTGATGTGAAGATATAGATGGATATATAATTTCTCACTCTGCCACCCCGGGAACCCGCGAGCAAAGATGTGTGACTAAGTATAGAACCAGAAACAGATAATAGAGGGGAAGAAGAAAAGGGAAAAACGGGAAAGTATAGAAGAGGAAAAATAAAGGGAGCAAAGAATTGTATGCCTCACACAACAACACTTAGTCTGATAATTATCAACCGATAGAAACACATCAACTATGGAAAAAACATTCCCATCCATGAAATATAGTTGGAGCTCAATAGACCCTGGTTCAAGTCAAAAGAGATGTTGTTTATATCTATTTCAACAAGCAATAGACAAAATATATGACTTGGTATTATTACATGCAAGCATATTCCAAAATATGACAAGCTTCAATATATGCACAAATTGGACAACCTATGCAGATCAGAGTTTTGTAATCGTACCTCTTAGTCTTTGAACCTTGTACTATGATGGAGGTTTCACTTCTATTTGTTGATAGTTCTTGTGAACTAAAAAACATGTGGTGTAAACGACATAAACATATTTATCATGGCATAGCAAAATAAATAACTGCGAATATTTGTTTTGTAAACATAGCAAGAACGTAATCTATGAATCCTTACCTTTGGCATTATTGTTGTGTTGATGTTTACGACGATTCACTGCCCATGCCCATGTCACTTCTGAAACAGTGGCTATGAACATGTGTATATTTTTCATACTCGATATAGATGTGCATTAGGCATACACATTGTATTTGATGTGGCACTATTGTAGCCATACATTTTGGAAGATTGTACTCCA
>ML776692.1:8103-26910 GCA_009831015.1 Picea engelmannii
TAAGATAGTTAATGAAAAGTTAGATAAAAATTTAATTCTAGATTTGATAGCTAGATTTCGAGAGGGAAAACGGATATAGACACCCTCCTTTGTACATTGTAACATAGAAGCCTGAGCAAGAGAAGCAGAAGAGAGCATGCAGATAATTGTATGAAGAACACCCATGTACATATATTTGAATTAATAGAAGAAAGCCTTGATTCAAATTCATGGTTTGTGTTGTTTCTCTGTGTATTTATGTTGTACTCATGAATATTTGCTTCCTGTTATACATTTGATTTTATATGATGTGTATGTGATGTCATGGTGAGAATGAAATCTGAGAGGGAGAAGGAATTAATTTCAATTGTTTCTCTATTCTGAGCCAGAGAATTCCTGCAAGGAGTGCAGTTGAATTTGTCCGCAAGGAGGGCATTGACAGAGGGCTTCAGATAGAGATAACTTTTGTTCTAAGTTTCTAGAAATACAGTTGAGTAGAAGAGTCATGCAAAGAGTGCGCAGTTCAAGTCAAGACTCAGAGTTGCGATTCTGAGAGAAAGGGAATTAAGACTGTTGTTGCAGGTGTGCGTAGAGTCGAAGCTTCAACACTTAGACGTTGTTGAATATTTTCCGCAAGGAGTGCGTGCAAAGAGTTCTCTTTTTCTAAGAGACTCGGAGGTGTGGAAAAGCTCAGGAGGTGTGGAAAAGATCAGGAGGAGTAGGCCTTTGAATTCGTCGAGGGACTGCACAGAGGGGTTGTGAACCTAAGAGTTCGAGCAAGCATTGAAAGCTTGCACGCAAGTGAACCAGTCTTCGTGGGAAGAAATACTTGGTTCAGTTCGCAGAATCATCAAAGAGGAGAGAGGACAATCAAGATTCTTTGAGGAGATATTTTGAAGTTCTGAGGACCGTAGATCTTGCAGAGGTGCAAGGATATTACGGTGCGAACGTCTGAAGGTTTGGAGCTTAGGAGGGGAAAAGTCGTCGATCCGAGTCACAAGGATCATTGGATCTACGCGTGTATTGTGTAACGGGGACTCGCAAGGTGGAGTTCCAAAAGTTTTCAACAAGAATTTTGGTCTTGCGAGACGCGATATCCCGACGAACAAAGGGTAGCGTGTGGGACCGCAGGAGTAAGTGGAAGACAGGTGGCAGAGATCGAGAGATATCGCGAACTCGGAAGTTCATAGGGTGAGAACCCAAGTATTGGGTACTCCAAGTCACGAGGATGCGAGGTGGCGAGTAGCAAAAGAGCGATAGGATCGTATCAACGTTTCGGCGCATCGGATATCGGGAGTCGGAGAACCGAGTGTTTGATGTTGCAAGTAGTGAAGCCGCAACAGAACCGAAGTCCCGATATAAGAAAGGGGAGTTCAGTGTTGATTGACACATCAGGTATGAGGGATTCGAGAGCCTAGTGATCAACCCAAGGCTCACGAAGCTGCGAGTTCCAATCCTCCGATAAGTCAAGGAAGGGGGATCGCGCTAAAGAAAGCCTGTGGGGTGAAGATTTCCTGATAGGGAAATAGAAGAACCGTTCAGTTCTTCGGGCCTAGGAAGAAGGGAAGATCCTGTGAGAGCGAACGTGCCAGTGAGGGCACGGCTGCGCTAGAGTGGTATCAGAGCGAGGAAATTCTTTGCTTTCTGTAGCAGAGAAGAGAGAAGATTCACCATGCCACCCAGAAGAGAAAGACAGTCACCTGATCCAGAGGATAGAGAGGTGCGGAGAAGAGGCAGGCTAGTAGGAAATCCAGAAATGGAGAGACAGATGAGAGATCTTCGAGCAAGACTTGAAGAGATGGAGACAACTCAGAGACACACAGTTAGTGCGGGGGATTTTAGCGATTCAGAGGATGAAGTTGAGGCTGAACGAGAGGGAGAAGTTGGAGCCGAAGATGCATCAACTGAGCAACTATTTAAAGCTATCGCCAGGATGGGTGAGAAAGTGAAGATGGACATCCCAGTCTATGAGGGGAACTTGGATGCAAAAGAGCTTCTAGACTGGATTAGAGATCTTGATACCTACTTCGACTATGAAGAGATCGAAGAGGAAAAGAAGGTCAGACATACTTTCACGCGCTTGAAGGGACATGCAGCCTTATGGTGGGATGAGCTACAAGTAGACAAAAACTGCAAAGGCAAGCAGAAGATCAAGAGTTGGGATCGAATGATCCTGAAGATGAAGGCGAAGTTCATCCCAAGAGACTATCAAATTACTCTGTTCAGGAGGATGCAGAACCTGAGATAGAAGTTGATGACAGTGAAAGAATACACTGAAGAATTCTATCGACTAAACATCAGAGGCAGTCATCAGGAGAGCGATGATGAGAAGGTTTCTAGATATCTGAATGGTCTAAGATACGACATTCAGGATGAGTTAAGCATGGTTACCATCAGGACGGTGGAGGATTCTTATCAGATGGATTTGAAAGCAGAGGAAAAGTTGAGCCGTAAGCAAGGTTAGCGAGGGCGAGGCAGAAGTCAGCCCAGAGGCAAAGCAGTTGCCCAGGATAGATTCCAGAAGCCCAAGGAGGAATGGAAGAAACCTTAGGGTAAAGTTGAGAGAGGTGGAACCTCATAGAAAGGGCCTTATGTTGAACAGAGAGGACAACATAATGAGCAGAGAGGAGATTATGCTGACGCAAACACTTTTCCTCATACCAAAGGTAGAGGAAGAGGTCAAGGAGGAGTAATAACATGTTTCACATGTGGGAAGAATGGTTACAGGTCGTTTGAGTGTCTAGAGAAAAAAAAGGATAGTGGAGAAGCTCACATCGCTGAAGCGCAGAGGCAGGATGTTGAGACATAAGGTGTAGAAGGTGGAAGGTCGTTGATGATGCGTAAGGTTCTCTTAACACCCAGAGAGGAGGTGGAGGACTCAGCTCAAAGGACCAGACTGTTCAGAACAAATTGCAAGACCAAGGATTGGGTATGCAAGGTTATCGTGGATAGTGGTAGCACAAATAATCTTGTTTCAACCGAGATGGTGGAAAAGTTAGAACTAGAGACAACTGATCACCCGAGTCCATACAAAGTTTCATGGCTACAGAAGGGACATCAGGTGAGTGTCCCTAAACAGTGTTTAGTTGAATTCAAAATAAGGGAATATAATGATAAAGTACTCTGTGATGTTATTCCCATGGATGTATGTCATTTATTGTTGGGTAGACCATGGAAATATGACAGAAATGTGGTTCATGATGGGAGAATGAACACATATACTTTAGAGAAGGATGGGAGGACACACAGGTTGCTTCCGATAAAGGATAAGGAAGTGAAACTGGAAGTGAGCAACACAATACTTCTCATGAGTGGGAAGGAACTTCTTACAGAGGTATAGAAGAAGGAAGATCTACAATTCTTTGTGGTCAGGAAGCCAAGAATTGTTCTGACTAGCACAAGAGTGGATGATTTACCAGATGAAGTTCAGGAACTATTGGAAGAGTTCGCTGACATCATAGTGGACAAATTACCTCGTTCGTTTCCACCGATGAGGAGTGTGAGTCATCATATTGACCTCATACCAGGAGCTAGTTTGCCGAATAAAGCTGCATATAGGTTGACACCGCAAGAAAATGAGGAAGACAAGAGGCAGGTCCAGGAGTTGATGGACAAAGGATTAGTTAGAGAAAGCTTGAGCCCATGTGTTGTTCCGACAGTACTTAGTCCAAAAAAAGATGGAGGCTAGAGAATGTGTATCGATTCCAGAGCAATAAATAAGATAACCATTGGATACAGGTTTCCATTGCCAAGAATGGATGATCTGATGGACTTCCTGAGTGGGCCAAAGTATTTTTTAAAGATAGATTTGAAAAGCGAATACCACCAGATTCGCATGAGGGAAGGCGATGAATGGAAAACAACATTCAAGACAAATGAAGGTTTGTACGAATGGCTGGTCATGCCGTTCGGTTTGACGAATGCATCGAGTACCTTTATGAGGTTGATGAATGAAGTCCTGAGGGAATTCATCGGAAAGTTTGTCATTGTTTATTTGGATGACATACTGATTTACAGTAAATCAGAGGTTGAACATTTGAAGCATTTGGCCATTGTGATGAGGAAGCTACAGAAGGAAAAGTTGTTGATTAATATGAAGAAGTCCTCATTTATGAAGACAGAGCTCATTTACTTGGGGTTTTTCATATCAGCGAATGAATTAAAGATGGATCCAAGTAAGGTAGAAGTGATCAAGAATTAGCCATCACCGAGAAATATTTTTGAGGTGAGGAGTTTTCATGGTTTGGCTAGTTTCTACCGAAAATTCATCAGGAATTTCAGTGGAATTAGCGCAGCAATGATGGATACAGTGAAGAAGATTGGACCATGCAAGGTCTTGAGAAAATTCAGAGAAAATGATTATGAGATTGAGTTGTCGGATGGCATCGAGATATCTATGATATTTAATGTCGCGGATTTATATCCATATAGATTTGGAGAAGCAGAGACTGGAACTGAGCAACAAGTCATCCAGTGGGAGAAGAAAATTCCGATAGCAGAGAATCCACAGATGGAATGCATACTGGATAAGAGAGTGGGAAAAAAGACTAGAAGGAAAGAATACTTCGAGTATCTGGTCAAATGGAAGGATCACCCGGTGGAAGATGCTAGCTGGGAGAGCGAAGCTGAGATACAGAAGCATGGACATACCGTGTGAGAGCTCATGGACAGGATCCCATGAAAATTTTCAAGCCGAGGAGTATGATGCAGGAGCATCGTCAGCACATCAAGCGAGCCAGCGCGGAGCGGAAGACAGCTGGACAAGCCAGCGCAAATTTTGAATTTCTTTGGGATTGTTGCGCGGTCTTAAATGATTCATTTAAGAGATGGTGCACTTGTATATTGTAAATGGACCTTGAGCGGATAGCTCTTGTCCTTAGGTAGATGAGGCATTTAAGATAGTTAATGAAAAGTTAGATAAAAATTTAATTCTAGATTTGATAGCTAGAGTTCGAGAGGGAAAACGGATATAGACACCCTCCTTTGTACATTATAACATAGAATCCTGAGCAAGAGAAGTAGAAGACAGCATGCAGAGAATTGTATGAAGAACACCCATGTACATATATTTGAATTAATATAAGAAAGCCTTGATTCAAATTCATGGTTTGTGTTGTTTCTTTGTGTATTTATGTTGTGCTCATGAATATTTGCTTCCTGTTATACATTTGCTTTTATATGCTATGTATGTGATGTCATGGTGAGATTGAAATCTCAGAGGGAGAAGGAATTAGTTTCAATTGTTTCTATATTCTGAGCCAGAGAATTCCTGCAAGGAGTGTAGTTGAATTTGTCCGCAAGGAGGGCATTGACAGAGGGCTTGAGATAGAGATAACTTTTGTTCTAAGTTTCTAGAAGTACAGTTGAGTAGAAGAGTCATGCAAAGAGTGCGCAGGTCAAGTCAAGACTCAGAGTTGCGATTCTACGAGAAATGGAATTAATATTGTTGCTGCAGGTGTGCGCAGAGTCGAAGCTTCAACACTTAGACGTTGTTGAAGATTTTCCGCAAGGAGTGCGTGCAAAGAGTTCTCTTTTTCTAAGAGACTCGGAGGTGTGGAAAAGCTCAGGAGGAGTAGGCCTTCGAATTCGTCGAGGGACTGCACAGAGGGGTTGTGCACCTAAGCGTTCAAGCAATCGTTGAAAGCTCGCGCGGAAGTGAACCAGTCTTCATGGGAAGAAATACTTGGTTCAGTTCACAAAATCATCAAAGGGGAGAGCGGAAGGTCGAGATTCTTTGAGAAGATTTCGAGAAGTTCTGAGGACCGTAGATCTTGCGGAGGTGCAATGAGATTACGGCGTGAACGTCTGAAGGTTCAGATCTCAGGAGGGGCAGAGTCGTCGATCCGAGTCACAAGGATCATCGGATCTACGCGCGTATTGTGTATCGGGGACTCGCAAGGTGGAGTTCCAAAAGTTTGCAATAAGAATTCTGGTCTTGCGAGACGCGATATCTCGACGACCAAAGGGTAGAGTGTGGGACCGCATGAGTAAGTGGAAGACAGGTGGTAGAGATCGAGAGATCTCACGAACTTGAAAGTTCGCAGGGTGAGCGCCCAAGTATTGGGTACTCCAAGTCACGAGGATGCGAGGTGGCGAGTAGCGAAAACGCGATAGGATCGTATCGGCGTTTCGGCGCATCAGATATCGGGAGTCGGAGAACCGAGTGTTTGATGTCAAAAGTAGTGAAGTCGCGACAGAGCCGAAGTCCCGATAGAAGAAAGGGGAATTCAGTGTTGATTGACACATTGGGTCTCGGGGATTCGAGAGCCCAGTGATCAACCAAAGACTCACGAAGCTGCGAGTTTCAATCCTCTAATAAGTCAAGGAAGGGGGATTGCGCCGAAGAAAACCTGTGGGGTGCAGATTTCCCAATAGGGAAATAGAAGAACTGTTGAGTTCTTCGGGCCTAGGAAGAAGGGAAGATCCTGTGAGAGCGGACGTGCCAGTGAGGGCGCGGCTGCGCCACTAGTTGTATAGACATTTGTACAATTGAAATAGCAATGCCATCAACACTTTTACATAGATGTGTGTTGCACAAAGCTGACACTTTGTCTATTTAGCACTTGGTCTATATTCAAATCTTGTGTATAGAACTAATACATCTACTCTTTCCGCACTACGATAGTTCCACATCTTGCATCATGTTGTTTGATAGTGTGTCCTCTCTGCATAATGCAGTTACTTGGTTTCATTCAAATTTGCATTGTCATTGGTGTAATGTTTAAACAAACCAACACTCTTTTATCAACTATATTGTTGAATCAAATGATTGAATGAAATATTCTTCATGTGCATCTGCTTATTATTTCTCTTTGATATTGGTATTTTTTCCCCCAATGGCTCAATGCTATAGACATAACTTAAGCATCTATGAATGACATAAACTGAACAAAAACATGTTTTCATATTGTTGTTACATATTTAGAAAGTTCTTTTTTTTTGTGTTGGATCAAGAAATTGTGTTGGACATTGCAAGAACTTGATATAGCACATATTCTAGTCACAAAGAAAATAAAATATCAACAATTTGCATTTCCTTCACATCTCGCTTGCCATCAATATGTATTGCTATTTGAATTGTTTAAATATTACTAAATTCAAATATACAAAACATTACATATCGTATTACTGAGATACTTATTAATTACTTTACTTATCCAAACATTATTAATTCAAATATACAAAACATTAAATAACTTACCATAATAAGTCATACAAAACATTAAATAACTTACCATAATATGTCATACAAAACATTAAATACCCTATAACTTAGTGATAGGTACTACATACTAGTACCTCCTTATCCATAACAATGATCCTTAATGATCTTTATTGTAACAATTGATAAACGTTGATAGGATCATCATCAATTAACCATATGGAAGTGCTTGTATTTGGATAAAAAAATTAAACGTTGATAGGATCATCATCAGTTAACCATCTGGAGGTGCTTTTATTTGGATGAAAGACTTATGCACTTCTATGGAATTGATCGAATTTCTCTCTCCTAAGTCTACATTACCATGAATTTTACTTCTATGAAAACAATGACAACCTCCGTTCTTTCTTGGATCGACAACGCGCAGGGGAACTGTGTGCAATGTAGTGACAAAATATTGTGAACCACAAGCTTTGTCACTAAACATTGAGGACTTATCGTGCAATTCACAGACTGCATGACTTACCGTGCACTGTGAAAAAACACTAAATAAAATTATTTATGGTTGCAGAATAACACAGTGATATGCTTAGCAAAAAACTCATAAATACACATGAAATTTCACAACACACAAGTTACTTGATATTAATAACTTCAGCATAGCGCGCAAATACAAAATAATATAATGGTGACAAGCTTTAGTTCAGGAAACCTCTAAACAAATTCTGCAACTTAAAACACATACATAGATCTTGATCTCTCAATCTTCTTGGACTACCTTCAACTGTTGTTGTTCCTCTCAATTGTTCTCTTACATCTTATATTTTACTAACTAAAAACTTTATATGAGCTACGATTGAGACTTCATACAGAACTAGGACTGAATCAACATTAAAAACGACAATTAATACAACTGACTCTTCAACTACTTAACTGAATTCGAGAAGACAAAGATCAGATCCATTTATAACTCCCCTTCTTGGTGAATGACTTAGACTGAGTTTGAGTAAAAGTGGGACTTTTCATTTGCAGATTGAATGACTGACAGAATGAATGACAATTTGGATGAATGAAAAACTATTAAAAAATTGTCTGACAGACAAATTGACAGAGACATGAAGATCTCACCAACTTGTAATTACTATTCTCAACACTCCCCCTTAATTATAAGTAGGTGGGATTACATAAAAAAATTACATCAAAAAAAGAATTTTCATTTATTGTCACTCATATGTTACTGGGAAAACTCCTAGACTACTGCACAGATCCTAAAATGCATCTCTTGCTAAAGCCTTTGTGAAAATTTATGTGACTTGTTTTTTTGACCTGCAAAACTCTAAACATATCTCTTTGTTATTCACTGATTCTATGATAAAATGATACATTGTATCAATGTGCTTGGTTTTCTTTTGAGACACATGATTCTTTGATAACATGATGGCTGAATTGTTGTCACAAAATATTGTATTTGGTTCATGTTGTTCTTGCAACAAATATTTTAACATTCTTCTCATCCAAACTTCTTGAAAAGTTGTGTTTGTAGCTTTGACGTACTTTGCTTCTGCTGAAGAAAGAGTCATTATGGGTTTCTTCCTTGATTCCCATGATACCATACTTGTTCCAAAATGAAATGTGTGCTCAGAGGTACTTTTCCTATCATCTATGATGCCTCCACAATCACTGTTAGTGTATCCAATCAATTTGAAATCTTTTGAAGTGGAATATAAAATGTCAAAATATTTTGTTCCATTTACATATCTCATAATTCTCTTTCCTTCCTTCCAATGTGATTCTTTTCGATTTTCCATGAA
Source organism: Picea engelmannii (assembly GCA_009831015.1). Lineage (NCBI taxonomy): Eukaryota > Viridiplantae > Streptophyta > Pinopsida > Pinales > Pinaceae > Picea > Picea engelmannii. Next base: position 17,056 of record ML776692.1, read on the forward strand.
CCTTGAAATTAGGCTCACTCCATACATAATATCATGCCTTGTTGTTGTGAGATACATAAGACTTCCTACCAATATTTTAAACAGTGTGGGATCCACCTTGGACCCTTTATCTTCCTTAGTTAACTTCAATTATGTTATGATAGGTGTTGGGTTTATTTTGAATTTATCATATTGAATCTTTTCAAAATTCATTCACATAGTTAGATTGTGAGATAAATATACCAATTTTATATTGGTGAATTGCAATTCCCAAAAAATATCTCGTAAGCCCTAACTCAGTCATTTCAAATTCATCCTTGATGACTAACTTAAATTCTTCTATACCAAAATCATCTATAAAAATCAAATCATCTACATATAAGCAAACAATTAACATATTACCTTCCTAATTTTATTTTATGTATAGTGTTGGTTCACTTTCACTTCTCTGAAATCCATTTTATCTCAGATAGGAATCTATGTGACTGTACCAAGCTCTGGAAGCTTGCTTTAACCCATACAGTGCTTTCTTTAATGTGTACACTTTGTCTTCTTGTCCTGGAACCTAATAACCTTGTGGTTGTTCCACATATAATTCTTCTTTTAAGTTTCCATTCAAAAATGATGACTTTACATCCATCTGATAAAATGACCATTTTTATTGTGTGACAATGGCTAACACAGTTTTGAATGTGTCCATGTGCACAACTCGTTAAAATCTTTCATTGAAATCAACTCCAAGTTGTTGTGTTTAAAACCTCTTGCAACTATCCTTGCCTTGTGCTTCTTCATATTTCCTTTTTCATCTTTCTTGGTTTTATAAACCCACTTCACACTTATCACATCCTTATCTTCAGGTACCTGTACCAATTTCCATGTATGATTATTCTTTATGCATTTGATTTATCCATCCATGGATTGTTCTCATACATCATCTTTGACAACTTATTCAAATGTTAATGGATCATCTAGTTGTGAAAGAAAAGCAAAAACTGAAAATGAATTTGTTGCATCTTCATTATAGATGTCGCACACACTTCTTATCTTTCTTGGTAACAAACTTGCTAATATTGGATGTGGAGATGTAGAACTATTCAGACTACTTGTTGATGTTTGTTGCGCTCTAGGTGTAGACTGCACACATGTTTTTCTTACTAGAGTATTATGCGTTGTGATTTGTGTCGTAGTGCCAAATATAGAAGGGATTGCACACTGTCCTGTGGTTGGTTATTGAACCACTTCATCTTCTGTGTCATCATGCTCCATTGCATCAATAATTTTGACTGTATTTTCTATGCTTCCATCCCATGCTTCATTCTCCATGAATTGAATCACATCTGATTATGACTTTTCTTGCAATAAGATCATACAACTTATATCCTTTTGTTTCTTCAGAATACCCAACAAATATACATTTTTTTCCTTTGTTATGAAGCTTCTTTCTCATCTCATCTCGAACATGTGCATATGCAACACAACCAAAAACTTTTAAGTGTGCCACATTATGCTTCATACATGTCCAAGCTTCTTGAGGAACTCTGTTCTTCACACTCTTTGTCGAACATATATTCATGATGTATATTACAGTTGGTACTGCCTCAACCCAATACTCATATGACGAATGTTTGGCTTCCAACACACTACATGCCATCTCAATGATGGTTCTATTCTTTCTCTCTGTGACACCATTCTATTGTGGTGTATAGCGCACGGTAAATTGCTTGGAAATGTCATGATCTTTACAAAAGTTCTGAAATTCTCTTGAGATGTATTCTACTCCTCTATCATTTCTGAGACACTTGATGTAATAACTACTCCTCTTCTCCACAAGTGATTTAAACTATTGAAAAAAACCCAATGCGTCAGATTTATTCTTTAGAATGTAAATCCAAGTATTTCTTGAGAAATCATCAATAAATGTTAGAAAATAAGTATTGCCTCCTATGGACGATGTTTGCATTGGTCCACAAATGTATGAATGTACAATTTCTAGTGGAGATTTATCTTTGTAGCACTTGTCAACTAGAAATGATTCTCTACGATGTTTTCAAAAAATGTAGCCTTCACATATCCTCTCTGTTTTTTCAATCAATGACAAACCTTTTACAATATCCTTTGTGCGTAGCAGTTTTAAACCTCCAAAGTTTAAATGTTCAAATATGAAATTCCATAGCCAGGAATCATCATGTGTTTCAGATTGGAAATTTTCCTTTATTTCTACTCCATTTTCTCATTTCTTGGTACTCCACACACTATTTTCTTCATTGGAACTGTGCGCACTTTCTGTTGTAATGCAGTGTCTAACTACACATCTTTTGCTTTACAAATAGCTTGTGTTGTATTATTTTCTTGGTTGGCTTCAATGTCAATGGGAACATTCTGTTACTTGTCATCTAGATTCTTGCAATAAGTTGATTGCTTGGATATCTGTCCATAATCACACATTGATTATCTTCCATGTAGATTTTATATCATTTCTGTAACAATTGTCGTGTGCTCATCAAATTATGCTTAAGACAAGAAACATAATATACATCAGAAATGACCTTTTTTTCTCTTTGCTTACTTAATATGTTTATACTTCCTTTGCCTAAGACAGTGACTTCGATATATGTTCCAAGTGTAACCTTGGTTTGGACTGACTCATCCAAACTAGAAAATAATTCTATGTTTCCTGTCATGTGATTACTGCAGTGTAAATCTAAATACCATATGTCACAAGGACTTGCTTGAGCAGAACTGCATTCAACCGGAGATAGTATAGGCATTGCCTCAATGCATGCCATAAACATATGATTAGTTTGGTTATTTGCGCTATTTGACTCATCTTGAATTTGTTTGTTCTCATTATATTGTCTCTTCCCACACTCATATGAATAATGTCCATACTTCTTGAAGTAATGACACTGAATCTTTGATTTGTCAATTCTATGACAACTTGACTAACTCATATTTAGGTTTTGACCTCTTCTACCAATATTTCCAGGACTGCTACTGCGTCCACCTCTGAGATAACTTCTTCCTCTGCCTCTAGAGTTATCTCTCCCCCTTCCTCTTCCATGACTTATAGATGAATGTGCAAAAAATACATTCTGTAATGACATACTTGAACTATTCAATCTATGTTCATGATTAATGAGTGTAATGTCCCCCACCTCTTGATAAAGGGGTATTGAAGAGACTCAATGGCTTAGGCATCCCCACTAGGTCATAGTCTCACTCTAAGGGGAAAGGTCAACTAGACTAATGTTATATTCTTAAGTTGACTTGATGAAAAAGGTAATAAAGGAGTAAAAGATAACTCAATGAAATAATATAAGAGATGGAAGAGTTAACCTTGGGAGTTAATTTAACTCAATAGAGAAATAGAAGAAAAAGTATAAATAGAAGGTTGGGGCGCACCTATGAGACATTCTGGATTTTGGTATTTGCTTGTTATTTCTCTTGAGCATATAGTTTGGGGGTTTTGCTGTTACAAACCCTTGTGAGAAACTTAGTGGTGAAAGATCCACTCACCTTGTTCCAAACCTTGGTATTGGGGATGAAAGACTCCACCCACACCATTCTACTCTCATCACGTATCCACCAATAACTTCAGAAAATTAACAGGGTCGTATTGTTCAGGAGTTTCCAGCAAGGGAAAATCATCATCTAAAGAAGAGTTCGATCCAGCTGATCAGGAGAGACGTTGGGCATTCCAACACTTGGGTTTTACTTGCAGGTGCTCAACCATCACTTTGAGGGTTTATTTGAAGAGTTATCTTCATCATATCTTTACCTACAGTTTGGGACAACTTGGAGGCTAGGAGGGTGTCCTGTGATTCAATATTTCTTAGATCTAGGGAGATCTACCTGGAATCTGGATCTGAAACTTCTCCCACGGGGTTTCCATAGCCTAATATACATTCCTAGAGAGTTTCAGAGCATTTGGAGTCCTTCTTCATCAGGGTCGAGTTATCTAGGGTTCCAGGCATCCAAGAGGGCGCAACTTCATTAGAGGATTCAATATTAGGAGAGGTTGGCCTTAGCATTTCAGCTTGAGACTTCAGGAGGGAGATCGTATCACCCTAATATATCAGTTGGCAGAGTTTGGGCTCATTTGGAGTCTTCCTTCATCAGGTCCGATTTATTGAGGGTTTCAACCTTCTACTAGAGCATGGAATCTTTAGTTGGAGGAGTTGGCATCAACACGACTCAGCTTTGTTTGTATTGACCTTCATTTCTTATGCAGCCTTTGGAGGCTTGTTTTGTATTAGCGGGAGAATTTTGTAGTAGCTCATATCTATTATCTATTGGCGCCATCTAAGGATTATTCCAGATCTGCTCTTGCTATTGTATCTGATTCATGCTTCTTATAATAAAGGTCAAATCTATGCTTGTGTTTCCTATATGTTGACTATGTTATGATCTTGGATATGTTGGATGAATCTTGTATAAACACCATATAAATAACTGGGACACTTCAATAACCACCTGCACATCAAACACATCAGTGATAGTTAGTGGCTCCAAGCAAAAAATCGGCTTGGGATCATTACAGTGGTATCAGAGCTTTGATCCTCCAAACCTGTGGACGGATTGGCGGATGCAGAGGTAGAGTGGAATCTTTATGGGTAGAAGGAAGAAACCAAGCAGTGAAACAGAGGCCGAAATGGAAGGATAAGGGGATGACTGTGAGCCTCAAGGCTTGGCCTTCTTGGCAGTCGAATTTGACAAGTTCCAATAGAGCATAAATCTCACAGAGGGAAAATTGGTCCACCATTTATAGGAGAACCAGGAAACCAACCTAAGGGGACAAGATGAAATCTCTAAAACCTTGAAGAAGGTTGACGAGAATCTGAGGAAGATTGATGAGAACCAATCCCAGATAATTGATCTTTTGATGCAAATGACCCATCAAGGGAAGGACCCTAAGACATATGGGAATAAGGTGGCTTGTGGATCCAGTGGATTCCATGGTGAGATCAGATATAACTCGGAGAAATCTCCCATATCCGAAGGAAGTCGGGGAGGAGGCACGTCCAATGGGCATATGGGTAGCAGGGCCAACCCTAGGCCATACATGCCCACGTTCACAGATGAACAACTAAGCCGACATCTGGGTAGCAGGGCTAACCCGAGGCCATACATGACCACATTCATAGATGAGCAAGTGCAACAGGAACAGGTGGATGATTTTATTGAACAAATGGCGAGAGGTACCACGGAGTACTACGGGTTGGATATGATGATTCAAAAGCAGATGTCTCTAGATCAGTATTGCCAACTCAAGTTCATAAATAAGCCTAGGTCGAAACACAGGAGCATCTTTGAGTTTGAACGAAGAGCAGGGAAGATAGAGATTCCATAATTTGATGGTATGGCCAAAATGCAAGCACAAGCATGGGTGCAAAAGTTGGATACCTACCTACAACTTAACCCCATGAGAGAGATGGAAGCCATCAAGTTTTCCACTATGTACTTGGATGGAAAAGCTAATGATTGGTGGTATCATGGACTCACCACATTAGGCCACAATCAAATAGTATCCTACCCAAAATTTACTCAGAGGCTCACTGATAGGTTTGATCAAGGAGATCCTGAGCTACACTTCCAGGAGCTCACATAGCTAAAGAAAACTGGCATGGTTGAGGTATATATTGAAGAATTTCAAAGGTTGGTAGTGATGGTGCAAGACATTTCTCCAACCAAACTTGTGATGCTCTTTACTGAAGGGTTGATGGAACCCTTGAAGGGTTGGGTAAAGGCTTTCAAGCCTACCAACCTACAGGAGGCTATCTGGAAGGCAAGGGATCTGGGGCCAGTTGCTAAGCCAAAATTCATACCCAGACCACCTCTTAACAATGGTGGAAGAGATCAAAGGCCTCCAATGAACCAAGGAGGATGTGACCCAAGGGGTTTTGATAGGGGTCATGGCAGAGTGGATGAAAACACTAGGAGGGAGCTGAGAAGGAAGAAAATTTTCTTCACCTGCAAAGAACCATGGAACCCAGCACATAAATGCATGGGTCGTGGTCAAGTGCACTACATAGAGGTCACTTCTGACAACGAGGAGGAGGAGGAGATGAGACAGATACATAAAATTAAGGTTGAAACAATTGAGGCAGTAGACGAAGAGATCACAAGACAAGAAGGACAGGACTATATGGCTACCTTAGCGTCTATTAGTGGAGTGCCCAAGTATAACACCTTTCAGATGAGGGGGGTCTTGCAAGGACAGAAGGTATCGGTTTTGATTGATGGGGGAGCCTCTCATAACTTCATTGATTTAGTATTGCTGAAAAGGAGGCACATATCCACAGTAGATTTTGAAGGTTTCAAGGTGGAGGTAGCAGGTGGAGGCACTATTTCTTGTGACAAATACATCCCTGGTATGAAGCTTACCTTGGGTAGGCATGAACTAGTAGAGGACGTCTATGTTATGGACCTTCCAGATACCAACATCATCCTTGGTGTTCAACGGCTTAGCACGTTGGGACCTATCAACACCAACTACAAGACCATGGAGATGTCATTCACTAAGGAAGGTGGACGAAAGATAGTGCTCTGGGGCATGACAAGGAATTCTGCAAAGGTGGCCATGGCCAAGAGTATGGAGGCCATCTTTCGAAGAGACGAGATAGTGTATGTAGCAGAATGCAGGATTTCAACACGTATGGATGAGTAGGGAAAGGTTCACTACACCCCAGAGATCAAAGAAATCATTGACAAGCACCACAAGGTGTTTGGACCGATTCCCCCAGGGGTACCACCGGACAAGGGGTTTGAGCACATTATTGAGCTAGAGGAAGGATCCAAACTAGTCATTACCACACCATACAGACATCCAAAGAAGTACAAAGATGAGATAGAGAAGGCCATAAAGGAACTTTTGGACATGGAGCACATCAGACCAAGAACTAGCCATTTTGCCTCTTCAGTAGTGCCGGTGAAGAAGAAAGATGGCACTATGAGGATGTGCATTGACTTCAAGGCATTGAATAAAAAGACCATCAAAAACAGGTACCCGATACCAAAGATTGATGAGTTGCTAGATGAGTTTCATGGATTTGTCTACTTCACAAAGATTGACCTTCGTTATGGCTATCATCAGATCAAGATGAGGGAGGAGGACATCTCAAAAACAACCTTCAGATGTCATTACGACCACTATGAGTTTTTGGTGATGCCCTTTGGGTTAACCAACGCCCCAGCCACGTTCCAATATTGTATGAACCATGTGTTCAATAGGCAGTTGAGGAAGCATTTGCTGGTATTTTTTGATGACTTGCTCATTTACAACAAGACGTGGGAGGAGCATCTCAAACATGTGGATCAGATTTTGACAATCATGGAGGAACAATCACTATATGCTAAGGAGTCCAAATGTGAGTTTGGAATGACAAAGGTGCTTTACTTGGGCCACATCATAGGAGCAAAATGGATACATGTACATCAGGAGAAAATAAAAGCCATCATGGAATGGCCTACTCCTAAGACACTCAAATAATTGAGAGGATTTCTGGGCATGTGCACGTACTACAAGAAATTTGTCAAGGGATTTTCTCATCTGTGTGCACCTTTGACTGATTTGACTAAGAAAGGAGCCTTCAAGTGGAATGAGGAGGCTCAAATGACGATGGACAAGATGAAGAAGGTAATGAGTACATGCCCAGTCCTGGCCCTTCCAGATTTTAGCCTACCTTTTACCTTGGAGTGTGATGCCTCAGGAGAAGGGATAGGGGCCTTACTGATACAGAATAGGAATCCTCTTTCTTATGAGATTCAAAAAATCAGGGGTCCCGAGATACTCTACAACATTTATGACAAAGAAATGTTGGCTATCATGCACGCACTAGCCAAATTCCGACAATATTTGGTAGATGCACGGTTTGTGGTCAAGTCAGATCATAACAGTCTCAAATACCTATTGGAGCAGAAGGACTTGAATGAGAGACAATAGAAATGGGTTAGCAGAATACATGCTTACGACTTTCACATTGAATTTGTCAAAGGGAAGAACAATGTGGTGGTTGATGCATTATCTAGGAGGCCATCCATCTTTACCATGACAGGGGTATCAGTTGACTGGAAAGACCATCTGGTAATGGAATATGCAAAGGATCAGTTTGTGTGTCAGCTATTGGATGGGCAGGTACAAGATGATAATTTCAGGGTTATAAATGACCTCATCTACTACAAGGACTGCATCCTTTTGGTTCTTGGATCGGCCTTCAAAGCCAAGATATTGCAGGTGTACCATGACTCACCAATGGCAAGACACCAGGGGATCAACAAGACGTACAGGAAGGTGAGGGAAAGGTTCTCATGGAAGGGCCTCAAGGAGGACGTGATAAAGCACATGAAGGAGTGTACTACATGTCAGGAGAACAAGGATGAGCACACACACCCAGTAGGACTACTGCAACCCTTACCCATTCCGGAGCACAAGTGGGAAAGCATATCCACAGATTTCATCACTAGGTTGCCAAAGATGCAAGGGAAGGACTGCATTTTTTTAGTAGTGGACACGTTGACAAAGTTTGCACACTTCTTCGCCAGAGATACTGACTTCAGTGCAACACAAGTGTCCGATTTGTTTTTTAGGGAGATTTTTAGGTTGCACGACCTACCCAAGACCATTGTTAGTGACAGGGATAGCAGGTTCATGAGTACATTTTGGTAGGAGTTGTTCAGATTGGTTGGTATGGCCTTGACCCCTAGTACCATCTATCATCCTCAAACAGATGGATAAACCGAGGTAGTCAACAAGTGGGTGGAAGGTTACCTCAGAAATTATGTGGTAGGGCAACAAAAAGCATGAGCCATATGGTTTCACTTAGGAGAGTATTCCTACAACACCACCCAACATATGTCCATAGGAATGTCACCATGCAGGGCCTTATATAGCTATGATCCTTTATCTTTTGTGGAGATTTCTTTCGGTGACAGCTGGGCGCCCATGGTACAAGATTGGATACAACAGAGCCAAGATATTCTCAAGTAGATGAAGGATCATCTACAGAGAGCACAGAACCAGCAAAAGAGACAAGCAGACAAGCACAGAGTTGATCGTACTTTTGAGGTTGGTGACTTAGTCTATCTAAGGCTCCAACCATACAGGCATTATTTCATAAAAAGAAGTAGAGAAGAGAAGTTGCAACCACATTTTTTTGAGCCCTACAGAGTCAATAGGAAGATAGGGGCCATAGCTTATGAGTTGGAGCTTCCACAGGGCAGCAGGATACACAACGTCTTCCATGTCTCCTGCCTCAAGAAAGTTATAGGCCAACACATCACACCCATTAAGGTATTACCTCCCATGGATGAAGAAGGACAACTTGTTTTGATTTCGGAGGAGGTATTGGAGGTCTGAGAGAAGAAGCTCAGGAACATAAGCATCAAGGACTACCTGATCAGATGTAAGGAACTACCCATTGAGGATGCTACATGGGAAAGTGAACAAGTGGTGAGAAAAACAGGTTTGGAATTGCTTGAGGACAAACAATTTCTAGCAGGGGAGACTGTAATGTCCCGCACCTCTTAATAAAGCGGTATTGAAGAGACTCAGTGGCTTAGGCATCCCCACTAGGCCATAGTCTCACACTAAGGGGAAAGGTCAACTAGACTAAGGTTATATTCTTAAGTTGACTTGAGGAAAAAGGTAAGAAAGGAGTAAAAGATAACTCAATGAAAGAATAGAAGAGTTGGAAGAGTTAACCCTGGGAGTTAATTTAACTCAACAGAGAAATAGAAGAAATGGTATAAATAGAAGGCTTGGGCACACCTATGAGGCATTTTGGATTTTGGTATTTGCTTGTTATTGCTCTTCAGCATATAGTTTGTGGGTTTTTCTATTACAAACCCTTGTGAGAAACTCAGTGGTGAAAGATCCAC
>ML776692.1:36772-62977 GCA_009831015.1 Picea engelmannii
TCATAATCTTCTGCAAAGAAAATTCTATTGTCTCGTTATAACATTGAGCTTATCCTAATACTATATGGTCTCAGAGTGAATTTATTTCAGGGAGCTTAAATCATTTTTCAAGTTTTATTATTTTCTTCCTAAGATGAAATATTACCATATCAAAGATAACTGCTTCACCTAATAAGTCACCATTTTTTGGGCCCCAACAACTCCCCTTATATTTTTACAAAATTTAAAGGGTCCCTATTAGAATCTTGATAATTGTAATGAGCTACAAAATCAACCTTTTCAAATAGTTCCATTCCTTGGCTTGCTTTGAGACAAACTTAAGACATTCACTTTAGTATGACTCATTTATTACAAGAGTATATGTCAAAAGTTAAAAACGAGCATACAAATCTCAATTTAAACAAAAACATTATTTTTTATCAAATGTTTACTTTTATTTAAATTATGATTATGTGTTTATTCTTTTGCTCATTAGCAAGTTTGACTATTTTGAATAATCTGTTCAATACTTCATCAAATAATATCTTGCTTGGTTTCTCATTTTCATGAAATCATTTGGTGATGTTAATTAATTTTATTTTTTTTCATTTTGCATCTCATTTCAAAATAATAATAACCAAAGAATTATCTATAAAAAACTAAAAAACTAAAATTAATATTTTTCTCCATTAACTTGAAGCTTCTAGATCATATTTGAAAACAAATTATAAATAATGTTTGTTTATAAGTTATAGTTAGTTTAAATTCATTTTTTATTTTTCTAGATTTTGTTTTATTCACAATTTTTAGGTTATTAATTTATGTTTCTTTTTGTTTCACAGGTTTCTATTATCAAATATTTGATATGGATCTGATCATGGCTTGATTTTATTATCCAAATACGTTCAAGATGATTGATCCAAAAATAATTTTGGATTTCTACAAATAATTTTATGAGTAACAACAAATAAAATTTGGAAAGGCGTCAAGATCAGACACACGATTTTGAAGGACTGATTGCAGCCAAACCGTAAGGGATTTGGAGAAACGGTTGAAAACCCAGAACCAAAATTGACCCATTTACCTTCCTCAACAGGATTTTCCCAAACAAATGCACGATTTGAGAGATATTTGGGTCTCTTTTAGAGACAAATTTCAGGTGACGGAAATTAATAGTGACGCCTAGACTGTTCATTCATTTTATAAATATATGAGAAAGATGAGAGCCATGGAGGAATCAAGAATTGGAGAGGAGGATTTTAATCTTTTCTCTTTTGTATATTATTGCTTTTGTAAACTTTTTATTTCTTTTCAAATGGAGTAATGGATGGCTGGAAGCTTTGGGAGAATGAACGACTATTTTCAAAGAAGAATATGAAATTCCAGGTTGCTTAATGACTTTTTTCGTGACTACAATATGGGAATGTGATTTTGAGAAAGAATATGAGAAGGTAATTCATCTTTGGCTTTAGACCTGTGTGATACTTATTCCATTTCGTTCTTTCATTATTGGTATATTATGAATATGTTATAACGGTTGATTTTAGCTTTAGCTTGTCAATCATATGGTGTTTTCATACTATTAAATGTTATATGATGTCCATAATTTCTTATTCCATTTTTTATGTGTGATTAATCAATCATTTGATTATTATGGAATTTATTTCTAATGTTAAATGATGAATAATATCAATAAACAGAATTGAGTTTTCTTTCGTTCTTAAATATTGATTATCTTAAGATCACACGATTTTTAATTAGTTGTCTTCCTGTTGTTATTAATTTACTCCAATGTCAAATACTTCTTTGAATGTATTTTGGAAGTGTGAGTATTGTTCTGTTATAGGTTTCCCTTAACAACAATACAGACACGAGCTCATACAACACAGAAAGATAAATACCAGTTTCGTTGATTAGCGACAGGTTATTATGTGTGTTATTTAGTTAAGTTGTTAATGAAAGAAACAATGAATGTATGGTTCAACTTTGACTATCCACATGTTCATATTTCATTAACTTTTTTTTGGCAAGATTCTTTAAATTTATAAAAGAAAAACAATAAATATTTTTATGTGTTTTCTTTATCTGCGTCCTAGAAGCAATCATTTTTCACATCAAATTTTGTAAGTTTCGATTAAAACTTGCATCTTGTAAATCAAGTAAATAAACAAGATTTGTATATTTTCTGCTTAAATACAATTACTAACATTAGAGCATATGTACATATATATAGTGTTTAGTAATTAGTTAGTTATTTCTCTATTTTATTCGTTTCTTTTGGGATTCTTAGATTGGCTAACGGAGCCATTAAACCCATCAGAATGAGTTACACCAAACTACTTGGGTTATTTAGACAACCCCGGACAGTACTCTCTCTTCGAGTTGACGGATGGTCAATTTAACCTGTCAATAGGTGGTTATCATGTTTATTTTAGTTTGAGAAGGACAAACTCTTTGATTGTAATTTAAATCCTACTGTTTAAAATTACTTTTAATGAAATCACATACTTAATATACATTTAACTTTAATCTCATATATAAAACTAAAAATTACCTCATTATAATATAACCTCTTATTTAAGAGAATATCATTTACTCTTTTAGTATTACATTGAAAAATAATAAATAAATAATGTTTTAAAATATTTTTTTAATTTAAATAAAAAATCATAAAATAGCAAAAAAAAAATTATAACTTGACAAATTTTATTGTTGGAAAAACGTATACAAATACTCTTAATCAATCTAATTTTAAATCTTAAATGGTTTAAAATTACTTTTAATATGAGATATTTAATATACATTTAATTTTAATTTTATATATAAAACGGAGAATTATCTTATAATATAACCTCTTATTTAAAAGAATATCATTTAATCTTATATGTAGTAGTATATTGAAAAATAATTAAAAAGTAATGTTTTAAAATATTTTTTTAATTTAAATAAAAAATCATAAAATCTGGAAAAAAATTATTATACAAAAAATGTATACAAGATTTTTAGAGTTAACCTTTTATTTAAAATAATATTATTTAATCTTATATTTAGTAGTAAATTGAAAAATAATTAAAAAATAATGTTTTAAAATATTTTTTAATTTAAATAAAAAATTATAAAATCTCAAAAAATTTAAGTTGGACAAATTTTATTGTGGAAAAAATGTATACAAGATTTAGAGTTTTCATTTTCGTCAAGTTATTAAAAAAATGAAGGCTAGATAAAATTGAGTATGAATGTGAATAGCTCGTTGTTATCTAAATTATTTAGAAAAAATAAAATAAAAAGTAAGGAAAGGTTTGGTATTTTTTTTTAAATTTATATAAAAATTCAGAAAACTTTTTTGTGTAGTTTTAATTTTACAATTCAATGTATTTGGTTGTGTTAACTATTTTGTTATAGATTTGGATCATATAAGAAAACTAAATTTTAATGTTAAATTCCAGTCATTCATTGAAACCATCAATTGAGGAGTATGGTAAAAGTACTTAAAAGTTATTACAAATTAAAATAATCAATTGATTTAAGAGTAGGTTAAAAATTAATAAAAAAATAAATTAAAAATTATTTGAAAGATATATATTTTTTTAATGAATGACTTTTTCATAATTTTAGTCTAAATTATAGTTTGTTTTATAATTTTACTTAAATTACAATTTAATAATTTATAATTTGACCATAGGTCCTTTTAAAATAATATAGAATTTTATTATAGCTAAAATATATATATATATATATATAGATATTACATTAAAATTTAGATAAACCTACCCATCTAGAAATTTCATTACTCTCTCACAATGAGAGACAATCAAAGAGCATCCTCCAATTAACCCACTCTATTTTGAAGAATTGTGAAGAGAAACCCAAAAAAAACCAATCAAATAAATATAAATTTTTAAATCCATATAAATTTGTTAATAGAGTTTGGATGATTAGTAAAGTATTTATGTTGAAGAAGTACATAACTATAAAAATTTGGATAAATAAAATAATTCTCACTAAATATTCTTCAACATGTTATTTTTAATATTTAAATATGATGTATTTTGAATGGGATAAATAAAATAATTCTCACTAAATATTCTTCAACATGTTATTTTTAATATTTAAATATGATGTATTTTGAAGAATGGTGAAGAAAGACCAAAAAACCAATCAAATAAATATAAATTTTTAAATCCATATAAAAGTGTTAATAGAGTTTGGATGGTTAGTAAAGTATTTATGCTGAAGAAGTACCATAAAAAGTTGAATAAATAAAATAATTTTCATTAAATATTCTTCAAGATGTTATTTTTTATATTTAAATATGGTGGAACTAAAAGTATCTAACCTTTACAGTTTTAAGCTAATAAACCTTTTAAATTAATTTATGAAATTGGGTAAAGTTATCTCGAGTGAGGCATGTTAAAATGAAAATGATATTCATCCTCTAAATTATTTTTATTATATATTCTAAGTAGGGTAAAAACAACTCATAATGCATTCTAGCATGTTTTTGATGAAAATTGTGGTTTCCTTCACTTTTTTACTGAAATTATGGCTATGAATGGTTTCACCATGTCCTAAGGAGACTTTCCTCTTTCACAATGGAAAACATGAAAGAGGATCCTCCAATTTATCTATACTACCATGAAGAGGTGTGGAGTAATTATATGTTAAGAAGAGAAGGAGGTGTGGAGTACTTATATGTTAAGAAGAGAAGAAGACCAAGGAAAAAATATAAATCAATAAATACTTATATGTTAAGAAATGGAGAAGAATAAGGAAAAAAATAAAAATTCTCAATGCTTAAATTGAGTTTGGATGGTTCCTAAATATTACTATTGAAATACATAATTTGAAAAATATGAATAAATAAAATAACTTAAATTAAATATTCTTCAAAATTTTATTTTGATATTAAAACATGGTGGAAATAAGAGTATTTATGTTATTACACATTATTAAATGGTTTGTAAGATAAAGATCTAATAGTTTCTCATAATAGATCTAATAAAATATTGAACTATTTACTATGAAGATTAATTTCCATTAAGTCTTAGATTCTTTAATTACTAGTTTCCTGCTTAAAATGTATGAAATAGATAAAATGTGAAAATTAGAGAACGTAAGTAAATACACAAAAGACATCCACAAATAAACATAAGATATAACTTGGGAAACCCAATATGGGAGAAAAAAAAACTGGAAGGTGAGGTCACTCTACTCTCTTTTCTTCAAATACAAGTAGAAAGAAAAATGTGCTCTCTATGGAGTTTCCCTTGACATTGTGGCCTATATGGATGCTACATGATCTCTCGTCCTCTATTATGCTCTCAAAATATCACTCCTAGGTGCTTTTATCAACTATGGAGCCAATATAATGCTAAAGAATGGAACCCCTTCTCCTCCTAACAACCCAATATTTAACATATCTCAATAGGCATCTAGGGGTAGGGTTTTAACTTTCTCAACCCTTAGTTGTGATAAGGTTTTGGACCTTCTAGGATATTATTGAAAGTAAATACATGGAATCCAATCATATCGTGGATGTCAACACGATAGGTCAACTTGTCAGAGGCATAAATTTTCCATACAAGATCTTATTGATGTGATTTTTGCACTATTGGAAAGGTATCCCTGTGTAGAATAGTGTCAAGGGGTCTAGGAAAAAGCTAGGATTTTTTTGACTAAAGTAAATTTCATTTGATTCCTCAAAATGAATCTGGAAGGCTTAAAACCCTAATTTTCCAAACTAGGACCTCCCATTAAAATGACCCTGCAATCTATTTTCTCCTTTTTTTCTACTCTAAAAGAATCAAGATAGATGAAAAATAATATAATGATCCAATCCTGATCACTTCCTCATAATGTAGGGGGTAAATTTTAGTATCCTCCATCCCAATGAAGAAAAGGAAATGGCTAAAATATTCCATACTAAAATCTACATCAAGAAAGTAGAGGTGTATGCTCTATTTGATTCCCATTCAAATACCAACCTCATAGTAGAAGATATATCCAACAATCGTGGATTGGAAGTTCATGACCATCCTCACCCATATCCATTAGGATGGGTAAACAAGGATGCAGATCTCAAGGTCACAATGTAATGCAAAGATCAAATTTTCTATAAGTGTGTTGTGTGTAGAACAACCCCTCTATGATTTGAGTAAAACTTGGGGCCCCACCTGAATTTTTATTGATATAAGTATGTTTCTTCCATTTATATGTTGAATTTGATTTATTATTGCATGGATATATTAGATGATTAAGTTAGATAGGTGTTTAAGATTAACTTAATTTGTTTTGACTTATCTCTTTTCTTTAAGTTTTCTTCACATTTTAGCTTTAAGTTCTTCCCATTATGAAGTTTATTTTCTTAATCCTCTTTATATTACAACCCTCATAGCCCTAATTTTCAAATTAGGATCGATCTTCCAATGATCCGAAATCGGATCCAGAAGCCTGACAGGGTTTAAAAATGCTCAAAAATGAAAGTGCTCGGAATGCGACGAAACCAGTGCCATTGCGTCTGTCTCGTCTTCTTGATTCTGGTGGTATATTTACTTCATCAAACATGCTCCATATGAGCAAGATATCGCATTCTGTCCGAAAAGACAAACAGGTAAAAAAAGGGGATGATTGTACAATCCGTACAGTCCACATGGCATGCTGACTGTACCGACCGTACGGTCCGTACAGGTGACGTGGAAGCCTCGGGTGACGAAACATGGCAGAGCGTGGTATGTTGATTTGGCGTACGGATGGACCAATGCAGGGATGACATGTGTCACCACTGTAAGGGTGACACATGGCACGGATGACGTCAGCAGATGATGTGGCAGGCTGACAGGACAATACGAAAGCTGACGTGGCAAGGTGACATGGCAGTACGACTTTGACAGGTGGCAAGAACGTGGACCAATAGGCGACTGACGCGTGGCAGTTTGTGGTTGGTTTGTTAGGTGCCACGTGGTCTAGTCGTGCACTTCCACGTGGAACCCCGTGATTGGTTGTGGTTATATGTAAAATTCTTATGGCGTGCACGGGAGTCGAACCGGCGACCTCCTGACCGGGCAGAGGACTGGCAGGACTGGGCTAACTGCCCGGCCCACATATGGACCTTGTTATACCAATGGAAAAAATCTTATTTAAAGTTGGTTGATGTTTTAAATGGCGGGGGAAAGGTCCGAGGCTTAGCCCCAACCCAAGGTTCGATGCACATGTATGCGACCACGACCATACGCGGAGGTAACACGACGGGGGTTTGGATAGAGCCTAGCCCTTGGACCCCGCGCCAACATATAACCATGGCCATATGACCCAGGAGTCTATCCCTACACCAAAAGAGCATGGGTAGTCCATTAGCCCGAGATCCCATGTGGAACGCCAAGGAACCAGAAGCCAGCGTGCAAAAAGGGGGGCTAGCGCATAGCCTATGGGCTAGCACGTGGCCACATGGCCCTATATGACCGTGAAGTTAGGGTGCGCGTGAGGATGAAGGGGGCTAGCGCCCAATTTTAATTATAAAGTTGGTTTTTATTATGGTTTTTGGATTTTTAAATGATTTTATGCCTGATATTTGTTGATTTTCTCCATTTTTGGGAGATATTGGGCATTTTTGGAGCCCAATATTTGGGAGGAAGTTGGAGATGAGAAACCAACTTCAAATCTATATAAATCAGGCCTGTTTGAGGCCATGGGAGGACAATTAGAGTCATTTAGAGAAGATTTATGCTGAAGAGAAGCCAAGCCAAAGCCATTTTGATGCAGGGGAGATATTGAGGAGCAGACATTGTTGGGTCATTTCTGGGAGCTTCGGACGTCCGCTTTGTGTGTTGTTTTCTTTGCAGGGTTCTTGAGATCTAGAAGAACATGACCAGATCGGTCTTGTAGCCATTTGGAATTGCAGCGATGTACTTTTGAGCTTTTTAACAGAAATAAAGAAGCCTCCCCCATAGAGACAAAGGCCTAGAGAAGCAGGCAAAGTTGTGCCGAACTCCGTTATCAATCTGTGTGTTATGGTTTGTTGTCTATTATTTCATTTCAGATCTGCAAATGTGTATATGGCTATCATAATTCCTCTTCTTTCCTCATTCTTTCACTAATTTTATCAAATGGTTAATTAACGCATGCAAAATTAAAACTCAACCATAGTCATTAAAATATCCTACGGATCAAGTGGTATCAGAGCTAGTTGACGTTTGGATTTGAGTTTTGCATGTTAACCAGGGAAAAGCTACAGCGTGGTGAAGGCGAGCTTGTTGTAGAGAATCCATTAATTGGATTGAGAGAGAGATTCTCACAGAGAGAAGATGGCATCGGAAGAAGGGATTTCTCAAGATGAGAAAGAGTTCTGGAAAACATTCCTTGCTATGTCGGAGATGGTGGAAGTTTTGTATGAGGATTACCTGGAACGAAAAAGACCAGTTCTGGGTAAATCTTCAAAGGGAAAAAGTGAAGAGGAAGAGGACCATCCTCACATTCCTCCTTCACCTCCATCAACACCTCCTTCTTCTCCTTCTTCTTCAAGTTCAAGTTCTAAGTCTAATGAGAAGAAAAATGTTCATAAACATAAAAGTGAAATTCCATTGTTGAAACTTGATGTAAAATTTGAGTTGCCCATATATGATGGTGAAGTAAATGCAGAAAAACTTGATAACTCGATCAGGCAGATGGAGGTATACTGCAGTGTGCAACAGATCAAGGATGAGGCCACACAAATTAAGTTGGCATCTTTGAGACTTGCAAGTACAACTCTTATCTGGTGGCAAAGCAAGATGCAAAAAGGAACACAACATCTGGGTAATGTATTTCCATCATGGAAAAGTTTCATTTCTTCACTTAGGAGACAATTCTATCCTTTGGGTTATAAGGAAAAAACAATAATTGAATGACAATCTTTAAAACTAAGAAAAGGACAAACAGTGCAAGAATATACTGATGGATTTCGAAAAATGGCATTAATGTTAGATATCCCTTTGCAAACACAAGAAACTCTTATGAAGTATATAGGAGGTTTGCCTGCGCATATTAGAAACATTGTTTTCATGTTTGGACCCACTAACCTTGATGAGGTTTCTATTCAAGCTACATATATTGAAGCAGGGAAAGCAGGTGTGTTAGGGGAATCATCATTTTCAAAGAAAGAAGACAAGAGGAAAAGGCATGGCAAGAATGCAAATGCAGTGACAAGGAAGGAAGGAAAACCCTCTTGTAAGCATTGCAAGAAAGAGGGACATGATGAGGACAGATGTTGGCAATTGCATCCCGAGAATAGGCCAAAGTGGTTCAAAGAAAAGAAGGGAGCGCAAACAGTGGCAACAACGACATCAAAACCCACAGACTTGGGATCGGATTCAGGTGATGAATCTAAGATTTCATTGGTTGGTATGACAGGTAAATTTGGTGAAGACATTGATTGTAGAAGCAAGTTGTTTCATATAAGGGTAATCATGTGACACACTAAGATAGACACATTAATCGACAGTGGATCTCAATCTAATATAATCTCAGAAGAATTGGTTAAGCAATTAGGGTTAAAAACACAAACTCATCATAAGCCTTACACACTTAAATGGATAATAAATCATCATCAGATGCACATAACAAAGCAGCGCACAATCAAATTTGCAATTTCATCTAAGTATGTGGACGAATTAACTTGTGATGTTGTGTTGTTAAGAGAATGTGGAATGGTCTTAGGTAGCCCATATTTATATGATCGTAAGGCAATCTTCTATAGAAAAAAGAATCAATATCAATTCACTAAAGCAGGTCAAGATTATGTGGTTCATGCTCATCATGTTAAAGCAAATAAAACACTTCAAACAATGGAACAATTAAAGAAGGCAGTGCAAACAAGAAACAAACCAATAATTGTTTCAAACGAAGTAATTGATCTTAAGCAATAACAAGACATGGTTGTTGAATGGAAAATCAATCATAAGTTGCTTCAAGATAAGCTCATGTTGTGCAGATATTTCAAGTATATCAGCTCATTTGCAGTCGTCTTTTTGATACTGTCATTAGCAATGTTTTCTACATGGATGATAGTGGCTTCAGTAAGATGTAACAGGGTTCAAATGGCTAACAATATACTGTTAGTTGTCATGATTGTGTTACAATTGATCTTGATGAGACAGGTGCACAGGACAGAGTTCAGGGACAAAGAGAAAGCCGGGTGGTCTATCCCGAGCTTGCTGACTGGTCAGTAACCTTTTGGGGACCAAAAGTTCTTTTTGTGGGGAGGTATGATCTGAAATCGGATCCAGAAGCCTGACAGGGTTTAAAAATGCTCAAAAATGAAAGTGCTCAGAATGTGACGAAACCAGTGCCATTGCGCTGTCTCGTCTTCCTGATTCTGGTGGTATATTTACTTCGTCAAATGGGCTCTGTATGAGAAAGATATCGCGTTCTGTCTGAAAAGCCAAACAGGTAAAAAAAGGGGATGACTGTACAGTTCGTACAGTCCACGTGGCATGCTGACTATACAGACCATACGGTCCGTACAGGTGACATGGAAGCCTCGGGTGATGACATGTGGAAGAGCATGGTATGTTGATTTGGCATACGGATGGACCAATGTAGGGATGACACGTGTCACCACTGTAAGGGTGACATGTGGCACGGATGACGTCAGCAGATGACGTGGCAGGCTGACAGGGCAGTACGGTAGCTGACGTGGCAAGGTGACATGGCAGTACAGCTTTGACGGGTGGCAGGAACATGGACCAATAGGAGACTGATGCATGGCAGTTTGTGGTTGGTTGGTTAGGTTCCACGTGGCCCAGTCATGGGCTACCACATGGCACCCCGTGATTGGTTATGGTTATATGTAAAAATCTTATGGCGTGCACGGGAGTCAAATCGGCGACCTCTTGACTGGGTAGAGGACTGGAAGGACCGAGCTAACCGCCCAGCCCATGGGTGGACCTTGCTATACCAATGGAAAAAATCTTATTTAAAGTTAGTTGATGTTTTAAATGGTGGGGGAAAGGGTTGGGGATTAGCCCCAGCCCAAGGTTCGATGCACATGTATGCGACCACAACCATACGCGGAGGTAACACGACGGGGGTTTGGATAGGGCCTAGCCCTTAGACCCCGCACCAACATATAACCACGGCCATATGACCCGTGAGTCTATCCCTACACCAAAATACCATGGGTAGTTCGTTAGCCCGAGATCCCATGCGGAATGCCAAGGAACCGGAAGCTAGCTCACGAAAAGGGGGGCCAACGCATAGCCTATGGGTTAGCGCGTGGCCACATGGCCCTATATGACCGTGAAGTTAGGGTGCGTGTGGGGATGAAGGGGGATAGCACCCAATTTTAATTATAAAGTGGGCTTTTATTATGGTTTTTGGATTTTTAAATGATTTTATGCCTGATATTTGTTGATTTTCTCCATTTTTGGGAGATATTGGGCATTTTTGGAGCCCAAATTTTGGGAGGAAGTTGGAGATGAGCAACCAACTTCAAATATATATAAACCAGGCCTATTTGAGGCCATGGGAGGATAGGCAGAGTCATTCAGAGCATAGTTATGCTGAAGAGAAGCCAAGCCAAAGCCATTTTGATGCAGGGGAGCTATTGAGGAGCAGACGCTGTCGGGTCATTTATGGGAGCTCCGGACGTCCATTTTGCGTATCGTTTTCTTTGTAGGGTTCTTGAGATCTGGAAGAACATGACCAGATCAGTCTTGTAGCCATTTGGCATTCCAACAATGTACTTTTGAGCTTTTCAACAGAAATAAAGAAGCCTCTCCCACAGAGACAAAGGCCCGGAGAAGTAGGCAAAGTTGTGCCAAACTCCGTTATCAATCTGTGTGTTATGGTTTGTTGTCTATTATTTCATTTCAGATATGTAAACATGTATATGGTTGTCATAATTCCTCTTCTTTCCTCATTCTTTCACTAAGTTTCTCAAATGGTTAATTAACGCATGCAAAATTAAAACTCAACCATAGTCATTAAAAGATCATACGGATCATCCAATCCAACATCCTTTCACTTTGTTTTCTTGTTCATTCTCTTGATTTGGAAAACAACCTCAATTTTCAAATTGAGATTTACCTCACCATTTTCTTTTATTCATTTTTGTATTCTCCTTTTGTTTAATGTTTCTTTATCATATTGAACTTGTAGCCACCTCGACTAGTAAACTGGTTCTATTGGAAAAATAAGGGACTTATCACACTAACTTTGCTGTGAAGGAGTCTTGATTTTGGAATCGGCTCTGACCTATGAATAGAGCCCTTCATGCAATTTCAATTCTACCTTTTTCTTTGGGTTTGTTTTCTCTCAATTGAATGTATATTAGTATTTTGAATTTTCTTTCCTTATTTTGTAAAAATGGATAAGTTGTAACATTAATGGGTTCTGATTTGTCAATCATACCCGATCACAAAATTGAGATCCCTTTTCACCAAGGTACTATCACCATACTGATTTGAGAATTGCCCTCGATCGCCAAATTAGACCTTGTCATCACCATCCATATTGTAGGAACTTTGACATTGTTTGATTTTACTCTTTTTCATTAACCTATTTCAAACCTTGTTCATTGTTTACTCCCAAAAGTCACTTGTCCAAATCATGTTGAAATTCTAAATAAGTCTCTTTGTTCTCTAACTTGGTGTCACAAGGTCTTGATTTTGAAATTGGTCCTAACTTCAAAATTGGACTTGTACCAATTGTTTTAGGATATTTAGACACTTAGGAGATAGTTAAGATCAACTTGGTCTAATATTTCTTTAGGTAAAAGTGTGTTTCTTTAGTATATATTTGTAGTTATGTAATTTGACGGTCATGGTATGTTTTAGACATAGAGTGATTCGATGACTCATATATTCCTCGATTTTAATGACTATATTGATCTGTGAATTAACACCCAATTCGTCCATGATATCTATTTAAAGAACTTGGAGGTTCATTTGTTGATGATTGATTGTGAGAAACTCTCTTGTAAAATATTTTTAATTTGCATTAATATGTTGCCTCAAGTGGTCGCGTTGGTTGAGGTCATGGAATATTTCCCTCTTAGATGTTTTTAACCACATAGAACACTAGTGTTGTGACCTTTAATCTAGTTGTGTGAGTGCGTGCTTAATGTATTTTTCATGTGTGGGAATACCCTATTTTTCCGAACATTGTATTAGATCAGGTTTGGATACCTTCTTGTGTTGTTTATTGAGATCTTAAACACATGTTGCTGCATTTTTGGGTTCTACTATTTTTGTGCATTTTCGGGCTAAGAAAAATATTGAATTGCATCTAAGCACTAGTTTCAGTTGGATACACTTTTCATTTCACCCAAAAAGGTTTCTATTTTCCTAATATATGATTTTGTTTTTGTCAGATCCAAAGGTATAAATTCTAAATAATCCCTTTTGATTTTTTTTATGACTCAATATTTTAGTTTCACTATTTATGTTCTTCGATTGATACTATTTTTGGTTTGCATATTCTCTTTACCATGCAAATTGTGTGATCTTGGAAAATCATAAACAAAGTGGAATGTGTTTTCTTTTCTACATATACTCTTTTCTTTGTGCTTTATGAGAGTTAAAAAAATCATAAACAAAAACAAAACTTGTGTTTTCTGAGTAAGCTAACAAAGATATAACCCCAATACTATTGAAATTTGGAAATAAGTGTTTCAAAATTTCACTTGTTTGTGTGTGCAACTGTGTTGAATTTCTTTGCAGGAAAAAATATAAGAACACCCTTTGAGTTTAAAAGAAAAAGAATAAGAGTCATCCTCCTTCATCAAATTTGATATATATTTTTCATTAGCTCACTTGGTTAAACATTTATTTATTTGATAAGAGGTATTGATTTCATGCAATCTTGAGTTATCTCATAATGTTATTGTAAAGTCCATTTCCATTTCACTTAAATTATAAAAGTGAATCACTATAAGGTAACTTTAATGTTTTTTTTTTTAATTACTTTTTATATGCAACTTTAATTTAAAAAGTAACTTCATTGTAAAAGTGATTCTCACTTATCCTATAAAAGTGGGTCACTTCATACGTAATTTATTTGTAAAAGTGAACTTATAGGAAAAGTTACAGAAGGAACACTTTTTTTTTTCCTCAGGCACCTCTCTGTGTGTCCATCACCATGTGGGCCAACTTCTACCTACCACATGACACTTTGGTTATTGTTTATGTATTTTTAAAAATGACATAACTTTCGCATCTGAAGTCTGGTTCCAATACCTTTTTTTTTAAACTGTCTATTTTCTTGAGAGATTTCCATCGAGACAATTAGTTTAATCTTTTGAATCCATATTACCTGAATATTTTAATATGGATACTACAGATGATATTTGTATTACCAATAGCAACTACTGCTCATGGAAATCCCATTTGGAGGGTGTACCTTAAGTAAAATATTGTACTATATTACTTTGGGAAAAGAACAAGCTTTGACTGACGCTGAAAAGAAATTCAAATGGGATAGTAAAAATGATGAAGCGTGTGGGTTAATCAAAATATCCATCTGTCCTTATTTATAATTTCACCTTCAAGGACATTGTTGCACCCTTTTCGTCACCTTGGTGAGAAAACAAGAGGTGCTTACATGCCCAGTTGGGTCCTGTTGAGCATGACAGTTGTAGAGAAAAGAGTTAGAGAAATAAAAACAAAACTATAAGGAATAATTAAACTAATAACAACTAAAATCATAAGCATATGAATAAAGAGATAACAAACAAAAAAAGACCAATATCACCAATGTTTTTGGGATGATCTATTGATGAAATCAAAGCACCAAGAAGAAAGGGGACTATGAGTCCCTTCTTCCTCCAAGGGAAGCCTCTTGGACCCTCACAAACTTTCTCTCCTTACAACAAGAAAAATGAAAATGGTGGTAAAGAACTCCTTTGCAAATCCACTCAATGGAGAGGTGGATTGCTCAATGAAATGGTGCCAATGTGATTTTGTCCAGGATTGAGTCCTTAAAAAAATATAGGCAGCATAACATTACATGAAATTCCTTGAGAAAATGAGGTGCATTCATGGATTTTTATAGCATTGCTTTGGGGTTTTGTGTAACTGCCTTGTAGTGTGAAAAGAGGCCATTTAGGGAATTATTAGGTCATTGACCAGCCTACCATGCGGATTTAGCTCAGATTTGAGGGTCAAATCGGCTTGGTAGCTAATCCATAAGTGGTTGGGAGGCCGACCACTTCAATAAATGCGTTGTTTAGCAGGTGCACGGATTTTTGCGCTAACAACCGCGCATCGTGCGTGTATGCGTGCATGACACATTTTTGTTCCGCACATGTGCACGTGCGCCCGACTTCTGTAAAGCGCTCTTCAATTTTTCACTACTTTGTATAGTTTTTGACCTTTTTTTAATGCTGTGAGATTAATTCAGGGCCATGAATGACTTCATTGTTGTTTGACGATGTTGAGTTCTTGTCGCCATGTGCAGACGAAATTTCAGTGATAACAGATGCCCCCTGATGGATGAGGTTAGGAGCATACGTATAGCCAAAATCCATCAATGTTTCTTCTACTGAGAATGTTGTTGTAAGATAGAGCAAGAGTGGGATCATTTAGAGCGATCCGTTGGAGAAAAAA
This sequence comes from Picea engelmannii, assembly GCA_009831015.1. NCBI lineage: Eukaryota > Viridiplantae > Streptophyta > Pinopsida > Pinales > Pinaceae > Picea > Picea engelmannii. The sequence continues at coordinate 52,330 of ML776692.1, forward strand.
GGAACCGGTAGAACCCGACCTTCTATGAGGTGCGAAAAATAGAAAATTGTGTACAAACGAGGCGGGCATGCCCCATGCTCGTGTCATATAACTCTGAAAAAAGATGATGAAGTGTTGGTGTAGACAACTGCAACGCCCTTAGGGGAGGTCGTGATAGATGCCAAAGACAATTCTCCAAATGAACATGATCAGAACAATAGGCATTGATTGCGGTACTAAGCAACAACGATGATATGGGCATTGATAGCCCTGCCAAGTTCAAGTGTCTTCGACAAAATAAAAGAACTAACTGCAATAGTCACAAAGTAAGACCCACCGTAACATGAGAAGGTGTTGGTGTCGAATGTTACGGGGGTCAACGAAAGCAGGGAGCAATGGTGTTTCACCCTGTGTCGTCCGAGATTGCTCATTAAGTGGAGAATGAGAATCAAGATACTATCGCCCTTCCGAAAAATGGTGTTGATGTCGACAAAAGGGGAACACGACTCCCATAAGAAAAGGGCTTCGTGAAATCGACTGAGGTGAGGAAGTGGCAGAGGTACATGGACTAAGTCAAGAAGTGGGAAGACTCAAGACTGCCCTTGGTTGGAGGATGTATGAGATAAAGAGTGGCCACAACCGTGTAACAAGGTCGAGTGTCAGGGGGATGACAAGACCGTTGATAAGTTGTGCCAGAGGCGGGACAACGTGAACAAATTTAGAGGGTAAAGGTAAGTGACCAGTGAAGTACTCTGAAGATATGGATGATGCCAGCAAGAGTAGATGATAAGTAAAGCTCCAACCAAGGGTGACATGGGTTGCGTGTGGCCAAAAGGAAGTAAGCAAGTCGCCAAAGGTGACGAAAAAAAGATAATGAAATGACTAGAAATAAAGGCGTTTGTACAATAAATAATGAATAATTTTGGGGAGAAATGTACAAATATAGAAACGGGTGCCCTAGTGTGAGATGGGTGGCCCAAGGAGGGCATAATGTTTTTGGAAGACTGACGAAGGGTGGGGCCCCCATTGGTGAGTTTATGTATGAGGTAGGTGAAATGAAGGTAGGTTTACAGATGGGCAAACTGAGTGTGGAGGAAATGAAGGGTTCAATAGAAGAAGAGATAATCTGGGAGTCCATGTGGGAAAGCTAGCAAAAATGAGGAGAAGAAGTATGTGGTTAATTTGTGACATGATGAAAGACTATCGAGACTCCCATCCCTAAAGGGTAATGAAGAACAACATGAGTGTCAAAAGTGCCAAAAGGTGCTATGAATGGAACAACTCATGTGGGTCAAAATGCTACTGGGTAACAGTACCAATGGTGAAAATGGAGGCATGGGTACTGCAGAGCCGGGAATGGGGACCCTAGAGGCCAATATCAGAGGGTGTGATTAGAAATGTAAATGCGATACAGTGGGAAATACTACATGCCAGTGCTGAGTATACACCTGAAGGGGTGGTGTTGATGAATGATGATCAAGTACCTGCACACATGACAACCAAATACCCAAAGTGAACAATATCTGAAGAGAATCAAAGATATGAGCATGTATTTGATAAATGTGACTATGCGCGGGAGTACCTGACCATGATCTGAAAAAAGGTGCCCCGGGGGCTCAGGATGAAAAGCGACCCAGGGACTGCTGTGATGTAGGTGACGAGATGTTGATCCTGTGGCTGAAGACGGTTTGAAAAATGGACACCTTGGGCTCCCAGAATGGTGAGTGGAAGTTTGGCAAAAGGTCTATATATAGCTGTAGGGCCCACATTGCCACCTCATTTGTACGTGCTACAATAGTGAGTGGACGAGAAGTTTCAGAGGAGATTGGGAGATTTGGGGAGGACGAGGCATATGATTGATGATCTGCGAGTATCAGGTTAGTGGTCTGATCATCTTGCATAGAAATAGGTTTTCAATTTTTGGGCAGGGTCTGTACGGGGGGCCGTATAGGGGTATGTAGGGGATGTGGGCCCCCCATGCGTGGGTGACTCGGTGAGAGGCGTGCAGGCGTGCGTGCATGTACACTGATTATACACGCATGGGTGCGTGATTGGGGGAATTTAAGGCGCGCCCGAAGGGCTCGCCTGTGAGTTGAACAGGCGCGCATCAGTGCGCGCCTGTAGGTTTGACAGGCGCGCACCAGTGCGCATCTGTATGGTGAACAGGCGCGCGTAAGGGTGCTCCTGTGAAGAAAACAGATGCGCACTGATGCGAACCTGTTCAGTGTACAGGCGTGCATATATGCGTGCCTGTGCAATGAACAGGCGCGCATGTGTGCGCGCCTGTGGGAACAAAAAACTGCGCCTAGGAGGCAAGGTTTGAAGGGTAAAAAATGAGTCTTTTTGATGATGTTGATGGTTGTATGAGCTGATATAAAACTCTGTGTTGTCTGCAGGTGGACCGTGGTGACGATGCCAGTGCGGTGGCGAGAGCGAGACTGGGCCCAGTTGCGATATGTCGTGGCCATTGAGGGGCCTGGCGTGCGTGCGACTTTAGAAACCTGTGGGTTGCTAAAGTTCTTTGAGTGCCCATTGATATGGGCACAGGAGTATTTATTGCAGTTCCTGATCCAGATGTGGAGTCCGGAGCTGCACTACTTCCTCATACGAGGAGAGCAGATACCCTTCACTGCGATGGAGGATATTTACTTCTTGACTGGGCTCCCCTTTCGGGGAACGCCCCTACCGACAGAGCCGGTGCTGCCTAGGGATACAACCCTTGTCACGATTGGCCAGCGATACTGCTCAGGTCGGGACTTTATGTCTGGGACTGTGGTGAGCATCAGTGCTATAGACTCCCTAGCACATCGTTGTATAGCGGCGATGATTGTTTGTATATATGGGTCACTTGTGACCCAGCGGATTAGTGGTGGCCAGTTGTTGGTGCTGGAGAGAGTGGTGGTCGGTGAGCAGTTCACATGGGGAATGACACTGCATGCGCGGATGGTAGCGCAGTTGGATCGCTGTCGGTCCACAAGTGTAGGAGAGTTTTCATTTGGTTCAATCCTAGTGGCATGGTTCTTAGAGAGAGTGTTGATGTTGCGCCCGAGGGTTTTACTGGAGATGACGGGGGCGCGAGAGCCGCGATTGAGGCGGTGGTCGACCATTTTTCTTCATCACGGTGGTGGCAAAGGTGGCCACTTCTTTTTAGCGGAGGCGACCGGGATATGGCGGCAGATGTCACAGGTTATACTTCGGTACCCCTATGCTGGGGTGGACTTCCGGGGGGACCCGAACATGGTGCTACCTCCAGGGGAGGCTTTTGACCATCGAGGTATGTTTAGTATGTTGGTATTCTTTTGATTTATGTTGTCTTTTGAGATATCAGTCCATATGTATATGATATAGATGCTGATACTATCTGTTGTTGTTTGTTTTTTGCATGTGCAGATGTGGCACCTCGCGGGCGCGAGGTAGAGATGCAGAGAGCATCAACTCTTCGAGAGACAGAGAGGCTACCGAAGGGAGAGAGACGTCGGTAGGAGGATGTCGCGGGGTGACCAGCAGAGCCCGAGAGAGCAGCGAGGAGGCATCGGTTCGATGACCCTGGTGCGGGGCCATCACATGCTCCTCTGGTGGCGGCTGGAGTGGATTTTGATGACATACGCCGTCGTCTAGAGACGGTGTTGTAGGATGTGCCTGAGGGCATGTGGATGCGTATCCAGGACGAGAGCTTCCTGGAGCAGTGTGTGGGGGTGCTGCCACCATGGTGGGCCATAGTGCGGCGAGCAACAGTGCTTGTGACGATGACGAGTGGATGCCTGTCGCCGGGGTAGGAGGGTCCTGTGGGTGGTCCACCACCGCCTGGGGTAGGTAGTGGTGGACCACCACCTCCTCCTGAGGGAGGAGCAGGTGCTCGTGCGATAGAGGCACCCTGAGTGGTGTATGATGTACCTCTTTGTTTTTTGTTGTATATAGGCGGGTGAGCCCATTTTTTGTACCGAGGTGCTGCAGTGTCCTGTAGATACATGTATTTTTGTATGTAAACATTTGGATGGCCTAATGGGCGTTTATATATATACATGAGTATACACATGTTGAGACCCTGATGTTGCCTACAGGTTCTTTTTGGCTGATGTTTTTTGATGATGTCTATTCTATATATATGCTGTGACAGGATTTGTGAGATGTTTTATGTATGTGTAGCTTGATGTGCTATATGCAAATCTAACACCATGTTAGCTATTTGATCTGTTGTTTAATTCAATTGTCTTGGAATATGTGTAAATGTAATGGAATCAAAATGTTGAGATAAAAGCCTAACCTGTAGGTATTTGCGAAAGAGGCACAGATGGCGTACACGGTAAACATTGTTGAGCTGGAGAAGGATTAGTTGAGAGTCGAGGAAGATGCTAAGGTGACGAATATGATGACGTTGGGCATCAGCCAGGAGGCCAATGATCGCAGTGTATTCGGCTTGGTTGTTGGTTGTTGGCCCCAAACATATGCCGCTTGAATGTAGCATTTTATGTGAGGGGGTGTAGAGAGCCCAAGCAGCCGAAGCGAGATTTTTCATCCAACGGCTGGCGTCGTTGGCATAACCAATGTGGTAGGCTGGTGGAGGAAGCATCTGTCAATAGAAAAAATGATAGTTTAGACGAGAGGGGAGGAGAAAAAGATTAAAAACACTAGAAAAGAAATAACCTAAAGTAGAATGACTACTTTTAAGCATAAAATTTCTTGAGATACAACCCGTTGATGGGTTCTTTAAGAGAGAGGCCTTCAGGAGAGGCCAGGATATATGCCCGTTTGGTGAGGCAATGTTGGATAATGTAAGGGCCATGCCAAAGTGATTCGAATTTGTTGTGGCCAAAGGTATCATGAGCGATATCATAAGCCAGGACAAGGTCACCTTTGCAGAATGATCGAAGGTTGACATGGCGATCAAAGGTAGCCTTGGATCATTTTTTAGCTGCTTCATTGTTCTGTAAGGAAGATCGACGATCTTCATCCAGAGACTCCAAGTTCAGGAAGCGCTGCTCCATTGGAGCAGTGTCAGGTAATAGCTCAATTGCGGTGCGTAAGGTGGGAATTTCGCACTCGATGGGAAGAGTTGCCTCGACCCCATGGACTAAATGGAATGGTGTGAAACCAGTAGAAGTATTCACTGTCGTTCAATAAGCCTATAGCGTAGAAAATAACATATGATACCAATTGGTTTTATGTTTATTAACCGTGCGCTGTAACATGGTCTTGAGGACTTTGTTAACTGCCTCGACCTGTCCATTTGACTGAGGGTAATATGGTGAGGCAAACTCGTGAGAGAAGCCTAATCGAGATGAGAGTTCGACGAAGATCTCATTCTCGAAGTGTTTCCCATGGTCGAAAACGAGTTGGAGTGGTACTCCAAAACGGGATATGACATGGTTCAAGAAAAAACGCGCTGCAGTGTCAGCAATGTTGTTGAAAGTGGGCATAGCTTCGGCCCATTTGGTGAAGTAATCAACGGCGACAAAAATGTATTTGTGACCATTGTTGGAAGGGGGATTACGAGTCATAAAGTCGATGCCCGATTTTCAAAAAGGGTCATCCGTAATGATAGGGTGAAGAAGAGCGAGGGAAGCTCGGGCTTTGTTGGCATAGAGCTGACATTGCTCACATTGTTTCACAGCATGAATATAATCGTGAAATAAGGTAGGCCAAAAGTACCCATCTTGGATAATCTTTTGGGCAGTGGATATACCCGAAAGATGGCCCCCACATGCACTGCTATGGCAGTCGTTTAAGACTCTGTCAGCCTCGTAAATAGTCAGGCAACGACGAAGAATGGTGTCAATGCCCCGCCGGTATAAGATGTATCCAATGAGGAGATAGCGGGGGGCCTGATGGAGAATACGTCATTGATCATCTCGTGAAAGGTGGTTACCGAAATTTTGAGTTTGGAGGTAGACGAGGAGGTCGCCATACCAAGGATCATCCGAAGTGATATAAAAGAGATGTTCGTCGGGAAATTCAGTATTGACGGGGGCACTAGTGGTGTCAGAGGGGAGGGTTGTGACAAGTTCGGTGAGAATGAGGGCCTTCTTACTCTTAGGTGTTGAGAACTCGACGTCGTACTCCTGAAGGATAACGATCCATCGAGCAAATTTTCCATTAACTTGGCGACGCCTGAGAAAGTACTGCAAAGGGTTGGAATCTGTGATGACCTTGGTGGTGTGAAGCAAAATGTAATGGCGCAGTTTCTGGACTGCAAGGACCACTGCAAGAGCAAGTTTCTCTTCATGTTTGTACTTCAAGGGTGGTCCTGAGAGGTTCTTACTAATGTAGTAAATGATGTGTTCATGATTGTCATCTCCGAGCTGGACGAGGACACCGGCTACTGATATAGCTGATGCTGATACGTAGAGGATGTAGTCGCGGTTATAGTCAGGTGCACTAATTAAAGGTGCATTTGAAAGTGCTATTTTAAGATCGTCAAGTGACTGTTGGGCATAGTCGTCCCAGTGAAAAGGGATGTCGTGACGTAGTAAGCGGAGGAAACCGTGTGCGCGTATGGCGTAATCGAGAACAAAGCGTCTAAGAAAGTTAGCTTTTCCCTGTAGACTCTGAAGTTGTCGTAAATTCCAGGGAGGTGGAATTTTGGTGATAGCTTTGACTTTGAGGGGGTCCACGGTAATACTGCTTTGGGAAACGATAAAACCGAGGAGGCGCCCTGTGGTGACGCAGAACACACACTTGAGAGGATTCAAGCGGATGTTGTACTGGTGACACCGTTGAAATATGATTTGTAAATCATCGAGATGCTGGGTGCGTTTCTTGGATCGAGCTGTGAGGTCGTCCAAGTGGGCGAGGATGATTTCAGCCAGATCGTGAAAGATGTATGTCATCGCCTGCTGGAAAGTTGCGTCGACATTTTTCAAGCCGAAAGGCATGAAACGATATGAAAAAGTACCCCACGGGGTAATGAATGTGGTTTTAAACTGTTCGGCTGGGTGGATTTGAATTTGGTTGTAGCCAGAGAATCCGTCCATAAAGGAGAGAGCCTCGTGGCCGGTGCAGTCGTTGATAATTTGATCGATGAAAGGCATTGGAAAGTTGTCTTTGGGACATGCATTATTGAGATCGTGAAATTCTGTCTAAACGCGGATAGTGCCCTATTTTTGTCGACGGGTACAGGGTTAGAAACCCAAGAAGTATAAGCGATGGGGTAAATAAACCCGACAGCGCGTAATTTGTCAATTTCGGCTTTGATAGCCGCAGCTTTGGATGGGTGTAGCGGTCGCTGTTTTTGGCGAACTGGTGTGATGTCAGGCCAAGTGTCGATGCGATGCTCGTCAATAGAGGGATCGAGGCCAGACATTTTCGTGTATGACCAGGCGAAAATATCCCTATATTCCTGGAAGAGAGTTGTATATGCGGCGATTTCCTGAGGAGTGCAAGAAGCTCCAATGATGATTTCTTCGACGATGCCATTTTTAATGGAAATGTTGATTTTGATGGTGGGGGAAATGTTGTCCATATTACCTTCTTCAAAAGCATCTGGGGCGGGAATGAGATTGTTGAACCAATCTATAGGCCCTGACGGGATACAATCTTTGGTTTCGACCGTGTAAATGGGGTTTTGGTTAGGAGGCATGAGGGCTTCCTGTGGAAAGAAGAGGGCACAGTGATGTAGTGCGTCCCAAGGAGAGTCCGGGCGGTGTAGCTCTTCCAGTATTTCCTCGTCGCATTGGAAATGACAGGAATATAAGGGATCGTGAGGAGTGATCTCGGTGACAGTGTGGTTTCCCCCTGATGGAGAAGCAGAGGGAGAAATGCTAGGATATGGTGAGGGTTCACTCGACATAAACCATATATTGAAGTATTGGGGGGTACCCGTGGTGGTTGGGTGGAGAGTGTCCGTAGGGGAATGAGCAGGAGAGTTGGGGGGATTATGGGGTAAATCCTCAGAAACGTCATTTAAGAACCATGGAGGCATTGGGAGTGCCTTGGGCTCAGGAGAAATGACATGAAGATCCTCTAGTGACGAGGTAATGTCAATTATCGCCTCTGCGGGTTGGTGAAGAAGGGCCAATTGACATTGCCTGCATTCAAGGATCATAGAACACTGGTATGTAAAATGTGCTAATGAATCGCAGAGAGAGCAAGGGAATCTCATACGTTCATTGACTGAAGTGGTGACATAGAGAATCTCAATGATATTTGAAGAGGACGTAGCAGGGCGTGGGTTGTTTTGGAAATTCTAGCGTACAACCGCTAATGTCTGCCGAAAGCGTGGTAGTGATGGGAAATGATGGGTATAATGGCCATACTCTGAACATATAGCACAAGCATATTTGGTCCTCAACCCTTTACTACTTGAAGGGTTGGTGGTAGTAGTGGGACTAGTAGTAGTGACGGGTGTTGTGGGAGTTTGATTGGGGGGGGATCAAATTCCGTAATTCAGGTAGTGATCGATAGTTGTTGGTTTGGTGGTCCGCTTTTTCACATAGTACGAAAGGTGGTGGGATGCGTGGAGGAAGTGGAGTGGTGGCTCCTTCTTCTTCCTCCTGCCCCCAGCTGTAGCAGGGGGGTTAGTGAGTATGGGGGTAGTGGAGGTAAGGACAGGAATTGTCATGGGAAGTCCTTCTTGTGGGGGAAGGGATGGTCGAGGGACCATCTTTGGTGGGTGTAAATACCAAACTGGGATTGCTAACATCATATTTGGTAGTGTGAGCATTGCAGCTACCTGAAAAGATTCAATACCTGGTGGAGGGTAAAAGAAGGGAATTTGAGTGAGGGGTTGGGGAATTGTCTCCCAAATGGGACTATGCCCCTGAGGGGATGTCAATTCATGGACTGTTGGGGTCGACGAGTGCACAGGAGGCTCTGGAGGGAGTGGTTCTGTGACTATTGAGATGTCAGGAATGACTGAAGCCTCCTGAGGAGGAAGAGCATCCTCCGTGTGAGTTTCGTTAGATGAGATGATGCATACTTGATTAGCAGGATGAAGGAGTGGTGGTGCTCCATGGTACGTCCCTAACAAGGATGGATCTTTAAAAATCCCAGGACCCATCTCGATGAGTGGATATGCGTCTTGGTTTGTGTGGATGAGAGGAAGAATGTTATCGAGGTTGGCAGACGGGTTAGGTTCATAATGTGAGACTTGGTTGATGGTCACGATCTTCCCATTATGGGGGGACATCATTGTCCGAAAGACGGAATATGCCACTACCTTCATAGTGTACATGTAGCTACGACCAAACAGGATATTATAATCAAGCGGGGCGTCGATAACTTCAATATCAATGAGAATAGTCTTGCCCCCGAGTTCAACGGGGACATTTTGGAAGAGCCCTTCAGGAGAGGATGGTCGTTCATCATAAGCTCATAATGTGATGGCAAAGGGTATGAGTTTCAGAGAACCAAGTTTATGCCATACTGTTTTGGACATGATGCATGTGGATGCACCTTCATCTATGATACATCGATGAACTGTGATGTTCCGTATTTTTACTGGTATTTGAAAAGCGATCAAGGCGGGAAGACGAGGTTCTCCCCTGTCAAGATCAAAGGTGATGAGTCGAATATCTGCAGGGTCGACTGCCCCCAAGGTGGAAAGTAATTATTTCCGCTGATTGGGACAAGTCTGGAGGACTTCTAAGACTGACATGGCAGCCGGGGATTGTGCTAAGTCGTCTACCAAACTATAGTTGTGAGCTGCCCTAGCCTGTGGGTTGTGGACATTCCTGTGCAATGGGATGCGAGGGATGCGTAGTGGTGGTTCATCGGAAGGGCAAGGGATCACCAACGGAGGTCCCACCGGTGTAAGGTTCATCTCTGAAGGGATGGGAGGAGACTCAGTGGGTGCATGATACTGACGATTACGCGTTTGCAGAAGGATTTCTTCCTCACTGGTGAGGAGAATTGTACGCTCTGCTGGATTGTTGGGGTTGTGGTATTGTCCTACATAAGGTGGGTGATGTTGTGTGTCCTGTTGGATGTTTATCACACCTTGATGTGGAATAGGATTTTGCAGCACGGCGGGAGGGGGTTGTTGCACGTATTGTTGTGGTGCATGTTGAGGGGCAGTTTGTGTAGGAGAATGGGGAAGAGCACCCGAGTCTTTCAACCTTTTGAAATCAGTGATCTGGGGGAAATGATGAGTGTAATGGCCGAACTCACCACAAAGGGCACAAGGGAAGATGGTTTTAACATTATTTCGCCCTTGGTGTTTTTTATTATTGCCCCCTTGGGGGTTTGGGTTCCCTTGGTTCTGGTTGCCCCCATTTGGTTGGTGCTGTGGGGGTTGATTCCTGCCTTGACCTGGGTTGTTGTTATTCCTATTCCATCCTTTCTTCTTGGCATTGTTCGATGGATGAGTTGGATTGGCTGCGTTCAATTGTTCAAAATTTTGGTATTGTTGAGCAGCAAAAGGTTGAACAAAATTTACCCCTACATGTGGATGTGGGGGAGCCATGGGTTGTGGAGGACCAGGAAATGGGAAGTATGGATTTTGTGGTGGTACTGATCCATAACGTACATAGGAATGCGTAGTTCTTTCACTAGTACTATAAGCTGATGTTGAGGGAGTACCATTGTTTGTGGGAATAGGTGGATGTATGGGAGGTGTCGGTGGTGGTCCACTGATGGGTGGAGGTATAGCAACAGGGTATGGCTGTTGATAAGGGGGTGGGGGTAGTAAGAAGTGCCCCCATATGCCGGCGGGTATTGAGGTGTTCCATACATC
>ML776692.1:71692-104541 GCA_009831015.1 Picea engelmannii
TCCTTTTAAATACTAAAATGAATAAAGTGGAGAACAATAAGGTGAAATCCAAGTATATTTATGGAAATGATATCATGAAAGGTTAATGGGGCGATGAAATGTGAAGAATGATGAAGGGAAAGGTGGATGAGAATAGGACATTTCTGAACCCCAACATACCCCCTAACTTAACTTGTTGCATGTCCCCATGCAACCATGCATGGATCTTCTCAAGAAATTTTGGCATCTGAATGTTGGCTTTGAGTGATGATAATAAATGTTTCCCAGGATGGGATTTACATGAGTAACAACTGACATTTTCTTATGGTTGGTCCTTGTGTGACAACCATGAATATAAAGAATATTGGTTCTTGTGTTAACAACATTCATTTCGTTACTTGTTCTCTTGCTGTTATGATAATAATTTACCCATATTAGTTTCCAGTAACAGCTGATATTTTCTTATGGTTGGTTCTTGTGTGACAACCATGAATATAAAGAATGTTGATTCTTGTGTTAACAACATTCATTTCGTTATTTGTTCTCTTGTTTTTATGATAATAATTTGCCCATATTTTTACTGGAAAATGTATGCTATCAATGTGCATAAGGAAAACATCACTGAGTATAAGAAAGCCCTTTTTTGTTTTTGTATATGTGTGAATCATGCCAATATGTATATCAGTGCTTATGAAGTATCATTGGAAAAGAAATGTTGGAAAAGAAATGGTCATAACTGGTAAATGAGACGAAAAAATGGAATGATGGTCATGGAAAAATGGAGTGATGATAGTGAATAAGGTCTCCTACCCCCCAACTGAACTTGTTGCATGTCCTCATGCAATGTGGCATAAGTCGTAAAAGTGAAAGAGGAAAGGGAACTGAATGAGGGTGTTTTCCAAATTATTCATTACTAGGAGTTTGAGGAATTACATGATTAAAGTGTAGAAAATAACATACCTCCACTTACCCAAAATGTTGATGAACTATGCAATAGGAATATGGATGATGCAACTGTTAGATCATGGAAGATGTCACTACTATAAGATCATATGGAAAGTGATTGTTGTTGTAGCTGTGACTATTGTCTGTTGGATCATAGAATGTGAAGTGGAGGGATCTAAATTGCTGCTGAATGCACCATGGAAAAGAGAAAGTATGAAAGTGGAACTGCAGTACTCTTAGAGAGCGGTAGTCATGCTACTGTAGATATTGATAGAGTCATGAAAAGTGTATAGTCTTCACCCACTACGAAACCTGATGGTACAATTCTAATCATGCGAATGAATGTGTCGATGTCGAGCATGAAAAGAAGTCATTGGATTATCGACCAATGATGAATGTCATTAACCAATGTGAGGCAACTCACCATTGATGTCAATGAGTGCCAAGGTACTTGAGTACATATGGTGAAGTGCGAATAGATGTGTTGATGTCGAGCCACTTGCAAGATCCAACGATCAAGGGACATTGATGTTTTCCCATGATTGTCAAAGAGAGAACTTCCCATTAAGGCATGCAAGCCTCTAGGTACTCAAAATGGACTCTAGTCTATATCCCAGATAAGGTGTTGAGGTCGATGGGGTAAGACTTGTTGAAAGGTGGGCCTTAAGGAATCCCACATCAGTCAACCCGAGTTTGTACAAAAAATATTTGGTAGGACTATAAATGGAAAGAACTCACGGTCAAGCAGTGTGGATCAGCAGGGCAAGGAAAACAAGGCAATGTAATCATGGAAAGGGAACTGAATGGTTTTATTCGTAAGGCAAATGGGAAGGGAAAAAGAAGCCAAAAATGAACTGAAAAAAAAGGATAAAGGAATGTATGCAACTCAGAAAGGTAGGCATGCATGAAGTCATGAAGGATAAGGAAATGGAAAATGGGCTTCAAGACATGGATGACCAATATGCTTTGAATGAGTAATGCGAGACAAGAAGTCATAACGCAAAATGGTGTTTTTGGAAATGTGTGTCGTGTAACAACAAATATCAGGATGCATAAAAAGTTTTTGTGTGATAGCAAGCTATTGTTGTGTAATAGAAAACGTCATGATGTGTAACAACTTTTGTTTAGTAACAACTCCTTCAAGTTGTCTAGAAAACATGTTCTGAAAAATATCACTTCATCAGTTTGTTTGTCTTTGAACCTGAAAAATCCTTAGCACTAATCCTGCATAAAAACTGTGATATTTACGAAAAAACATATTATGCAGAAATAAGTGCAAATGCAACAAATCAAAGAAATAGACTGTGTTTTTATAACTGTTGCCCTTGCATACTTATTTTTCTTAGTTGTATCAAATGTAATGTCCCCACTTTGGGACTTTATCCCAGTGTAGAGATTTATGATGACCAGAATGGCCAGATGGATGTTATAGCGAGTATAGGGGTATTTGAGAGGCATTGTGGGGTCCATCTTGCATTGATCATCATATTCCATCAGTATGATCCATTCTACATAGGTTGGATTTGGTTTCATTGCATTTCGACGATTTCCATGATTTTGACTATTTTAAGCCATAAGTCAATGGAATTCACTGAAGAGGTCATTTTGGGCACATTACTTGGAGGAACATCTCAGTGTAATAGCTCATTGGAATCAGGAGGAGAAACACTACAGGATGGGATGGCTAGAAGTGACTTTCAATGGCCAGGGAAGCCACAAAGAGAGATAAAGATCTTTTCAAAGGTAAAAGGTTAATTAATTAATTAAAGTGATTTAATTAATTAATTAAATATTAATAAAATGAAAGTCACTTTGGAGGGACAAGGTGAGACAAAAGTATAAAGGAAAGGCAAGGGCCTCATCTCATTCATTCATGTATGTTTATCTTCTGATATCTAGCTTTAGCTAGTGAGCCCAACATTGGGGGTTTTGAGGGTTTTGACATAACAAACCCTAGAGGATGATTCGGTGGTGAAATATTCTACCTAGCTTGTCCCAAGCTTGGTCTCAGAGATGCAATACTCTCCCACACCATTCTAGTTCCAGATCTACTCAGTTGCAGGGGGATTCTACATCAGTTTCATGTGCAGATAGAGAGAGGGCACACCAGTTGAGGGTTTCCAGCAAGAGGGGTGCACCATCCTTGGATAGATATTCGTTGTAGGAGATTGGCAGGTTTTTGGAGATTCCATCACTTGGTTTCTTCTTGTAGGGTCTTCACCATCATTCCTAGTGCTTTCTGAGAGAGGTTCATGGTTCAGATTATTTCTTACAGAAGTGGGACGAATTGAAGAGGAGGGCATTTCTGAGATTCAGATCTAGTCATTTTGGAGGAGTTACACTTCAGATATGACCCTGAGACTTCACCTAGTGACTTGCAGTGTCCCGATCTATAATTCTGGAGAGTTTCAGAGCATTTGGAGGCCTCCTTCATTAGGTCCGAATTATCTAGGGTTTCAGTCATCCAGTGGGGCGCACCATTCAGTGGAGGAGTTTAGATCTACAGGGTTTGAGAGTGGATTTGGAGATTCGGGCACCAGAGTTGTTCTTTCCATCACTCGATCTACTGTTTGGCATATTTCTTGAGGTGATTGGACATCTTTGGCACCATGGCCAAATTGTTGAGGAGCTCCAACTATCTAGGAGGACGTGGCATTGGTCTTCATTTCTTATCCAACCTTTGGAGGCTTATTTTGTATTATCGGGAGCATTTTGTAGCATCTCTATTGTCTATTTTCATAGCCATTTGTTGAGCATTCCAGATCGACATCTCCATTGTAGCAGGATTTTCTATCTTATGAATAAAAGCATATTTGAGATGTTTTGGCTTGTCTATCATATTGCATATGGTTGAGGTATGTTCCATGGTTATATCTTCTTGTTATTTGCTGCAAACATTCATATAAACACAACAGTAAACCCTAAGGCCAAAATCAAGAGGTCATTTAACAAGTAAACACATCTATACAAGTAGGACAACAAAGTTTTTGACGAAATGTCACAACCAGAAAAGTTTTAAAAAGACACAAAAACCGTGATGATCCTTTCATAATGGCTTGGGATCATTACATCAAAATTGCATAATAACCAGTGGCTGAGAATTGTCACTAAAGTCTTGGAATATTTAATATGTTGCTTGTCAAATTTATCCAAGAAATTAGTCAATCTACTCCAGTGATTTTAATTGTTTTTCTGCATAATCATGAATAATTAGAGCATACACAATAGTCGATCCAGTAAGCGAACATAACAATCGATCCTGTAAGAGAATACAACAGTCGATCCTGTAATACAATGCCTACAAAAACACGTTAATCATAATGTGCATGGTGGGACGATAAATGGCAACATAACCCCCAATTTCCCACAAAAATCCTTTGTGCTCTGTGTGAGGATGAGATGGAGATTGTGATTTCATCACTTGAAAGAGGTGGCTATCAAAAAAATTTCACATATCGACAGCTCGTATATAGCTAACAAAATTGGAGGCATCAAAATTTCGGGTGTTTTCTAGATTTTCCTTCCATATTACATCTTTGACCTGGAATTGGTTAACCAAAACACTCTTTCCGAACTCCTTTGTCTTCGATGGACTAACCTCCATTAATCGTAACAACCCCAATATCTAAATAATTATATAACCATTGTTTCTTGTTGGTTTACCATGCTGAAAGAATCACATGGCCAAATATGTGTTTCAACATTAAGAAGCATACAATGCCTGTAAAACTGCATCTGAAGATCAACAGGAGTCTGGCTGCCACCAAAATGACCAGCTATCTTACAATAATGAACCTCCCAGCAAATTTGATGGGATGCTCCTTAGGGTAAAATAATTAGGCCAAGTTGAAATGGAAATTCAATGTTCCAAATTGTAATCATTAACATGTCAACCATGTTGCATGTCAATGTAGTGAAACGTAAAATGAACACGTCAATCTCAATGCTGTAAAGGTGGCTGAGGACAAGGATTATCATATTTTTGTTGTTATAAATATGGTTAGACTTCCAATCGATGTGAAAGAAATTGAGTACAAATCTACTCTAGGAATTGCACAACCAAAGAAGTTTCATAGATATATAAGGTCTAAAGGAATCCAATATCGAATAAACTATATTTTTCAAGGGTCATTGTATACAAATATCATCGTGACAAGGCCTCTGCACTGTCCATGTCCCTTCAAAGCTAGTGCATGCTAATAAAGTTTTCTTGTGCCCATAAGTATCATTAAGCCATCCACCTAAAGAAGCTCCAATAATAGCACCTGCTACTGTCATGCTAACAATAGTTTCCTGTAGAAATGTACTCTCATTCACTGTTTTAAATTCATCACAAATGTAGAGAAGGGCTCCTGACATGACACCTATATCATAACCAAAGAGTAAGCCACCAATATCAGAAGCCATCGCTAAACCAAAGAGATATGCCAATAATAGAGCCAATAGCATTCATTCCAGAAACCATAAGAGATAGCAACTGGACATTTTTATTTGAAACAAAACTAGCCATCTCAACAATAGTGGGACTGTAATACATAACAGTATTGATGCCAGTTAATTGTTGAAACACTTGTAGACCAACCCCAACAAGTAAAGAAAGTCTTATTTCCTTTTTTCTAAACAAGCTAAAGTATCCAATTCTTTCCATGGAATGCACCTGTTGAAGCTCTTCTTCAACTGTAGAAGAGAGTTGTTCAATTTCACCCTTCAAGCGGTCTGATTCATATATTTTTTTAAGAAATGCAACAAATTCAACTTGCTTGTTCCTTATAAATAGCCATCATGGAGACTCTGGCAAGAACAACATCAATACAAACTGTAGCACGACAGGTAACGCAGATGCACCTGGATGATTCTCGAAACTGTATATCATGTATAGGATGTTGTACAAATTTCAAAGACATAATTACACCAACTAGTCATGATCGTAAGAATTATCGACTGCACACTCAATCAGATGATGTCAGGTTTGAACGGGGCATTTGAGAAGTCATACAGAGCAAAAGATAGGTCATTTGATTTGAGCTCTAGCAAAGATTGGTGCTCTCGACTCCCTTTCCAATAACAAGATCTTGAACACTCTCTTTTATACTAGTGCCAGGACCCTCAACATTGGTCTCAAACAACCGTACAACGAAGGGACTTTCTTTGCCTCTTGTTTTCTCACAGTCCTTTGGGTCTCTGCTCTGGCAGATGCATATTGAATCCTGACACTTGTTTGGTTCTCACCCATGAGCCAGTATGGTTCTGCAGGAAAGAAAAATATATGCGTCACTGCTGCAATAGCCATTTCGATGCAAATTAGGAAATCCTGCAGACTAGACTGAAATTTTTGCCCATTTGGTAGTGCACTTGCCAAAAAAAAACTCGGTGAACAAATTATTGCAATGGCTACTCCCTGCCACCATGTTGCAAACACAATTTATTTGAAGTTAATGAACTTTGTCAATGGTCTGATCACTTGAAGTTCTTCATGTGTAATAGCATAAAACTGCACTAGAAAGTATAATGCCCACATATGGCTGAAGTTCAACACAATTGTAATATATGGATATCCATAGTACCATTTGAATTATATGATAAATTTGGAAATTCAAATGGAGACCTGGGCTCGAATCCCAGTAGGAACAATAGACAAAACAACCTAGATCGATTCTGATCCTAGATAAAATGCAGAAGACTGATCTGAGACTTTTCAGAGTACGTAAATTCTCAATCCGAAGACAAGTCAAGACGTGTGGATACAATAATAACCAGATCCAGAAGCCCAGAAACCCTAAATTCGATTCAAAATGATGCAAAATTTATAAGAACGAAAGAAGGGAAAACCCAATTCAGAAACTTACTAATAAGTCCAAGTCTACGAGGTGTGCCATCGCATAATTACCAAAAGGTTTCTACACAAAGCACTCCCAAGGTCGAAGGCTTTTGATATATATTCAAAAGGATATGAAATAAGAAATGGAAATCCAAATAGAACCTGCACTAATGCTACAACAGACAAGACAAAGAGTACTTCCAGAATATCAGTCTCAAGAAGGCGTAAGGTGGAGTTTTGCAGGTGCTGGAAATGAAAGTGATTTGTGATTTTCCTCTCAATTGCATGGGTAGAACTGGATCAAGACCGCATCACTTAAGCACGCAATAACATTCTTCTAGTTAACATGGATATGCACAGATCTACATGGATATGCAAAGGATGCGGCAAATTGGCAGAAAGAGAAAGATGTGTCTCCCTAATACTAGCAATGGTAGCACGGAGGACAAAAAAATGGATTTTGCAAGATTTGCTACAAATATCTATTTGCAGGATTCGCTAAAAATCATTGCTGAGATCACATGGATTTGAAAGATCCAAGCACCGCCACCGTTACACAAGTTGGCGATGAAGTTATAGTGGGACAATACTTTTTCATATTACTAATTCCAATACGAGGGCACCATCACTCCATCATAGTGAGACTCACGCAACCTCAATC
The DNA here is from genome assembly GCA_009831015.1 of Picea engelmannii. Lineage (NCBI taxonomy): Eukaryota > Viridiplantae > Streptophyta > Pinopsida > Pinales > Pinaceae > Picea > Picea engelmannii. The sequence goes on from ML776692.1 coordinate 79,096, forward strand.
CTTCATTTCATCATGGATACATCCAACATTTTGTCGATCTATTATTTGACCTATTACTTATAATGTGGATTCATCCTAACCGTAGATGAGAGTTGGCTATTTTGGTAGCAACCGATATGCAAGAATAAGGATTTATTTTCTTGTTTTGAAACCAAATCTCATTCGGTGGTTAGAATCAAGATCCATGAGAGAATCAAAGAGCTAATCGACTGTTCTACACATAATTTCCAAATAATTCGGAGACTAGGCATTAATCTATGGCTATTGCAGATTTGGCGTGGATAATGCACAATCCAGAGCAAGTGGGTAACACAGTTTCGACCACAGTTACATCTTTTAGAAGGATGAAGGCAAGAATATGGCATCGCTGTGCTCTCAAATTAGTGAGAAGTTTGCAGGTTGTAGGTGAAAGGTGAAGAGATGGCAACGATTAAAACCAGAAGGAAACAAGATCAAAAGTTGAAAATGAGAAGATGCATCGTGCAATTAGTTTCAACATAGAGGTCATTGTTTCAACATGGGATTTACAGTTTCAGTTTGTAAGAGTGCAAAAGATCATTCACATGGATTCATAGACTAGTTCTAATGTTTGGTTGTGTTTTATTTGCAGGTCTAAGTTCAGGGTTAGATTTGCAGGTTTACGAAGGCGAGAAAATGCAATTCAATAAACGAGACACAGTTTCAGCCATTTGTTTCGGCTCTGTTGCAAACCTTTTATTATTATTATTATTATTATTATTTTTTGTTTTATCTTTATCCTAATGCCACTATTGTTTTATTGTTTGTAGATCATTGTTACAGCAAAAAAAAATATTCATTGTTTCAGCATGCTATAACAACAAAAAATTCACTGTTTCAGCATGTTGTAACAGCATGTAAAATTGGTTTTATTGTGATTTATTGTTAAGCATGTTAAGAAATTCATTCTTGAAATCCAAATCATCCCTATTTTCTGATCCTCATGATTGCACGAAGCGCAGAGGAGAGCATACTTATTCTAGAAAAGATAAAAAAAAAAAAAAGATCAAAAATAAAACCCTACCTATGCTAATTAGAAATGAGAGATTAGTTACGTATAATTAAACTTCCAGTGTAGCCACTCACGTAGAAGTAACATCAATATGTTCAGTGGCAATTTCTTGAATGAAAAGTGAAAATATACGAGAGTGAATGAATCTAGTCGCTGTAACGACAAACTAACTAAGTAAAAACAAAAAGACTGATCTAATTGAGTAGTTACCTGGAACCATTGTTCAATAAGGCTTTCGTAGGCATGATTTTACTCACTCAGATCATGCTGTAAATCCTCTTCATCTTCCTCGATCTTCTATTCGAATGATTGTTCATCATCGGATATGCAGGATTCTTCATATGTTGAATCTTCAATTGTTTCTAGAGGAGTATTTGAATCTTTGATCCTTGTCAAGATCTCCCCTCCAAAGGAAGAGGAGATCCCGACGTCTGCCAAGATCTGAGTGATTAGATCCAAGATGACACTCATTGTTAAATCATGTTAAAAAGAAGGATTCTTACAGGACCCAAATCAAAATGAAAAGCTTTAAAAAAAACACTCTTGCTAAAACATAAAAAAAATTACTCTTCACAGTTGCAGAAATTAAAATGTTCCTGGTGGTTGGTCAGGGAGGACATGAGCAATCTCCATTCAAGTAGTTGTTAATACCCCTAGAACCAACACATGTAGATCAAACTTGCAAAAATTTAAACTAATCTTGTGGAAATTGAAATTTACACTCTAATTACGCTTACAGGAATTGAAATTCACACTCTAGAGCTGGTAGAGAGAACATGAGGAGTCTCCACTTAAGTAGCTGGTATGACCCCTTACCAACACATGAAGGAATTGAAATTTACACTACCCTACATGTCCTTACTCGTATATCACCTCAGAGTTAGGATCATGTCTAATCACACTTGCATAAATTGGAATGAAAAAGAAACTAATACATCAATCCATCGTGCTTCCTCGGCAGCGACGCCAAACTGTTAGGCATAAATATTGTCGTTAATTCTGTTGTAGTATTTTCCCAACCATTTAATTTGTCAATCCGAGGTTCATAGGCTTACGAAGCACACACACTATATATGCAGGAATGAAGTAGAAGTAATCTAATCTAAATTGCTGAAATGAAACTAATCTAGGAAAGAAGGAAACATTAATCTAGGAAAGAAGGAAATTGCATAAAGGAAAAGAAATACAACATGTGAAGAGTTAATGACAAATAACATATGTGATTTCACACAATAAAGCTATCTTGAATTACATAACAATAATCACATGACAATCATGAAAGAACAAAAATGAAGGAATATGAATCAAAGCTAAGAATCCCTTTCTCTTTTGAATCCTAATGACTACTCTGATTCTAATCACATCCTAATTGAATAATCTAATTGAATCCTCGTGAAGAGAGAGAACTCTCTTTTATACATGAGAGCCTTGAAGATAAGATAACCATCTCATTATTACAGATCCACTATTCTCTCAACCTAATTTCCATTATTACAAAATATAATCCCTTTAAATCCTTACACATATCTCTCATATATCTTAGATAAGATATTCCAACCAAATCTCCATGATCTTATCCTTTGGAATGGTCTTGAATTATCTTCTCAAATATTGAAATGGTGGAGGAAGTATTCAAGAATTCCTTTGAATTAATCCTTCACATATTCCTACACATTATAAAACTCACACATATTTGAGATATATATGAAAACATGTTGATTTTCTAACATTTAATCACAAATTCCTTTTAAATACTAAAATGAATAAACTAGAGAACAATAAGGTGAAACCCAAGTATATTTATGGAAATGATATCATGAAAGGTTAATGGGGCGATGAAATGTGAAGAATGATGAAGGGAAAGGTGGATGAGAATAGGACATTTCTGATCCCCAACATAACTTTTGTAAATCCATCAATAATATCCCAAGTTGTTCTTAAGGGAGGATGTTACTATATTTAGACACTTAGGAGTTAGTTAAGATCAACTTGTTCTATTGTCTCTTTAGGTAAAAGTGTGTTTTTTTAGTATGCATTGTAGTTATGCAATCTTATGATCATGATATGTTATAGATATAGAGTGATACATGACTCATATTCTCCTTGATATTAATGACCATATTGATTTGTGGATTAACACCCTATTGTTCCATGATCTCTATTTAAAGAGCATGGAGGGTTATTTGTTGATGATCGATTGTGAGAAATTATCTTGTAAATTTTTTTTATTTTTCATTAATATATTGTATCAAGTGGTTGCATTGGATGTGGCCATGGACTATTTCCCTCTTAGAGTGTTTTAACATTGTAAAAACATCGATGTTATGATATTTTATCTAGTTGTGTGAGTGGTTACATAAGGTATTCATCCTTTGTGGGAATATTGTATTTTTTTTAACAAAGCGAACCTACACCTCAATTGCTCAATTGGGCCCTATCTCTGATTTGACCTTTCCTTTTCTTATAATCATATTGATGGGTCCTGATTTGATTCATCAATCTTGATTTACTAATTGATTTTCCAATCATTTAACAATATTCTCATGAATGAAAATTTAATGAAGTTAAAGTGACATATTGTAATTATGCAGGTGATTTGTGCTCCCCAATATTCCCTCGAGTGTAACTTACCAAAGATGCAAACTTAAACCATCACCTTTAAAATTTGAGTGACTAAATGATTTATGAAACATGAATTGTGTTAGCACTAGAAGTCACCTCCTGATTGCAAGGGAGGTAAGCCCAATACCCATCAGTTTGTATGTCACAATGAATAAATTTAAGTGGGGTCGAATGGGCGTAGAGTCGGGATAATATCTCTTTAGCTCAGAAAACTAGTCTGGCATGCACAGGAAGATGAGGTCTTGATTTAAATTCAGTCAGTAAGTTGTAGTAAGGGTGAGCAGGAGGAAGAACTTGAGGAGAAAATGTAAAGGTATGCTATGCACATCAGGTCTTCCAGAATCCTAAGGATGAAAAGATTCAAATACAAGATCATATTGGATCCAAAACTTCAGGAAACTAAAAACACTATAACAGTACTGTGATCAAACATACATCACAGTATGATTACAACACTCGGATGGATCGTCCATGCGTGAGTATTTCAGTATCATAGGCAAAAGAGGTGGAAAAGAATGTTGATTGTCATTAGACAAGAAGTTTCAAATTACAACACATAAACAGAGAACCAGAGGCTTCATTAAAACTTTACAATATGGGAGTGTAGCTCAACCATTGACCATAACAAAATATCAAAACTAATTATTTATACTCAGAACAACTCGCCACCACCAGTAGTATGACCTGGTCATTACAATCAAATCTTTGCGTCTTCATCTTCTTCTGTCAGTCTGTACATGCATCCTTCTATCAGATGCAAACTCAGATCAATATGGGCTTGTAGAAGAATCCATTGATAGGGGAAATTTGGGCTGATAGTATGCCTCCACGACCAAGTTTTCCATGCCTTCGATTTATGGGGTGAAACAAGGTTTCAATCACCTCCCCCATTTCCATTAACTACTTCATCAGGATCAGGATGAGGCCTGACACCCTTAAATTTCCAGGTGGTACCCACAACTTCTTCAAGTCAATCTCGACACCTCAAGACCATGCAGATATTCTTTGGTGACCAACGCAGACATTTTCAGCCTTTGACACAGCTCCTTTCCATCACTCCATGCAACCTCGGCCTATGACCTTGGGCCCAACTCATGGGTGCTTTGTGATCTTTTGTTTCGCAAACCTACGTTGTGCTCCATGTTGAAACCCCTGAGTTGCAAAATTGTGATTTCTCAGATCTAGTGCCACACGTCCCTTTGAATCAGACAACCCAGATAAATGTCAGTATTTTGGGACCTCAGGCCTTCGTCATTCCATGATTCGGGAAGATTACGCATTCCTGACATCATTTTTCTCGAAATGACTTTCTCCGTTGTCCAGATCTGATGCCACACATCCCGTTGGATCGAATGGACCATGCTAATTTTGGGTTTTGGGAGTTCGTACCCTCACCTCAACACTAAAATTTGAACATCTTTATAATACCAATCGCCTGCGGGCCGCAAATCTAGACTTCGAATGAAATATCCTCTGCTGAAAACTGAACTTTCTTGCTCGCCTAATTCGAGTTCATATCAGACTTCTCTAAGTGTTGATATTTGTGCTTATGGCTGTAGTCTTCATGATCGAGGATTCATATGACTGCTCGTGCACTGGAAAACAGGGAGGCCGGGCCACTTAAGCATAGAGGGGGGGAAAATAAGAAAGGATTCTATAAGACAAAGGGGGAACAATTTGAGACTTGGTTTGTGGAAAGGAGAGAGATAGAGAAAAATTATAGTCTTAGGTAGAAACCACAACCCCACAGGACTCTGACAAGTTCATGTGATAACATTTGGCTCCATAGGGGATGGCATGCTCCCTGCGAGCTGCCAAAGAACAAGTAGTTCCAGTACCTTAGATGTTGGGTTATGGGGTCGTTTATTGAGAATGAAAAACTAAAAAACAAAAGAAAGAAGAAGTGGTATTTACAGTGGTAGAATGTTGTTCATGGACTAAACAACATATTTCTTCAAAAAATGCCCATTTACAGGGCCACCAAAAACTTAAGATCCCCCAAATTATGCAACATGTAAGTATTACTTTGAAATACCTCAGATATTTTGAAGGGGCCAATCCACGGAGCTTCAAATTTACCATGCTTTCCCTTGTCTTGTTTGGGAGCATCCCATTTGAGTACTAGATCTCCCAGCTGGAAATCCTCCTTTCTTACTTTCTTGTCAAAGGCCTGCTTAATTTTCTGTTGATGTTCCTGTTCTTTGTCTAGTATTTTCTCTCTATTCTACTGCACTTCTACCAACTATTGTATCCTCCTGATCATATCATCAGGCTCTCCTTGGAAATCCTGAAATAATTTTGTGACAAGAAGGGAAAGATGAGAAGGCAAGATGGCTTCGACCCCATACACAAGATGAAAATGAGAGACATCGAGAGATCTCTTTGTTGTCACTCTGTCATCCCATAGAGAAAATTTGAGCTTTGAATCCCATGCTTTCTTGTTGTCCTCCAACAATATTTCGATAATTTTTATAAGGCTCTTGTTCGAAGACTCTTCCAGTCCATTCCCTTGGGGGTAGTAAGGAGTTGAGTGAATCAGTGAAATTCTGAACTGTTGACAAAATTGGATCATTGGCTCGGCCTTGAAGGATGCAACGTTATCAGTGACAATCATTTTTGGACAACCAAACCTTACTATAATGTCCTCAATAAAACCAATGATTACCTTGTGAGAAGCACTCCTTGTGGGAATAGATTCTATCCATTTGGTAAATTAATTAGTGGTAGTCAAGATCCACCTGTATTGACCACTTGAAGAAGGATGAATTTCCCCAAAAAAATATAAGCCCCACTGTTGAAAAGATCTTGAAGCTACCACAGGATTTAATGGAAAATACTTGAGTTGTTGCTTCCCAGAGAATTTCTGACACTTAATACAAGCCCTGATTTTTGCATAGACATCACTGAATAGAGTAGGCCATAAATATCCATCCCTAATAATCTTATAGGTCATGGTCTTCCAGAAGTGATGTCCCCCACATAAATTGTCATGAAAGTCAAACATAATATTTTGGGCCTCAAATAAATCTAAACATCTCAAAAGTACTCCCATAGGGTCTTTCCAGTATAAGACTTGATCAATAAGGTAGTATTTAATTGATATAAGCTTTAAATCTCTTGCCTTGTTTTTTCCCACACCATCTGGAGTTTGTAACTCTTGTAGAAAAAATATAATATCTTTTTACCATATGCATTCTGCCAATGGAGGGATGACTTGTGGGCCTGTAAAAGACAACTTAGATTGTTGATTTTCTGAGAATATGCTAGTGTAGTTAATCCCCAAAGCTTTGCAATTAGATTGAGCCAATATCTTGGCTAAACCTTGGCCTTTAACTAATTTGGTGGGATTTATTTCCAAATCAAACTCAAGGATTTTGGCAATACACTTGCTCCTTCTTCCGTCTATGTCAGTTTGAATGAGAATGTACTTCACAGAATCTGAAGGAACATATGCAATAAATTTTGAATGCAGAACATAGACTCTGAAAGCCTTGAGGGATTTCAACAAAGCATATGCCCATTTTTCCATGATGTCATATTTTATCTTTGTGTCGCTCAACACTCTACTGAAAAAGGAAATAGGTTATGTTAGCACCAGAAGTCACTCCTGGATTGCAGCAAGAGTAAGCCTGATACCCATCATTGTTTTATGTCGTAGGTTGGTTTTATAAAAGATGATCGAATGGAAGTAAAATCAGAACCATACTGTTTTAACTCAGAATATAGGACCAAGAAAATAATGAGCATGTGAGGTATCAATCTAACTTCAGTTAGTGGGTGTAGTAAAGGGTGAGTAAGTGAACAAGCAATAAGAAAATCTCTGAGTACAAGATCAGCCTGAACCAGGGCTTCAGACACTAGGATGTGATTCGAGAAAGTCATAGTTATAATGGCGAGGTGATCAAACCTTCATCACAAAACTATAGTAACATCTCGACTGGATCCTCCATGCCTGAGCTATTTGGTATAAAAAGAAGAATGATAACATGAAAATCCTGTCAAAACTAGTTGTTATGCCACGGTGATCAAACCTCCATCACAACAACAAAACTACTCCCTACTAGATCATCCATGCCCGGGTGTTCTAACACATGAGTTACAGAGGAATGAAAGAAGTTGTCTGTCATTAAACAAGAAGTCTCACGTACATACACGTAACTAGGGAAACCATTGCTTCATTAAAACTTTACAATAGGGATCTTAGCTCTACCATCGATAGATACAAAAATGAAAAAAATGCTTACATATACTTAGATTGGACCAGACTGCCTGGAGCAGATCAAATCATGCATTCAAGTCTTTATGTCGATAAGCTTCTCTGTCAGGATGTGCATGCATACATTGGGCAGACTGCCCATGCAATTGTCTGTCATATGTGATATTTATCAGGATGGACTACCAGTCTTCTTCTGTGCCTGTCTCTTCCCAATCTTCTATTTATGGAAGGGGATGACTTTCAACCACCATCAACTACCTCAATAAATGCTTCTTGTGATCAGATAAGGCTCGATCAATTTTTCATTTGGACAATGTGGCATCCTTTCCTTGGTCGTTTCTACTTTGTTGGACTACTACGAGGGGGATCGGCCTGCGAATGTGGGAAAGGATATGATGAGGAGAGCGATGACACTAGCAATGTGAAGGTGAGATGAGGGGTGTTGAGGTGGAAGCACTAGATGACAGAGAAACAGGGCTATGACACCAGATGAGAAGTGCCATGGGAATATGGATAAGACACAGTGGAAGTGGCATGGAGCATGGGGGCACAGGTTTCGAGAGATAAGAGGGACGAAGGGGGAGGGGACATGACGCCTCGAAAAGTGGAGGATAGGTGTGCGATGGTGAAAGGTAGGAGGGAAGTGGGAGATGTGACATGGTAATAGGAGAGGTAGAGTGGGGGACACTTGTCACGAGGAAGCGAAGTTGATAAGTAGTTCAGGGGGATCCAAATGGAGCCACCCATATCGGACCCCCCCCTCATTAAAGGCAGAATGGTAAGGGGGGTCCAGAATTGGACCTTAGCTTCATATCTGGGTTCTTTAATCCCAGTTGTTCAAACATGCGTGACACCATATCAGACCCCCCTGGCCCCCCATTAAAGGAAGAATGACGGAGGGGGTCCAGAATCAAACCTCTTCCGTAGATCTGGGTGCGTGGATCACGACTGCCCAGATCCACGCATCTTTTAAATCATATGTGCTTGATCGCCAACTTAGGAAAAGTGTGATTTGACTTGTTTCTTGCCCTCTTTTTTCCCAAAGGGGTCTCTCCTTAGGGAAAAAAACCCCTATATGTTTAGGTGATAACAGGTTTCTCCAGCCCTTCAACATTCTTCTACAATAAAACAACTTCTACTTTATCAAAAGAGGCAAAGGAAAAAAATAGAAACTCTTTGGATTAATCAGGACTGATGAGTACATGTGCCTCGGTCAAGGCCTTCTTGATTTGGTCAAAAGTGTTTCTAGAATCAACATTCCATTTCATTTCATTCCTCTTTATGAGCATGGTTGTGATATGCTTCACTAATTCAACAAAATTTGAAACCAACCTTCTTAAAAAGTTGATTTTTCCCAAGAAAGACTAAACTTCCTTCTTGGATCGGGGAAGTGGAAAGGTTTGAATAGCTTATACTTTTCTTGAATCAATCCTGACTCCCTCAGTTGATACTATGTGTCCCAACAATTTTCCCTCCTGCATGGAAAATATAGACTTTTTGGGATTTAAGGAGAAACCAAATTTTATGTATTTTAATAAGGCCTTTCTTAGATGTTGACCATGTTATTTATCAAACCTGGGGAAGACTGTAATTTAATCCATATAGATGACTACAAATTTATCCTTTTCTCCAATGAATGCGATGTCCATAGCTCACTTGAAGGTATCCACTACGTTCATCAATCTAAAGGGCATCTTACCATACATGAGCATACCCCAAGGAGTGGTGAAGGTTGTCTTTTCTCTGTCTTCAGGTAGGATGAAAATCTGATTATAGCTAGATAATCCATCAATCATGGAAATCCTAGATGCACCTATCACCCTCTGTAATATGTGTTCCATCTTTGGCAAAGGGTAATTATCCTTCTTAGATCTTCTCTTCAAGTTCCTGAAATCGACACACGGTCTGATTTCTCCATTCTTCTTTCTTACTGGGACCATGTTGGCTACCCACTCAGAATATATCAAAGGTACAATGATTTGGGTGTCCAAGAACTTATTTACCTCCCTTTCCATAATAGGTAGTAGCATGGAGTTTATTTGTCTCAATTTATGCCTAAATGGTTTGGCCTCTTCCTTCAATGGAATATTATGCTCAATGACACTTGTGTCATATTTCCTGAGGTTTTCATAGGTCCAAGAAAACACATCAGCGAATTCCCTTAATAGCTTAGGATACTCGGCCCTTTGTTCCCTTGACAAGTTGCTTGACAACTTGACAAATTTTGTATCCTCCTCTGTACCAATATTGCACTCAACTACATCAACATCCTCATTTGAAACTTTACCTTTTACTGCCACATCATTTCCGTCAAATAGTCATTCCAAAGGAACTAGTCCCTTTGGGATATGATTGTTGGGCAACTGGAAAATATGATGATTAGCATTTTTTCTCAAAAAAACATCATCAAGAGGATTTATTTCAGAATCAAGATCTTGATCAATGTGTAATGCAGAAAATTCATCAACAGTCTCCAAGAACCTTTTGATTTCAAGATCATCCTTAAACACTTTCCAATGTTTGACATTGTTAGGTATAAAGGGTCTATATTTCACTTCTACATCATCCCTGAACTTAGGTAGCAGAGGGACTCTGAAATTACTTGTTGAAACAACCAGAGAATCGGCCATGACATTCTCTTCTCTTGGAACAAATGAAATGTTGAAAGCTAAGAAAAAGCTATCAACTAGATCCCACACTTCATTTCTATAACTTTTAAGCCGAGGCTACTTGTATTGATAAATACTTCTGATCTAATGGACAATTAATTCAGAATCCCCAAATATTGATATCTCTTCAATCCCCATGTATTTTGCAACCCTCAAACCGAAAACAAGAGCTTCATACTCTGCCACATTATTAGAAGTTTCAAATTCTAACTTGTAGGACAGGGATATAATTTCTTGGGTAGGTGAAACCAATACCACTCCAACACCAACACCTTCTCTAGAAGAGGCTCCATCCAAAAACATTTTTCAAACAAAGGTAATCAGGTGATAAAATTCACAGAGAGTAGGGGACTACTTTCTGATTTCAAGAGGGGGCTCAGGGGAACCTGTGATCTGTAATAATTTGGATCCCAAATTAGTCTCGAGTGAAAAAATAAGATGGTTGGGGGGGTATTCTTCATCAATAATAATATAGGACAACTGAGCTTCTTTGTACAGTCTTCTATGCTCCCCCCCAAACAAAGGAATGGTAGCATTCGTGAGTTCCATCTACAGGGTTCCCCAAGTATTTTTATCCAAGATTTTGACAAAATCATGCCAAACTTGGGGGGGAAATCAGCCACCACAATATCCATGAGCAAAATTTTCATGGGGAGCTGGAACAGAGATACATCCAAGTCTTTTATAACCCCAAGGAACTTCACCTTCCTAGAGTCAAATGAATACATGTCATGATAAGTCTTTGTGATTTCAAATCCAAGTTCATCCATGACACTTTTGGGCATGCGATTATGAGACGCCCCTTAGTCCATCAAAAAATTATGTAGCACCTTGTCATGTGTGTTCAGATATGTATAGAAGGGAGGGGATGAATAGTCTCTATCTTCTATCAAAGGACCTAAGATGACTGTTGGATTTTCATCTTGAAGGTTTACTGAGTCTGTGAAATGATAAGATGGTTTAGACTGCAACAATTTAGAGAGGGACCTTTTAAAATCTGTGTGCTTGACTAACTCTGAAAGGGGTATAGAGATCCTAATCTTTTGAATTTAATTCTCACAGTTAAAATAGGAGGGGGGCTTCATAATTTCTCTCACTTCTGGGACATGAAATTTGGATATTGGTGAGGGGTTCTATATTTTCTTCTCCTTGCTGTTGTTTATTATGTCTTTAGCAGGATTCTCTACTTTGGAAGGCTATTCAAGGATGTTAGACTTCCCTTCTTTCTTCTTAGATATGAGGTTATACATATTGGGACTATTATTGGTGTTCTCATGTTTAATCAAGTCATTTATTTGGTTGTCTATGAGGGTCTCCTCATATGAATATTGGGTCAGATGGGGAAATGGGGAGGTGTCTCCAAGACAATGGATTTTAGGATCAAGATATTATTCCTCTCCTTCTTCATCAACAACGAGGTTATTTTGGAGGGTGGTTTGGATTTTCTGATCATCCCTATCTCTATTTTGAGGATCTCTTGGAAGTATCTGAGGGTAATTATTTGGTCTTCTGAAGTTACCTCTATTATTATCATTTTGGGCACTCTTATAACCTTGCTTCCCTTTCAATTCCATCTTCTCCATTTCTTCAGAAAGAGATTTTACAATCTTGGTCAATTCATCTACTTAAGGGTGGGACGCAAAGGAACCAGAGGTTGAGGCTTCAGATCTCCCCCTTCCTCTATCTCTATTAGCCTTATTCCTGAGTTTGTCAATTGCCAATACGTTGGAATCTACTTACAGGTCTGCATCTTCCATATGAGACAAGGAAGTATCTCTTCTCTCTCTCAACAGGAGGCATAAATCAGGGTCAAAAGCACTAGCATAAGTAATTTTGGCAGAGGCTTCTATGAGATTTGTCTCAGCAGGAATCTTGTTATACATTTTGTTGAATATTTTGGAGAAATCAAAGACAAACTCTCCCTCTTTTCTCTTTAGGGAGCCGAACTCTGTGATATAATACATAAAGTCTTTTTTATCCCCCCATTATCTCAAGAAAACATTGTATAAATACTAAACCCAAACAATGGATCCAAGTGTCAACCCCCTAAACCATTTCCTAGCCTCACCATCAAGACTTTAGACAAAGACTCTCATCCACACATCCTCATTTTCAATATTTAGATTGTCTGCATAACTGTAGAAGGAAATAAGGTGTTCTTCAGTATTTATGTCTTCTTCTCCTATGAATTTGGGCACGTATTTTAGGTAATCTCCAGTAGGGAGAGAATTCATTGGCTGGGGTAAGATTAGAGGGGCATATCTTGCATCCACTATGGAATCTATTATGTTCCTAGGGGAATTAGCACTCGCCATTGAGATGTGAACTAGAGGAGAACTAGGAGGGGATGGAGTTCGGAAAGGGGACACTGGAAGTGCGTTTCTGGGAGCAAAAGGAAATGATTGAGGATTTGGAGAAAAGTCCATAGGGCTCGAGGGAACTGATATTTCCCCTTCTATAAAATCAACAACTCTAACAGGGGGAGGAGTGGTGAAGCTCGGAGTGGGAAAATCTTCTGAGGTCCTGGGTTTAAACCATTGTACAACTTCAGGGAAGATAGGAGTGACAAAGTTTTCTCCCTCCAATACAAGACCAGGAGGGGAGAAATCAACATGAATACTCCCAAACTTTAAACTTTGGGAAAATCCAAAAGATGGTATAATAGGAGAATGAGAAGAAAATATTGGAGTTTCGATAGGAGGATGGTGAAATGCATCAGAAATACCTGGTTCAACAACTGAAGTACCTTCCTAGAGGATCTTTTGTCTTCTGATAATTTTCTCTGGCTCAGCTTCAAGTGTTACTAGAGGTAGTTGTGGGGTATACCTCATGTGTCTGCCTCTGAAAGACATAATTGTAACATTGGATTCGCTTCAATGGAGTCGTCAGGTGCAGGTTACAATCTTCAATGGTTCTGATATTTGGTGCACCTTAAGAATCATAAGCTCATTGTCGTTCTATCCCAGGGAAAATATTCAATTCATCCCCGACCACTGTGCCAAAAATGTTAGCACTAGAAGTCACCTCCTGATTGTAGGGGAGGTAAGCCCAGTACCCATCAGTTTGTATGTCACAATGAATAAATTTAAGGGGGGTCAAATGGGCGCATAATCAGGATAATATCGTTTTAGCTCAGAAAACTAGGCCGACATGCACAGACATATGAGGTCTTATTTAACTTTAGTCTGTAAGTTGTAGTAAGGGTGAGAAGGAAAAAGAAATTGAGGAGAAAATCTAAAGATATGTTATGGACATGAGGTCTTCCAGCAGCCTAAGGATGAAAATATTCAAATATAAGATCCTCTTGGATCCAAAAATTTAGGAAACTGAAAATGCTATAATAGTACTGCGATCAAACATACATCACAATATGATTACAACACTTGGCTATATCATCCATGCCCGAGTCTTTCAGTATCAGAGGAAAAAGAGGTGGAAAACAACATTGATTATCATTAAACAAGAAGTCTCAAATTACAACACATAACCAGAGAACCAGAGGCTTCATTAAAACTTTACAATATGGGAGCATAGCTCAACCATCGACCATAACAAAATATCAAAACTAATTATTTATACTCAGAACAACTCACCACCACCAGAAGTATGACCTGGCCATTACAATCAAATATTTTCATCTGCATCCTCTTATGTTAGTCTGCACATGCATCCTTTTGTCAGACACAAACTCAGATCAGTATGGGCTTGTAGGAGAATACATTGACAGGGGAAATTTGGGTCGATAGTCTTCCTCCATGACCAGTTTTTCCATGCTTTCCATTTATGGGGTGAAATGAGGTTTCAACCACCTCCCTCATTTCCATTAACTACTTTTATCGGGATCAAGATGAGGCCTAACACACCTGAATAGCCAGGCGGTGCCCACAACTTATTCAATTCAATCCCAGTGCCTCAAAATCACATAGATCTTCATCGGTGACCAACGCAGGCATTTTTGGACTTTGATGTAGTTCCTTTCCATCACTCCATGCAACCTCGGGCTGTAACCCTGGGCCCAACTCCTCGGCGCTTCGCAATTTCACGTTTCAAGAACCTACATCGTGCTCCATGCTGAAACCCTCGAGTCACGAAATTGTGATTTATTAGATCTAGTGGCACACACCCCTTTGAATCATACAACCCAGATGAATGTTGGTATTTTGGGACCTTTGGCCTTCGGCATTTTGGGACTCGGGAAGATTGTGCATTCCCCACTTCATTTTTCCTAAAATAAATTTCTCTGTGGTTCGGATCTTATGCCACGTGTCCTGCTGGATCGGATGGCCCACGTTGATTTCCGGTTTCAAGAGTTCGAACCTTCCACCTGGCACTAAAATTTGAGTAGCTTTATAATCTCGATCGCTTGCATGCCGCAAATATGGATTTCAAATGAAATCTCCTCCGCTGAAAATTGAACTTGCTCACTCACTTGATTCGAGTCTGTATCAGACTGCTCTAAGTGTTGAGATTTGTGCTTATGGTTATGGTCTACATGATCGAGGATTCGAATGACTAGCTATGGGTTGGAAAACAGGGAGACCGGGGAACTTAAACACAGAGGGGGGGGAAATAAGAAATGATTTTACAATACGAAGAGGGAAACATTTGAGACTTGGCTTGCGAAAAGGAGAGAGATAGAGAAAAATTACAGCCTTAGGTAGAAACCACAACCCCATAGGACTCTGACAAGTTCATGTGATAACAAGTTGTAATCACACTTTCCATAAATTATAGTATGATCGATAATCATCATGATTTTACATTTATCCCTATTAAGTAAATATCTATTGATGAGTCCAAATGTCTTGTCAATAAGGTAAGGGAAAATTCTTGATGGCGGGTACCAATCATACCTACTCTCATTTGGGGTAGCGTTTCCGACTAGTTTGTGGGCTTGGCTTCCACTAAGAATTAAATGGAGAAAAAAGGAAAATAAAAGGAATTGTCTCCCAAAGAATTATTATTAACCCTAATTCTAACATAAAATGAAAGAAAAATAATCTAATATAACTACCTCTAATTTGTCCTGTGTAGGAGAAAAGCTAATAGCTAGATACAATATAAGATGATACCACTTGTTGTAGAAGAAGTTCATCACAAATAACAATATATGAAAATTATAATGCAACATATATAAACATAAATAGTCACAAATCATACCTAGAAAACCATTCTCGCATCTAATATAGTGTAAATTCATAAGAATATTAAATAACATGTACAAAAATAGATCACATAGTAAATTATTCAAGAAACTCACGAAACAACTGCACATGAATAAGCGCTCCATATACAGTCGCAAAATATTTATAATCCTATTTTTGTTTTTTTATTTATTGAATCAAAGATAAGAGTACCACGCAAAGCTACAATGGGAAAAAGTCCCTCCTTTTGTACAATGAATTATTTTTAATAAAATATGAGAGAGTCTTCACTTCCCACAACTAATCATTTCCTTTGGTTACAAATTTTCATTTCATCTCCCTTTGTTTTGTTATCTTACAATTTGAATTTCTCTTATATTAATAAATATATGAAATTATGGATAGAAATTAAGAAGACTTTTAAAGTTTTCATATTCATGTTGTATGAATTCTACGAGTCACCATTATTGAAAATATCTTTAATTTTTCTCAACTATGTTTGTTTATGTTCTTTGAATTTTCATAGTGTTTCAGTGATCAATATTATAAAATGGAATTATTAACATATTCTTCATTGTTCCATGTTTCCAATGATCTATCTCACTCTTGACTTGACCACCCGGAACTTGAGATATGCATTTCAGAACAATTCACGGTATATCTCCAATCAAATTCGTGTCTCATTTTCTCTTGAATGTTTTTGGAAAAAAAAAAATTCTGATATGGTTCAAATTATTCTTATAATATGTTCTTATCCCCATTATATTTCCAATGAGTACTATCTTCCCTTATTTTGATTCCTGTATCATGAATTATGACTACCCAATGTCTCTCAATATTGTTGATATGCTCAAGTGATTGATCTAGACCGTTGATCTTGTACTCTAAATAATTATCCCACATGCATTGGGTAGTTTGATTATGGAGGGGTTAAATTTTTTAATATCTCCCACATAACCTGTATTTGGAGTTATAAAATGTATAGAGTATTGGGACCATGTTAAAGTTTTGACTGCACCTGCAATAAAATTAATCCAAGATTAAAATAATAAAACCATAATTTAAAGGAAATAATAATTAATTCAAAATATTTGTATCAGATAGGTTTGTGGGGAAAAGTGTATTTGGAAAGATTCAATCCTGAAGAAATAATTGAAACCTAATGAGATGATTCAAGCCTGGATTCCACGTTAAATGATACATGTCATCATGACATGTCAGAGCCATGTAGGGAGATACAATAGATGATAGGGAGCTTTTATGACATGTAAAATTCCACATCATATATGACATGATGCTATTTTATGTGGACACATCAGAAATATTTTAGACCATACAAATGTGGAGGTGAAAAGTGGCACCTAGTCATTAGATTTTAGAATTTTGGCTTTCATATTATGATAATCCGATAGAAGGGATCCCTATTATTCAGGATTGGTCAATCCGAAGAGGGGAAGATGATAGAGATCATCTTGAGAGAAATAAATATAATAGGTTTATACGATAGATGATCACCCATTAGTTTTCAACCAACGAGGTGTGAACCTGATAGGTTTCATAATTCGATGGTCAAGTGAAATCCCTTAGGATAGAATCCGATAGGTTCTTGATTTTTAGGCTTCATAAAGTCTAAATTATCGAGTTGAAACACCTTTGATCAATGGCATTCTGATAGCAAGCATTTTGATAGGCTCATGGGGTGAAGTTTGCGATGTAATCCATGTTAGAGAGGACATGTCAAATTGGGTCGAGACTGCACGAATGTGGTTACGACAAGTGGTGAGAAACTAATGGGTAAAGGAGTGGCACATCACATGACATGTTAATGTCACACCAATTCTAGTAAGGGTGGCATGTAATATGGATCAAATATTGAATACATCTTGGCATGCGGGAAATGTTGTTCAAATAAAATGGAACCCGATAAGAGAGAATATGATAAAGGAGATATCGATGAGGGGAATCCGATAGGATATCGGCCTTGAGATTTCAAAAGAAACCATTCACAAGAGAAAATGAATTATTCGATGGGAATAACATGATGAGGGGAACTCAATATTCCATGAGATTTGGAAAGAAAAGGTGAACCTAGCCTCTGATGAGGAAGATCCAGATGAGGTTACACAAAACCACTGATTGGAACCTGATGGTCGGGATTGAATGTAAAACATAAGGTGAAATCTAATGAAGGATTCTCGATGGTTAAATACCTCAAGGTTAGATCCAAATGGTCAAGAACTCTCATGGAATATGTGAAGGTGAAAAATTGATGGGGTTAAGTCCAATAGGTGAGCTCCGATGAGTCTGAAAGAAATTAAATGATTCCCAAAAATAATTAAATAATCTAAAATATAATCTTCGAGATGCATCATCTCATAAGTTGACACATGTTTTGACATGTCATTCCATGTTGGATGGCTTGAGTGATGTGGTGTCACATGGATGTCACATGATGTTGGCATGAGAAGGCCTGAAAACTTAAAATACCATAACTTTTGATTATGAATTATGTTTTGAGCATGGTTACAGTAATTAGAAATCTATCGAAGAGACGAAGTAGATTATGATATAAGAATTGGATTTAGAGGGGTGATTAAGAAAGTTGGTTTGAGAAACAAAAGAGGAAATTTATACACCCCACCATCCTAAGAGATTTTAGGAGAGGTAATATCTTGAGAAGGTAAGCCCGAGAAGGTTTCTGATTAGGATGAAGGTCCTAGATGAGTAATCAGGGTTCCAACCACATATTATAATAAAATAAAATTTAGGTCTTGGAACATAAGTGAGAATAAATGATAATGTATATTACGATAAGAAAAAAATTAGTTTCGGTTCAGAAA
Organism: Picea engelmannii; assembly: GCA_009831015.1. Classification (NCBI taxonomy): domain Eukaryota; kingdom Viridiplantae; phylum Streptophyta; class Pinopsida; order Pinales; family Pinaceae; genus Picea; species Picea engelmannii. The sequence continues at coordinate 97,617 of ML776692.1, forward strand.
GACTGGGTTCATTTCCAAATTAAATATTCAATAAGGATTAAAATATGTATTAGAGAGAAGCATGGACAAGAGGAACCTAATATCAAAGTATTTCCATAGGTATGACAAGACTGAATTGATAATGTAGAGAAATATGAGGTTTCCCAAAGTATCCTTGAGTTTTCCATCTTTTTTCATTAATGGAAAGCCCTATTATTGGGTTCCATATATGTTCTATGACCAATTGTACATGATATTCCTCTTAGGCATGATCTTCTTGAAGACTTGAGATATCAGATGAACTTAGTAAGAACTTGACTTGGCACCCTGTCCTTGCAACCACAACAAGAATAAAATTTGTTAAACAAGGAAGGAGATACTTGCCAATATGTTATAAACATTACATTCTTTTCTTTTGACTTCAAAAAACTTATGAATAAGCATTGAGTTTTTTTGAAAAATGAAGAAATGAGTAGGAGAGGTTTCTCGAAGATAATCATTCATGATATGGGATAATGTAGATAAATTGTATGATAGTTGCATGCATCTAATATCGAACTCATGGAAAGGATTAGTGACCTTGTGATTCAAGATGAGAGTTTCAAACTAAACAATATGATCAATAAACAAGAGCATAAAAATGAAGGAACTTGGAACAACATGCAAGCAAGGTGATGCAAATTGAAAACAAGTCTTCATTTAATTCATCCAATTAACAATTACCAAGAGAAAACCCATTCAAGGCATACAATAGAACATGAATCTCTGCAACCATATAGGATCATCAAATACTTCAAAATATGCACAAGGCCCCAAATATGAGTTGTAAATTTCATCATACAAATGTCAACAAAGCATGACAAGACAACAAGAATTATGAAGAAATTTAAAATCATAATATCACAAGGATTAAGAAACTTTTAGAAATACAATCATCAATAAATATCAAACCTCCAACTCCCTCAAAGTAGATGAATAATAAAAGTTACGCTCGTAGTAGTAGAGGATTAGGCATTAATGTTAAAACTTTAGTAGGGGGCATATTTCCATTCTCTTGTAAAATAAAAATTAAAGGGGGATTGTTGTGGCCACAACAAATGGAAACACACTTGAAGAACCAATTATATCTTTCAGTATAATTCTAGGGTCTTTACTTTAGATCATAGTTTTAAATATAAGCTCAAAAAAATGTAGACAACTTTCCAATAATCATGGGTACCACAACAATGCCATGTTTCTAAAATATATAATCCAATATTTCAAGTGCTTGTAATCTAACACACCTTTTTCAAAGGGCCAATTAGCGAGGTAAATTATTTGAATAGCTTAATAATTCAGATTGTATTTGGTTTAACCATGGGTTTACTCTTTTATAACATGCACACATTTACATATGTGTGCTCATCATCTCTCTTTTCCTGGCATTGCTTCACTTCCAACAAGGATCCATAACACCAACGAAGATGCCTTGGTACCATAAAATCATAACCCCATTGCCAACAAGCATCCATAGCCCCGATGGTTTTACTTATACTTCCTACACTATTGATAATCCTTTCAACTTCCTTTTTATTTCAAAATATTCTCACCCTTTTAGATTTATATATATATATGCATATGCACAGAAGGTGTGAAGGAAGCGGGGTGATATGGGAGTTGCTTTTGTTTTCCATGTAGATGTTATGCATTTAAATTTATCCCACATTTCTTCCTAAAATCCATCATAGTATGGGACATCTTATTAATATGAAGTGTATGGAGCTCAAAGAAAAAAGTAAATAGACACTTTCCTATACTTGTGGATTATCATGGTATGTTCACTAAGCACATGTGTTCCACCACAACTATCAATCATTACCCACAACTAATAACATCATGAATTATCATTCATAGAGTAACCCATGTATCTCATGACTTGTAAAATTTCATCACTACGCAACCAAAATTAGACTAGCCCCTTACTCAAATTTAAAGATAATCCTCAAGTTACACTAAAAAGTCAAATCACTTAAGGGAACATACCAACATTCAAATTAAAAGGTGGAAGAAAATTATACAAGTAGAAAGAAATATATAAAACTAAAATAAAATATAACTAAACTAAAAGAAACCCAAAATTGAAAAATGTCAATATTCAAATCAAACTAAAAATAAAAATAAAAAAATAAAAAATAAAACAAAAGGAGATCAAGGTGCCATGGGATAAATCTTGGACAACAACAAAGTGTGGGTGATATGTGTGAAAAGTACTTACATTGCAACTCCAATAATTGAAATAAGAGCAATATTTTCAACAAATGCATTTTCCATACATACTAAAACAAAACAAGAATGATTTTCAAGATTGAGTACATAATATGGAAATAAAAAATTAACAAGATTAAGGAACAATTATTTGAGCAAAATGATATCAGAGTAGTAAAATTGAGCCTTTCGTGGTGATAACCAATTCAAATTTCCTTAAATGTTCAACGATATAACATTGAATCAATTCAAAAATTCACACCCCTTTTAGCTTATTTCCATGGATATGATCTTGATGGAATAATATTTTGAAGATGTCATATTTCCAAAGTCAAAAATTGCATTTATATTGTTCACCAAGATACTCATTGCCTCTTCTATTATTAATCTAGATCATTTCATTGATTATATGATTCAGCCTTGATGGTACAAAATAGTAAAACCCACTGCCATGATTGAAAACTAAGTAAAGAAGGATGTAAAATTATGTACAAATTAAAATAAAGAAAGTGGTTATACTAAACTAAAGGAACAATAAAAACCACACTCTATTCTAGTCATTATGGGAAGAATTGATCTTGAAATATAGGTCAATAACATAATATAGAGTATGAGCATCATTAATGAAAGAATTTTTTAGTGAAGCCTTGGAATGTAAACAAGAGTAATAATTAGCCAAGAATGGTTAACCATTTGAATTAAGGCCTAAACAATATTCCCAAGGTAAAGATGTTAAAGGAAGAACAAGAAAGATTACGAGAATTGCTAATCTAGTGGAAAATTTTGTAACACAATACTCCAATACAATTGTCACATACAAAAATATAGCAAATTGGGTTAATGGGGATGCTTAGTCAAAATAATTTTTTAAATTCAATCAGTTGAAACATTCCACAAACCCATAAGCTCTCAAGATTTTTTTTCATAAGAAAGTCCTTTGCACACTTGAAAATAATGAACTTTTTAGCAATAGAACTTACATGTTACTTCTCAACAAAGCATTAATTTCTTTGTTCTATAGAAGATATTATTATTCTGAAAGATTCAAACAATTCAATTTGATAAGGAAAAGAGGGGATATCATAGTTATGAAGGTTATAAAAAATAATAATGAAAAGGACTCCAAATATCAACTAGATTAGAAACCAACATGGGAATACATAAATGAGACTATATTTTTTATGAACTGTTGAGTTGGTGATAATTTTGGTTGATTAATTCTAAAAAATTTTGCAAAGGAATTTGAATAGTCAAATGTAGATTAACACATCCCTAAGTTGTTTTCATTTACAGAGAAATTGTTTTGAGCTATTGGTTGGACAAGTCATTCCCCAACTTGCATAACAAATGAGAATGCTATGATCAACTATTGACAGTTTGTGAAAAAATCTTCCTCTAAATGACTAACTTATTGAAATGAAATTAGAATAAAAAGAAAATTAAAGAGAAAAATTAAACTAATCCTAAGCAAAGAACACTAAGCTAATGTAAAATTGAACTATATTAGTTGTCATAAAACTTATGTAAATTCTAATGCAATCATCAAGTATTCATATTTTTTCCATTCAATCAAGTATCACAAACTTCTTCCTTAGAAACAATCACTATCTGTTTTCCCACAATATTTCCTTTGACAAGAGACTTAATGTCTTTGATTATTGTGAGATTTGGATCCCCTAGACAGTTCATCTTGTTACTACAAACAAAATAAATCAAATGACACAAATAGAACCATAAGACTTTAATTCCATTCATGTTCTAAAGACACATGTCCATCAACACAAAAATTTCATGCTTAAAAGATGAATAAAAATATGACTCAACAAATTCTTAATATTGCACATCAAGGTTTGTATTCCCTCTTGTCATTATTGATAATAATGTGAAACATCCATATGATTATCTCAAAAATTGTGAGAGATAAAAAGGAAATCACTATTGATATGGAAGAAATCAAGATACTCTAGAAAGGTTCAAATAATCTTAGACCTCAGCCAAGATGGATTGATTCCCCCCATCATAAATGAAAGATACATTTAAAAATCATAATTAAATGTGGTGACTAAAAACCGAATTCTAATAAGTAGTAAGTTGGGTATGATGGGAAAACCCATGAAATTGAAATCATAAAATGCCCAAGAGTGTTCCAAAAAGATAAAATTTTCATTTCTCTTCCTTGAGCTTACATCTCACAATAGAATATGAGAGCATTAAAAGTCAATAATTCTGCAATTGATCTCTTAGGTATATAGGTTTTCCATTCAAAATAATTAGGCATATAATCCAGAAGAAAAAAAAAATAAACAAGCTCATGAGTAAGAGGGATCAAATAAAAGATATTCCAACATAACCGAAACATGCATATGTTTTCAATGTATGAATTGTTATACAGTTGGTTGTCATTGATGCCAACCCTTGGAGATTGATATCAACCCATGGAGAAGTCATGCAGCCCTAGAGATGTGGTTCAGATTTATGGTGTGTTAGTTGTCATTGATGGAGTGGTTGATGTCAACATATGTGTTGGGTGCATTTGATGAAGTGTACTTGAATCCCTATAGGTGTGGTTATCGGATCTGATCTTGGTTGAGGAATATGGGAATGAAGGAAAATGTAGATGTAGGTAAGAAATTCATAGATGTATATTCTTTGTCATTCCATTTACGGTGATAGGTGGTATGCCATGTGAATATTCACTATTGAGGAGTTATGGCCTTGTGAAGTTGGAATCCCCGAAGAATGGTCAATAAGCCCCTAATTAGTTACAACTCAATGATTGAATGGGTAAAATGGTTGTAACAAGAAAGTAAAGAATCCCTAACAATAACGAAAGAGGTTACATAGAAAAAATTTAAATACACATCATGAGACATTAATTTGAGACACACACTTACATTGAATATCTATATTGTGAATTATATGGTATATTGTTTTTATTTTATTGGTGAATCTGTTGGCAAGTCTGAGCCAGTAGAAAAATTGTGAGGAAAGAGTGAAATTTTTGGAGTTGTAGAGTGCTAGGTTTTTTTTTTAATGCTAATTTAGCAAGCCCTCATGGATCATCTTGAAGATGTCACATGAGGCACCCCTGTGGGTTGCCTAAGTGACATCACACGAGGCCCCACCTGATATGTAGTCTTTGTCCCGTGAGGACAAGACAAAATTGGGGAGAATGTTGGTACCATGATGATGAAGGTTGTGACAGTGCTACATGTCAGTGTTATAGTACAACATGTCAGTGACAGGTGACATGTATTCTTATGTGATTATATCTTATGTTTGGTGATGTTATGGTACATGCTTGAGGGGCATGTCTTGTTGATGCATGGTACATCTTGCTGAGAGTGGTATGGTACATTGAGTAATAGTACATCTTGGTTGTATTGGTTTATTGATATCTGGTTTGGAAATTGTTGGAATATTGGTTGTTGTCATTGATGTCAACCCTAGTCATGGGTTTTGGATAGCAAGATTGATAAAGGTATTTGGACATGAAGGAAAATGCACATGCATAGACAAAACCCATGAATGGATAGTATACATCATGTTGATTCTAGTGGTATGTGGCACGTCACGTGGATCCTCATGGTTGAGGAGAAATGAATTTTTGAATATGACAAAGTGAATTGAAGAAGGAAGTATATGTAGGCCCTGAAAATAATTAAAGAAAAGAATTACAAAATAAGAAAGTGTCGGGTCGGCCCTAATGTTAAAAGGAAGTGGCATAAATGGTATAAATAAACATCATTATACATTCATTTTGATACAAGTCGAATTTTAGAGGAAATAAGAAGTAAAGAAGGTCAGATTTCAAGGGAGGATGAAGTCTTTTGGTGATGTGTTCTAAGGCATGTTATTTTCAGGTCATCTTACCATTGTTTCTATAATTGTTTTTCTAGAATGATTCAGATGGTGAAATTGCTATGGTATTGATAAGACATATCAAGGTACCTCTCATAAAATGTTCAGATCTTGATTCGCTATAATTATGGAGATACACTCTGTGGAATATAGGGTTTGTGACCAGTCCTGAAGCTAGTCAATAAACAGGTGTTCCGAGTAAAACAGTCATAACTTCGTCATAGAGAATACAAATGGCATGGGACAAATTTAATTAGAAAGAGTAAAGAATTTAGTTTATTGTGTGTGATTTTCAGAATCAGATGTTAAATATTGAGCGTGGGGCATTCTGTACAAGTGTGGTCTCCTGAATAGACCAGAATTGAATAGAGTCTACCATTCTTTCTATAACTTCTTTTTGGGGAGGATTCATGGAGTGAAAATTGGAGGAGTTTCAGAGAACACATTGAGTAATATTATATACAGGATCAGATTACTCCAAGAATTGAAGAATTGTAGAAATTGAAGAAGTCTCAGGAAAGATTATCAGGTTCTATGTGATGATTGGTTGATGGTGATGATTTAATGTAAAGTTTTATTATCTCTCATATATTCTTGGGTGGAAGGAAGGGGAAAGAATGGAGAGTTCAACTCTCTCTTGATATTTAAGGATTGTATATTCCTCTTGGAGGTTTATCCCTCCCTTTACATTTGGAAGATGTAGTTACCTTTGGAAGTCATTACTTCCCTTGAACAATAACTATTGATTATTTCTCATATATTGTGCATGGTGTATTGTGGTGTATTGGTGTAACTCTTATACTATTGTTCATTTCTCATTGGATATAATTGAATGGTTTAA
>ML776692.1:106481-134748 GCA_009831015.1 Picea engelmannii
AAGACTTGAATCATAATCTACTCAGTGTTAATAAAATGTGTGATCAAGGATACACTCTTACGTTTGATTCCCGAAAATGTAAAATCAAAGAAAATAACTCAGGAAGATTGGTTGCAACTGCAACAAGAAGACCGAACAACATACACATCCTAGACATGAAGAAGAGAGAGAAGACAGAAGCCACACAAAAGGATTCTAAGGAAGAAAAAGTCCCAAAGACAAAAAATAAAGATGAAGTATTATTGAGTGCCACATGTTCAAGGGGAGTAGCCCGAAAGAAGAGAGTTACATTTTCCCATTAAACTCAGGGGGAGCAGCCCTTACCTTTTCAATTGATGTCAAAGGGGGAGAAAAATTGAGATCATGATGATAGGGGGAGCATGAATGTTGCCATCAATGACAAAGGGGGAGATTGTTGGAAGATTGGTTGTTGTCATTGATGTCAACCCTAGTCATGGATTTTGGACCGCAAGATTGATAAAGGTATTTGGACATGAAAGACAATGCACATGCATATACAATACCCATGAATGGATAGTATACATCATGTTGTTTCCGGTGGTATGTGACACATCACGTGGATCCTCATGGTTGAGGAGAAATGAATTTTTGAAGATGACAAAGTGAATTGAAGAAGGAAATACATGTAGGCCCTGAAGATAATTAAAGAAAAGAATTACAAAATAAGAAAGTGTCAGGTGGGCCCTAATGTCAAAAGGAAGTGACATAAATGGTATAAATAAACATCATTATACATTCATTTGTATACAAGTCGAATTTCAGAGGAAATAACAAGTAAATAAGGCCGAATTTCAAGGGAGGATGAAGTCTTTTGGGGATGTGTTCTAAGGTATGTTATTTTCAGGCCATCTTACCATTTTTGCTATAACTTTTTTTCTAGAATGATCCAGATGGTGAAATCGCTATGGTATTGAGAATACATATCAAGGTACCTTTGGTAAACGTTCAAATCTTGATTCTCTATAATTATGGAGATACAGTCTGTGGAAGATAGGGTTTATGACCAATCCTAAAGCTAGTCAATAAACAAGTGTTCCGGGTAAAACAGTCATAACTTCTTCATCGAGAATAAAAATGATGTGGGAATAATTTCATTGGAAAGAGTATGGACTATAGTTTACGTTGTGTGAGTTTCAGAATCAGATGTTAAATATTGAGCATGGGGCATTCTATACAAGTTCGGTCTCCTGAATATACCAAAATTGAATAAAGTCTACCATTCTTTCTATAACTTCTTTTTGGGGAGGATTCAAGGAGTGAAACTTGGAGGAGTTTCAGAGAATACATTGCGTAATATTATATATAGGATCAGATTACTCCAAGAATTGAAGAATTGCAGAAATTGAAGAAGTCTCAAGAAGGATTATCAGGTTCTATGTGATGATTTAATGTAAAGTTTTATTATCTCTCATATATTCTTGGGTGGGAGGAAGGGGCAAGGATGGAGAGTTAAACTCTCTCTTGATATTGGAGGATTGTATCTTACTCTTGGAGGTTTATCCCTCCCTTTACAATTGGAAGTTGTAGCTACCTTTGGAATTCATTACTTCCCTTGAACAATAACTATTGATTATTTCTCATATATTGTGCATGGTGTATTGTGGTGTATTGGTGTAACTCTTATACTATTGTTCATAGCTCATTGGATATAGTTGAATGGTTTAAGTATAAGTTGAAAAAGGTTTTAAATTGTACTTGATACTAATTCACCCCCCTCTCAGTATCAGCAACTACATGGTGATGGTATTATGGTACATGCTTGAGGCTTATTCTTGGTATACTCTTGAAGCATTGGCATATGGTTTATGGTTTTCATTGATATTGATACATTATTTAGGATTACACTTGGTATATGACAACACATGTATGAGATACATCTCTTGGTGATCTTGGTACTTGGTTGAGGTACACCATTGATGGTACATGCTTGATATATCCTATGGTACTTAATGTAAGGCATGATTGAGGGATATGGTATATGATTGGGATAAATTGGTTGTATATGGTATGGTACATGTGTTGATGTAAATTGTTGATGTACATGGTTGATACATGCTATGGTATAGGATTGGTACTTGGTATGGTGTTCATGTACATGGTTTATGGTTGAGGCATATGATACATGTTATGGTGCATGGTTAATGCATGGTTTGGTATAGGTTGTGGTGAATGGTTGATGCACAATTTGGTATATGTTATGGTGCATGGTTGATGCATGGTTTGGTAGAGGTGTTGGTGCATGGTTGATGCATTTTTTGTAGAACACATTTTCATACATGATTCATGTTTTGTATGATACAGGTTGATGGTTTGGTACATTATTTGGTACATGATTGGTAGAGGCATGTGTTGGTGATGTTGGACATCTAGTTGAGATGTGTACTTGGTACATGATCCATGTGACAGGATCTGGTTGAGTATCAATGATAGTGACAGGTTCGATGGGTTGGTTATAGTGACAGGTTATCAAGTCACAATTTGATGTGATAGTGGTAGTGACAGTGACAATGGAAGTGACAGTGGAAGTGATAGTGTAAGTGATTGTGGTAGTGATATTTGGTCTAAACCTATACTTCATGGAAACAGAAAGGGGAAAGGAAAGGGGGTTATATCCTCCTTCTAGTTGGTTCTAGAGAACTCAGGGAGTTGGATATTCCTTCAGGTTGGATGCTGAGAATAGAGAATCAAGGGGTTGTAGTCTCCTTTTGGTTGGAGCCAGAGAATCAAAGAGTTGTATCTTCCTTCAGGTTGGAGCTTGAGAATCAGGTAGTTGTAGCCTCCTATTGGTTGGAGATGGAGAATTCAGGGAGTTGTAGATTCCTTTAGGTTGGAGCCTGTAGATAGGGGGTTGTAGCCTCATTCTAATTACAACTAGATAATTTGGAAGTTGGTTCTTCCTATGAATGAATTCTTGATATATATAAGAAATCATTTTGTGGTTTTCTCCCATTTTGGTTTCCACATAAATTTTGGTGTATTGTTTACTTGTTGTAATGTTGTTGATGTGATTCTGCTTATGTTTATATGTCTGTGACATATTTATGATATATTGATGATATACTAATGATATTTTGTTGATTAAGTTGAAGATTATATATTTTGGTTAAAAGTGGTAAAAGTGCTCAAACTGATTCACCCCCGCCTCTCAGTATTCCAACAATTGGTATCAAAGTCGATTCCTTCATGAAACATTTTAACCACTCGAAGGTAGATCATGGAGGTCAAGAATAGTGCATACAAAGATAATGGAATACCATGGTTTGATGGTCATATTGGTGAGAACTATGAGATGTGGAATACCATAATGGATTTTTTTTAACTGGAACAAGGATATGATCTTTGGAAATCATTTGTTACAGGATATACCACTACTAAGAAACAAAATACTGCAACCAATAAGGAATTGAAAAGAAACAACAAAATAAAAATGGATTTCATGTTGGAAGGATTACCTGATTCATAAAAGGGAAAGTGGGAAAATGTTTATCTGCTAAATAACTTTGGGATAAGCTACATGATCTCTATTTTGAGGAATCACCCATCACATAGACATATAATGCTAAATAATATGTATGTACAGAATAAGAAATATTCTCTTCATGCCAGACATATTCAAAACAAGAATATTGTGAAGAAGGTATAATAGATCTTGAAGCAGAATTAATTAGTGCTCTAGATGAATTGATGAAAGAAAGAAAGAAAAACAAGTCTCTTGAAGAACAATTGGTCAAGAATAATTTTCAAGAAAGTTCCAAATAATCCCAATATATCATCATGAAACTAAAATCTCATCTCGAAGAAGCCAAAAATATTGAAGAAACATACAAAGGTCACATGGAAGAAAAATGGTATTTGGAAGACAAAAAAAAGGAAGTAGAGAAAAGAGAAATGATTCAGACAGATCATTTTAAGGAAATACTTAAGGACTTAAATCAACATGAAGCATAGATTAGTCAATAATAAATAATAATTTATAAATAAATAATCTCCTTGAAGATCCAACTTGAAGAAGCAAAGTGAATAGAAGAATTCATGAAGAGTCATATGATGAAGAAAGAAGAAGAGGTTGAGAAGCTTGAAGAATAAGTTGTCACATTGAGAGCCAAAATTGTCAATCTCAACAAGAATGATTAAAATAAATAAACATCCACATCATCAGTATAGAATGTTGAAGAGAAGCACTTCAGGTTTCCAGAAAAGAAGAATGAACAAAAGAGTAAGAGTTATGCATAAGTACTCAAAGGAAGGAATCATGGTAAGCCATAATCAAATAAAAATGATAAAGATACATCTTCAAGAATACCATCCACATTCAAGCCACAAAGAATCTTCAATCAGAATGAAGGGATCAACATTAGACAATATCATGATCAACCAAGGAAGGAAATCAAAAGGACTACACCACAAATAAGACCATTCACTCCCATGTATGTAAATTTATTTTATGGTCATTGTTTTTATTATAATAACTTTGGACATAAATTTTTAGATTGCAGGGCTTATGGAAGAAATGTTCAAGCAATAAATGCTTATGTGGCCCCACATAACTATTGGAATACTAAGAGGGATGGGTGAATCAATATGGGCACTTTATACCAATTTTAACCACACAATATATTTTTTCACATTATCAACAATGTTCAACACTATATAATCAATGTATCATTTATGATTGCATTCAATATATCATGACCATATAGCATCACATCAAATACATAATACACCAATATTTACGTGGAAACCCAAATGGGAGAAAACAATAGAATTATTTCTTATATATATCAATAATTCATTCATAGGAAGCCCCAACTTCCAAATTCTCTAGCTACAACCATAAGGAGGCTACAAACCTCTAATCTCAAGCTCCAAACTGAAGGAAGATACAACTCCTTGAATTCTCTAGCTCCAACCAGAAGGAGGCTACAACCCCATAGGTTCTTTGGATACAACTAGAAGATGGCTACAACCACCTAGTTCTCAGGCTCTAATGTGAAGGAAGCTCCAACTCCATGATTGTATGGATAGAACGAGAAGGAGGCTACAACCCCCTATGTTCTATGAATGCAACCATAAGGTGGCTACAACCACCTATCCTTGCCCCTTACTATCTCCCTAAAATATAAGTGTCGAATGATGAAACCACTTCCACACTGTGACTATGAGATATATCACAGTAAACATGTACCAACTTGTACCAACAACCTGTAACCAACCTGTGACAAAAGCCTATAATCAATCCTGTACCAAAATTCAACCTGTACCAAAAAATACCAACATGTACGTGACTTGTATATACTGCAACTCCCGTATGTACACACCTTATCTATACTACAGACATTGTATGTATGTGACCTGTCTATATTGTATCCTACATACACCCTCTGAGAACTAGGGTTTTCACCTTTCTAAAATCTAGCTCTTTATTGCCTTTTCTACTATCACTGTCACTACCACAGTCATTTATATTGTCATTGTCACCAATACTTAACCAGGTCCCATCACATGGATCATATACCAAAGACACCTCTAAACTATATGTCCAACAACCACATGCCTCAACCAAGCATGATCCAACATCACCACATACTGTCAAAAGATATTTGTCTCAACCATGTACAAACTTGTACCATGCATCAAAATGTACCACAACCTATACCATCAAGTGAATCAACCATGTACCATAACAAGTGCATCAACTATGTACCAAAACAAGTGCATCAATCATGTACTAACCATGTACCTATACCATATACCATACCATGTTCCAACCATGCAAATCGACTATGTAAATCAACCATGCACATCAATACCTGTACCTTATACCATACCATGTGGAAACCATGAAATGTATCTCATATACCATATCAAGAATCAAACCTATACTATACCATGTACCATAAGATATGTTGAACAAGTAATATCAAGAGTGTATCTCAACCAAGTACCATCACCAGTAAGAGATGTATCCTATGCATGTACTACCATATGCCAAGTGTATATCTCAATAATGTATTAATATCAATGGTAGACCACCAAAAAAACAACCATACACCTTGTACCAATAATCCAAGAAGTATACCAGCAATGTATCTCACCCAACATGTACCATATACCATGAAATTACTCTATTCATATGCATCACTCATGCTCCTCAATACCACAAAGATGTAGTCTCATAACACAATATGAAAAGCCTCAAGTATATGCCAATACCACAAATACGTGCCTCTAACAATGAACCATAACAACCATATCCTAAGTAATAATAGTGTGTCTCAAACATGTAATGATCTTACCTCAACCATGTACCATCAAGGGCCTCCAAGACATACCTTAATCATGTTCCATATCATCTAGGATTCAAGCCTCAAACAAATACACAAATGACATACCTTTACTCATGTGAACCTATAGAATGAATACCTAGGAACTTGCTTTAGACTGTAGAGACCTAGAATCTTCATCTTCTCAAGTTTTTATGGATTTATGCTCATGTACGTACCTTATTATATTGTTATCCTACATACATATGCACCCTATTATATTGTTATCCCACGTATGTATGCACCCTATTATACTGTTAGCCCGCGTACGCCTCAGAAACTAGGGTTTTCTCAAGTTCTGTAACTCCGAAACTTTTGTCCCTTCACACCTTCGCTACCTAAGAAAAATGTTTCCACATTCAACCTCAAAAATACCAAATTTAAACCATAACCATTCACTAAACCATTCATTAAACCATAACAATTCACTAGATAGATGTTCAATATAAGTGTGTATCTTTGTATGTACTAATGAATGACTCCATGAGGTGTATTTATACAAGTGATAAGTAAATCCCCTCCTTACTTTAGGGATTCTAGGGTTTTCTTGTTACAACAACTTTACCCCTTTATTAACCAACTTGTAACAAACTAGGGGTTTCGTGACCACCCTTTGGGGCTTCCAACTTTCCAATACCATATCTCCCTAACCGTGAGGAACTATGTGGCGTTCCACATATCACCAAAAATAGCATGACAAGTAATATCCATATATGAGTGTATTAAAATCATTTACTCGATTCATAAATTACATATTCCTCGTCCAACATTGCTACCCGAATATGCTACCGGAATCCTTCAAATGTCTCCGACACAACTCATCATTACTCTTGACCATACAAATGATAATAAACTATCCAATGATATCACCCACATCACTGTCCACATCACTTGAACTCTTCAAGGATTGAAATCAATATCTAAGGGTTGACATCACTATCCATGGTAAATCTCAAAGGGTTGACATCAATGACAACCAACTATCCAAACCATCTGTTCATCAATCTAAACCAATTGTCCAACAATCTCCCCTTTTGGCATTGATGGAAACACTTAGACATGGAAAAATTCATGCTTAAACTCTCTCTATTACCATCACTCCTCATCAATGTTTCTCACTCTTCCCCTTTGACATCATTGGCGAAGGGTATCTCTCCCCCTTTGGGGATACTCCCCATTACTGAACTTTCCTTGGGGATACTCCCCTTGTATGCACTACCTCTATCTCTCCATCATCATGAATTTATTTATCTCTCACCCTTTGACAAAGTATTAAATCCCTGTATCAATATGTCTCCTATTGACGCTATACCTTCTCTATCCAATCATGGGAAAAAAATATCTCCCCCTATGGGAATGTCTCCCCTTGTCTACATGCTACTAATATTCGTTTTTAAATTCTTTCTCTCTGATGATTTTCCTTCACTGAAAGATGTACAACTACCTGTGAAATGTTTCTTTTCCTTCAATGTTCCCTTTAATAGAAGTATTCATCATGTTTCTACAATCATGAGATATATGTCCATAGTTATGGAATTTGTAACCTTCAATGTTGTGTGGGACCACATAATATTTTCTTTCTTGAAAATTTCTTTCATGATCCCTTCTATCTGCAACCTTATGTCCAAAGTTAGTACAGTAAAAAACAATGACCATAAAAGAAATTTACATACCTTGGAGTGAACGATCTTATTTTTGGTGTACTCCTTCTAAATTCTTGTCTTTATTGATTATAATATTCTCTTCCATGGATCCATTCATTATGGTTGAAGCTTCTTTATTTCCTGAATCTGGAGGATCTTCTTTTGTAGTGTTCTTCTTGATTCTTTTGTACTTTTTTAACATCCTTCTTCAGGGGCTTGTATGCTTCCTTCTTCACTGGACCTTTGATTACTTCTACATAAGTCTTTATCTTTTCTTCATTCTCTCTTCCTAGTACTTCAATAGATTATGTGGATGCTTTTGTCTCTTCAACGTTCTTGTTGATCTTGATGACTTTAACCCTTAATGTGACAAATTCTTCTTCAAGCTTATAAACCTCTTCTTCTTTCTTAATCATTTGAGACTTCATGAATTCTTATGTTCTCTTTTCTTCTTCAAGTTTTATCTCAAATGTGATGATTTCATTTTCAAGTATTTTTTCTTCTTGACCAAACTCTACCTCAAGATGGTTTAGATCGTTAGTTATTTCTTTAAGATGATCTCTCAGTATCTTCTCTCTGTTTTTTGCTTCTTCCTTCTATGTTGCTATGTTGGCTTCCAAATATTGCTTTTGACTTTCAATATTTTCTTCAATCTTTCTGTCTTCTTCTAACTGAGCTCTTAAGTTATTGATGACCTTTTGGGCTTCTTCAAAAATATGAACACTTTCCTTTTTATTCATCAATTCTTTCTTGAGTAACATATTTTTTTCTCTTTCTTTCTTTAGTTCCTCTAAAGCACTGATGATTTCTCCTTCATGATTCTTTTCTTGTTCAATCTCAGGATTTTCTTTTATTTCATTGGTATTTTCTATCTCATTACTTTCAATTTTTAAATAAGGGCATTCAATTTCAATATGTGAATGATTTTAACAATTAAAACAAAAGAACTCACCTATGTTGGCTTTTGTCACTTCACACTCTTATTCTTTTGAATCTATCTGACATGATGAACATCTTACCTCTTTCTCTGTACCTACATCTTCTTAAACAATCTATGAATCTGTAATGGGAGAAGAATATATTTTATGTAGCTTATCCCATAGTTCTTTATTTGATGAAAATTTTCACACTTCGTCCTTTACTGAATCAGGCAATCCTCCCAAGATAAAATACATTGTTATTTTGTTGTTCCTTTTCAATTCCTTCTTGGCTACAGTCTTTGGTTTATTTATAACATTATTGTTACGAGGAAAATCTCTCTATGGCTAGGGTTAAACCACAATAGACATAAATTACTGCAAAAATAAAATCTTGTATCAGGTATGTTATATAAAAAATTATGCTAACAAGACAAGATAAAAGGCCTGCCTCATCCAGACGTTCGATCAAGTCCATCGTTGAGCACTTGACTCAAAGCAATACACCTATAACTAGTCCTCAACAAACAAGAAACGAAAGCATACGGTGATAATATATAATGTTAGAAAATTCAATAGCATAATTCATCAACATTCATAACAAATACTCCCATGGAATAACAATTAAAATATTTGCAAGATATTAATTGGACGAGAAAAAAATATTTCTATTAAAATGTAATCAACATAAGTGAATGAATTACAAACTTTTGTTTCATCACAGTTTGGAACCAAGAGACTAAGTTCCTTCTAGCTGGGCCTCCACCACTTCAATCCTCCATCAAAGAAAAGATCATATAAGAGAGACAATGAGGTTCTCAATCATGTAGGGAAGAGCTTGGGGGATGAACAATGTGTTCATACTTAAAAGGACAAAGGGATGCAGACTCAATATGAAGTGAATAATTTCTCCAGAGTAACTTTTCTCTCATAGTTGAATTCTTCTCCTCCTTTTTCCATAGGTTGGATTTGGCCCATTTGTAGCCTTCAAGTGGAATTGAAGGATCGATTCAAAATGTTTCTAGTATATGGAAGGTCAAGGATCATGGATCTCATGACGTGAAATGAAATCCCAACACCATTTTTTAATTTTTAAAAAAAAATCCGATGTGCATGGGCTATAGTGATGCAACCTATGTATATGCATGTTGTACTATAAGTAGGGAGGTTATATGTGGAAAATAATGTTTTTAGCTCTGGGATTCGAAAAAAGGGACTTCAAGTATGCATAGGGAAATGGGAAAAGGCCCTATGTGCAAGTTTGCATAGGGTGAGGAAAATATTTTTATAACATATGCCCCCTAATGTGTGAGGTAAAAGGAGTATTTGTGATGGACAACATACATTATAAGACCCATAAGTGGAGTAATGGGGACCCAACTAGAAGAACTAGTTGCTCATTACAATTTGTATTGATTTTTCACACATTGATTCCAATTTGAATTATATCGTAGATCCATGCAAAAATATACCAAACAACTGCCCATGGTCGTGAATAGGCAATACAAAGGTGGCTACATGCAAAAGGTTTTCATAGTCACGAAAAAGGCCCAGTAAAACCAGTCTCAAAATCAATCTGAAGATATTTGTATACAATGGAGTACAATCTGATCTCCCATGATCATTGAAGTCACATAGGTACTAGTCCAATGAAAGGTAGCAATAACTCAGGAAATATGCGAATATAAACTGATGTCTTCAAGTCTTCTACACAATCCACCAAAGGTGAAAGTATACATCGTGTGAATAAAGGAATTGAGGTTGAACACAATGAGACTTCGTTTGATTACCGGTCATTCAGGTATACCATTAAAAAATACGAGACAGCCTACCGATAATGAAAGTAGGTATTAAGGCATCGAGTACATTCTTACAAATGTGAATAAAGGAGTCGGGGTCGAACACTTGAAGAATCCATCGATCAGGAGACATTGATGTATTCCCAACTTTCGATGGTGAGAGAACCTGCCATTAATGACTGCAAGCCTCTAGGTACTCATAGGACTCTAGGTATCATCTCCATAATATATGAGATGAAATCAATGGAAGGAGACCCGCTAAAAGGAGAGAATTAAGGCATCTCTCATCATTCAGCACAAGGTACAAAGAAGGACCTTGATGATTTGGAGGAAATCGGATGAAGAACATGTTCACGAACCAATGACCCTATGTGTCTTTTGGTTTTCTAGGTGCAAGAGGTACATGAAAAAGACCCTCTGAATAACATCCAATGAGGAAAACTACTGAAAAAGGAGAGGAAACCACCAATAGGGATAATGGTATCCAAGACACTACACGAATCCCAATGTGTGAATAAATGTCTTAACATCGAACACAATGGAACCCACCTAGTCAATGACCAATGATGAAATGTCAACTGCTAGGTTCAAGGTTACCTACCAATGAGGACAGTAGGACCAAGGTGCCCAACAAGACTACAAATTCATGTGATTCTGAGACAAAATGAGGGTATGGACAACATGCAAAGTCAAGAGTTCTAAGGAATGGCCGACATAGGTTGATAGACATCCTTTGAATAAGAGCATGATACATATGGAAGCCTCTGGCAACATAGACTCAATGATGAAACCTTGAGATGTAGGAGGAGTGTGGTGAGGTGATGATTGTATTGGCATGACTTCTGTGTCAATAAAAGGAGAAACATAGTGTTGGGAAACCACAGACAACTCTGAACCTAAAGGGTCCCCAGGTGAGGACCATGCTTCGAGTATCCCAGCAATAGTAGGGTACAAATGAGTAAGGTGATCTCCTTCACAAGTACTACAACAGAACTTTGGCTTACATCTTACACGTTTAGGCTTCTCAACTGTATGAATTCCCCCAACATCATCCACAATGGATGGAAACATGCTCTCAACATGGCTGGCAGAGTGTTACCCATGATTTTGGTCATCATGATGATCTATTGATGATGGTGTACTCAGGCTCTTCATAACAACTTTTACCTGAGAAAAGTTACTTTCATCTCTTTCAAGAAAACTTATTTTTGAAGCAAGTTCGCAGGCTGCTAGTATATTTGGCTACGAGAATGACCCATTCTCACAGGATGCCTTAAGCCAGGGTGTGAACTTCTCACACTGTGTTGAACTGCTAGGGTGCAAACTCTTCCTAAAGCAAGGAAAAATATGAATTCTCGAAGCTTCTAGAAGGGAATCTTCTAGAAGAATGGGTTGGCACTCGAATGGTTATCCTAGTACTGGATTCCCTGATATTTTGGGATCATTCTTATCCAAGTAACCAATTCATTCTCTCCTATATATTGAGTGAATTATCATGGAAAAGGTTAAGAAAGATTCATTGGAGAATTGGTGAAAGAATTATGTGAAGGATTCAGCTTGAACAACATCTTGGAGACTTCAGTAAGTTTATCCAAAAGAGTTGATCTTCTTCATGCAAGTGAGCAAGTGTGTGTGTCGGAACCAAGGGCCATCGAAAGGAAGTTTGTGACATCAAGGCTCAGGTTGTAATCTTTACTTTCCATTAATATGATACAGTAATATGTCCCTTTCCCATAAATCTATTTCCACTTTATCGTATAATTCCTTGATCATATACATAAATTGACTGTTGAATAGATTGGGCTATATTCACTTTGGTTGGTTTGTGTTGTATTGGTCTTAACTGCACGAGAGAATTGGAGCAAAGCGAGAGAAAAAAAGACCAAAGGAAGCGATAATAAGGTATGTTATTTGATCTTGCCTCCTATTTAATTCAATTTTCAAAATCTAGGGAAAGAGTCATGTTCTGTCTGGCTTTGTTCTAGATTCAGGTGGATCTAGGGAGATCGGTTAGTGTCTGCACCTACGGATTTATCCAATAAAAAAATTGGTGACTTCACTGGGGATCAATCCCATTTTCTTTGTGGCTTTTGGTATTTTTCTGTGTCCATTTGCTCTAGTTTCACGTTTATCCTGTCCTATCCATCTCTGAGTCTTGAGGATATCTTGATAGACCCTCTGGGTCCAGAGGCCTTTTTAACTTTTGCTTCATTTTCCAAATTTTTTCTTATGTTTAGACATTCTCGCACTGCACTTCCTTGCAGCTTGCGAGAATTGGTAGGGTTTGCATTATGCCTTTAAGGTTCAATGCGAGGTTCTCACACCCTGCTCAAGGGTCACCTGCGAGAATCAATTATTCTCGCACTATGTAATATTGCCTGCCTGTGAACTCAATTTTTCAAAACTTTGGATTTGAGTTTTGGCATTTTTAAGTGCCCAGATCAGTTTGATTGCCTCATAAAAGTTTCTTGGACCTTTTATTGATGTTTTTCTTGTCTTCATTTGCATGCATGAATAGTTTTACGATTTCAAGGATTTTCTTGTCATTTATGTCTTGACTTTCATTTCTTGACTTTTCTTGGCAAAAACATTCTCTCTTACTTCAGACTCTGAGTGTGTTTGATTGGTTAAGAACCAATGATTGGTAGAAAGTTGAGTTGTTTGGTCTTTTCTTATTTGCTTATTGTTTGAAAGGACATTTTTATTAAGCAATTGAGAAGACTATTTTGGTTTTCTCTTTATTTTTTGCTTTCATTTAAAGAGTGGATTGGGTTATTTGCTTGTTCATTGGTTTTCTGATTTTATGTACTCATTGGAATAGTGAGGGTCCTTTTTGAAAAGTGAATAAAGTTTTTTCTTTCAAAAAATCATTTTTTGTTTTTGAAAATGTTGAAAATCAAAATTTGTTGAAGTGTTGAAAAAGAAGCAATAGAGTATTGTTCTTTGATGCATGATTTGTTGCATTTACATTTTAAAGGAAATTTTGCATTGTAGTTCAAGGTTGATCTGGAAAATTTTCTCTTTCCCTCCCATACATAGGATTCATTGAAAGAAAAGTGATATTTTTCATTCTCATCCTGCATTGTTGGGTCAGAGTCGTACAACATAAGTTTCATTTTCATTTCCTTTGAGTAAACAATAGATTTTAATAACATTGCATAATCATAAAATTTATCGAGTAACTCTTTTCTAGGGATATTTACACCAACATTTAGCTAGGCTAGTGCTTTGGAGTAGGATGAGAGATACACTCTCCAAAAGCATAAAACACACAATAGCATCTTGTGTTAGGGAGTGTTAAATTCCATTTGCAACATCCTATCCTCGGAAGCCCTTCTCACACAAGGGTCAAGCATGAGGTGGCATTGATATTGGTAGAGTTACTCACCTTGCTTTGTTGGTATCAGTGTAGAGATTTCACATATTACGGGGATCACTCGGAGGTATAACCACAATGATGAGTGGAAGCCTTTTGAGTTGATTTCGGGCTAGATACCGTGCCCTTGTGTGTGGATCGGACCGTCGACTTTCCCCCCAGGCTTTATTGTTGTTGATGGTGACCTTAGTGGCCTATATCTCTAGGTTCTTACCTGAGGTGACTGTGGAGGGGAAATTCTTCACGGTACCTAGAATTGACGTTGACCAAACTCACTCGGGATCCTTGGAGGGTATACCCACAATTATGTGTGGGAGCTTGCACCAGGGTGTAAGTCCGTTAAGCAGGTCGTCATCGTAACTTTTCCACCCTAGCCTCACCCCTTCTCGTCTCGTTGTTGCGACGTTGGATTTCATCACCAACTAGTGGCTTCGAAATTAGAAGGTCTTGTTTGTCTCGTGATTTCTTCCTAGATTTTGTTTACTAGCATGTGTTGTTTGTTTCTCGAAGTTGAACATAGGATTTTCTTCGCGAAGTTTGTTTCTCGTTTACAATAGCTCCCCCATTTCATTCACGTAGAATGCAAGGTTTATCTCTAGAGCATATGGAAGGTTCTCAACTCTTGCCTACAGGTACACCTGAGGGATCTCCTCGACAAATTGAATCCACAGTCGTCACCACACCACAATTGGAATGAACTGACTCTCTAGAACCTTTCTGAATTACCAATACTCGAGAGGACTTTCGACTTCACCCTAGTTCTGAGCGACCATTTATGCGACTGAATTCTTCCGGAGAATTAGTTGTTACATCTTCTGGATCAACCATTGGACCTTTTCCCGGCATAGAAGGCCAAGATCCTTTTTGGTCTATAGGTGTTTTTTGAAGGGACATTTTTGGTCTTGGTTCGCTTGTGGTCTCCGAAATCAACCCTCCGGTGTTTTCTGAGACAGAGACTGTACCGTTGACTACCACTTATCACTTTACTGTCCCTACCGAAACGACCCATCTCACGAATACTACGAGTGTCCCAACCGGGTTCACTATGGCTGGTCTTGCTCCTATAAACTTGCAGTGAATGACCAATGTCACTCTGACACTACCACTCGGATACGATGCGTTGAATGCTTGTATTCCAACACCTCCGCAAACCCCATCCAATTCTCCAGGTGGTCCTTCTTTTCTTGGGCACCCTATTCCCAGTTTTATTCCGACACTCCCTCAATTTCCTTCTGGAAGACCTTTCTTATCTTCCACTGGAAATCCTAATCCTAGTGGCACTATCCCGTCCATTACACCAAACTTGCAGATTCCCGTTGGTGGACAAGGTGGTATGATTCAACTTCCTCTTACCGGACACATTCCAATTACTACACAACCTTCGATTGGGACACAACTTCTGGTTGGAACACCACCTACAATAGGGAGACCAACCCCACCTTTTGTACAAAATATACCTCCCTCTTTGGCCTAGTATTGGAATCAGACGATACAAAATCCTCCTCAAATGATTGGGGGGCAGCAGTTGCCTGTCCCTACTATAGGCCAACCATATCCAGGTATACCCAATCCTATTTGGGGTCTGAATGCTCAAACTCATGTCCATGCTCAAGGTTACAATCCCTAGAGCTACTATCCTCTCCAACCACCACCGAATCTGCCTGGGTCTTCCCATTATGCGCAGACCACTTACGGTCCTACTAGTTTGCTGACAGGGCTTCCACCCCAAAGCCACCAGTACCCGCAGGTGAATCGACAGTTACATTTTCTTGCTACTTTGGATTTGTCAGATTTGTCAAGGATTTTAAATGATCCTATTCGTCACTCTCCCCAATGGCCTGTTATTCCAGCCAAGCTTCCATCGGACATTCCTAAATTTGACGGCAAAGTGGGAGAGGACCCAAACAATCATGTTATGACTTTTCACCTATGGTGTTCATCCAACTCATTAATGGATGACTTTATTCATTTAGGTCTTTTTCAACGAACCCTTACCAATTCTACTGCGAAGTGGTATATTGAATTGCCACAAGGTTTCTTCTCTGATTTCAACACCCTAGCTATGGATTTCCTTACGCATTACTAGTTACCTATCCGTTATGATACTGGGACTGAGATTTTAACTTCCTTCAAACAAACTAAAGGAACTCATATATATGATCATATCCATGAGTGGCGAAGGAGATGACGTCTCATTAAACTTGAGTTTTTTGATCAGTTACTGGCAGAATGGTTTACAAAATCATTTGTGAATAAAATTGGTAAGGACATTTCCATGGGTGGCGTTGTCACGGAAGAGAAGGCTATAAGTCATGCTCAATATCTTGATCTCGTTTATTCGCAAACGTGGACCCTTTACGATTTATTACCTGATTTACCTCGTCCTAATACTTCCAGTACTTCAACTACTTCCGCTGCCTCACATGCAGCTGATGGTGTGATTGGTACTGCCCAAACCCAATCACATTCTGTTTCAAGAACAACTCCTAAATCTGCTTCTTCTAATGTTCAAAATGCTTTGTCTCCTTCCACTCCCACTGGCAAAACTTCTGAGGTAAATGCAGTCCAATCTACCCCAGCGGGTAAAAACAAATCTAAAAAGGGGAGAGGTAAGAATAAGGAGGGAAAAAATAATTCTCAAGCAGAGCAACCCAAAACTACCCATGTTGACGATCGAGATAAGCGTAAACCACGATACCCTTGCCTTATATTTGGTGATGATCACTACACGAAGGATTGTCCATGATGTACCGAGGTCACTAAGTTCCTTCAAGGAGCTCTAAAACCCCCTACACCGGTTGTCTTGTCCCAACCCTTCCCGTCTCAACAACAAGCTTAGTTGGTTATTCACGACCAACCCTCTTCTTCTACTACATCATATGTTTTGATGTGTACTGGTGATTCTAAGAAGAACAACGTTGCACTCACAACTCGAGCCAAAGACTATTCTCCATCTAAGGAGAAGGTTGATGACTTACATCCTTTGTTGATCCAACCCTCTCCCATGACTCCACCTACTAACGGTCCTCTTCATCTCGAATGACCAAGCCTCGACACAGTTCTGCGACCCCCCCCAAAGGGAGTCGTTCGGAAACCGACTTTCAATCCTCACGCTCGTGCTGCCCAGAAATATAACATTGTGGAAGATTTGGCCCAGGCACCTTCTGCGATGTTAGCCCTTGAAGTCCTTCAATCTTGTCCCGCACAACGGAAGGCCTTGTTGAAAGCTATTGGTGGAATTGATCCAACGGATATGAATTTGATAGTCTTTGACTTGGAAGATCACATTCCAAGGTTACCCCCCCAAATTGTGTTCCAGATAGAAGTTGTTGTTTCTGACAAGAACATTTGTCGAATCGTTATTGATGAGGGTGCCTCGACATGTGTTATGTCTCTTTCTTGTTGGAAAGCCATTGGCTCTCCTCCTTTGAATGAATCCCAGAACACTCTTAAAGACTTCAATGGCTCCGGTTTTAAGCCCTACGGTGTTCTTCCTTCATTGCCCATCACGTTAGAAGGTAAAATGGTCCAAGTTGAAGTGGAAGTATTTGACGCTCCCCTTGATTATAATCTTATGCTTGGCCGAAGCTGGATCGATTCCATGTGCGCCGTTGTGTCGACACTTTTCCATGTCATACGTTTCCCTCACCAAGGAAAGGTTGTTACAGTCGACCAACTTTCCTTCTTCAATTCTGATACTCGTACTATCAACGTACAGTTTATTGCTAAAAACCCACCGGGTTATGAGAACATCGGTGTAGGCCTTTTAAAGGACTCCTCGTTAATGGGTACTTTCCCCATTCCACCACCCGATGTCCCATGCCAGTCAGTTGCTTCTATCAACATGATCTCCACAGTGCCTCACGAACTTCCTGTGTCTCACGACCCTTGGATTGTCCTTGACCCTGGAGATCATTTTCATTTCAGCGACGCAATGCCGTTAAGTCTGGTCGAATCTACCTACCAGGCCATTCAATCGACAACACCTTCTACTCCCTCTCTTGATGAGTTGTCTCCTGATCATTTTCGTGTCATTTTTCCCACTGACGAGATGATCATGTCTGTCATGGAGGACACACCTTGGGACGATGGGCATCATCGTTCTATCCTCTTTCTGGAGAAACACACTCTTGAGAGCTACCAACGGATTTCAACTCCGTCGACTATTGTTGTCATCTCGACGGTTCCCACGAATACACACGATATGTTTTCTGAAGGGAACTTAAGAAATATCTCACCCACGATTCCCATTGACATATCCATTAAACCTGGGATTGTTGAAAATGTCCATATTGGAGCTTCGTGTTCCCCTGACGAAATAGTCACCTATACGTCTCTATTCAAATAATTTCGTGACATCTTTGCCTGGAGCTATGAAGAGATGCCATTTATTGACCCTGCAATTGTTGTACATGAGATAAATACATACCCTGGAGCTAAACCTGTCTGGCAACGCCTTCATCCAGTTCACCCACGTAAAGCGGCTGCTATAAAGCTCGAAGTTGAGAAACTTCTAAAAGTCGACTTTATTTATCCGGTGGCTCTTACAGACTGGGTTTCCAATTCGGTCCCGATTGAAAAAAAAGAGGCACCACTCGTGTATGCATTGATTATAGGGATATCGAAAAAGCTTGTCCCAAAGACAACTATCCTACCCCTTTCGTCGATCAGATTGTCGATGACTGCACCGGCTGTGAAATCTTCTCTCTCATGGATGGCTTCTTCGACTATAATCAAATTAACATTGCTCCCGAGGATCAACATAAGACTGCTTTTATTTGTCCTTGGGGTACTTTTTCCTATCAGAAACTTCCTTTCGGTCTTAAGAACGCTGGCGCAACGTTTAAACGTGCTATGTCTTATTTTTTTCATGATATCAAGCACATCATTCAACCCTATTTGGATGATTTACCTGCTCATTCCATGCACAGAGTCGATCACCCTACCCACCTCTGAGCCATTTTTGTTCATTGTCAATTCTATCGTATACGTTTAAATCCTCATAAGTGCATTTTTTGCGTAGAATCCGGCCGTCTTCTAGGTTTTATCATTTCGCGTCAAGGGATCTGGGTGGATCCTATTAAGGTTGAGGTGATCCTTTTTTTTTTTTGTAAGTAAGTGTTTATATTATATATATAAATCCTTCTAATCACCAGGATCAAGAGTACATTAACTGAGTCAATCGGTTGTAATTACTGAACTGTTCCATAAGGAGAAACCAGTTCATCCAACCGTATATAGCAAGTAGCAAAATTTTCTAACAGTTCTAGAGAAAACTAGACAATTTAACTACCATGAGAGCCACTAGAGCTAAAGTATGGAACAATATTTGTATAATCTGGGACATACTCGGGCAAGAGGCCAGGCCAGGGTTCCTCGATGACAGGTGTCCCGTTGGCAGTCCACTGCATGTCCATGGCGTCGTTTCCCTTGTCCTCATGCACCTGGGTGCTAGTGTCCTTCTCCACTGCTACCGTTGTCGAAACTGCTTCGTCGTCCCCTTCTACATTGCTTGCCGAAGTCTCCTTCCTCGCGAGAGTGGTCATGGGCATTGGTTTACCTGCCTTCCCTTCAGACTGCAGGATTTTTTCTGTGGCAGCTTGCTGATGGCTGCTCGCATGGTCGCTTGTAGTGAGAGGAGCATCACTGGAGTCCTCAGGAGCGGCTGGAGGGGGAGTGGCGAGAAGCTGGAGAAGGACCAATAGCCTTCCCTCCATCTGTTGGAAACAGAACTAGAGGTCATTCACTTCATCATGGAGCTCAAAAACTAAGTCATGCAGAATGGCGGATTGTTCACGCGGTAGATTGGGAGAGGGCGTCTTCAGAATGCGACGGGGTCGACCATGGCTCGGCGCCGGGGGAGGAGAGGAATGCTTAACAGAGGGAGAACGCCATGCCGGGGTCCAGGAGGTGTCAATGACAGCCAAACAGTCAAGGTCTAGGGTGGGTGAACCAGAGGGCGAGGAGAGAGTGCGAGGGCATCGAGGGTGCCAGGGAGTGCCCCTGCGTGGACGCAAGCATTATCGTGGCATGGTGAAGCTTGGCATCTACAGAAAGTCTGCAGAGCGAAGGTGGAAGATGCAGAATTCCCGACAGACCATGAAAACCACAGAGCCGGAGTCGAAACCAAATAGCCAGGCGATAATGCAAAATGAATTATGCATAACTCTATGCATAGAGGTGGTCGAGGGGGGTTGGTTTAATGCCCCTCCCATCAATTTTGAATGCAATTTATTGCACGGGGGTGGTGGCTATAGTGGGCACGATCCGAGCACATGACTCCGTGCTCTGTTGGCCTCCACCTTCATCCATAGCCTGCCATGTGGATCGCCATACCACCCCATCCGGGGGTGAATCGACTATAGCTGCCTTGCGGATGCATTGTTGAAGAGTAGGATGCTCCGGTTCTAGCGCAAAGATGCATAGGAGATCCGAACCCGTCCAGGTGGTTCCTATATTGGCGAGCTCGTCTGCAACTTGGTTTACCTGCCTTCAAACATGGGATGGAATGATTGTCTGTGTTGGTATCATAAAGATGGTAAGAAGTTGTAAACCATGTGAGAGCCTCCAACTTGGCGTGACTTTGTCCAAGTTTGCTCCATTTAGAATTCTCTGTAACATATTGATGATGATCTGTGAATCTCCTTCAACCACTAAATTGTGAAATCCGTGTTCACTTGCAAGTTGTAGACCTCGGATCACTCCCCAGAGCTCTGTTGCGTTGTTTGTTGAGTGCCCCAAGTAACCTACGGTGATTAAGAGAATGTGCCCAAGGTGGTCACGAAAGACTGCTCCATATCTTGCTGCTCCTGGATTTCCTTTTGAAGCACCATCGAAATTAAGTTTTATGAAGGGGAAAGGTGGGGGGGACCAAGACGAGGGGCTCGGGGAGTGGAGGGGGGGAGGAGAAGGGATTGAAGGGGGGGAAAGAGGGAGAGGTTTCCATTGTTGGAGGATTAAAAGTTCAGAGGGAGTGCTGCCCCCCGTGTCATCAGTCCAATGCTGCAGAGAGATGGTTTCTAGAACATAGTTACGACATTGGTGCTAGCAAGATTGCCATGGTTGCGAAAGATTTCGAAAGACCCTTCTGTTCCGCTCTTTCCAAATTTGCCAAAGGATGAAGCCTGGAAGGAGTTTCCAGATCCTATTAATGAGGGGGGAGTGGAAAGCATGATTTCTCCATTCTGCAATGGTATCAATAACACTTTCTCTTTGTCGATCTGATTTGCGCATGATAATGGCCACCTGATCCCAGAGTTGGGCTGTGTAGGAACACGAGTTCAGGAGGTGATTCATGGTCTCTTATGCACTTTCACATAGGAGGCAGATGGAAGGTCCTACAAAACCTCTCTTTGAGAGATTGTCCCAAGTGAGAATGTTGGAGTGGGAGATAAGCCATAGAAAAATAGTGACTTTCGGCCAATGCTGAAGACTCCATATTTTGCGCCAGAGTTCGTTGGTAGGAGGGGGATCTATCTGGGTCAGTAGTTGGTAGGCTTCCTACGTGCTGAAGGTTCCTTTTGGGTGATGGCCCCATCGAAGAATATCATCTCCTTCTAGCTTGAGTATTTTCCGCTTGGACATCTCCTCCTGCCAAGGTCCCACATCCACCTGTGCGTCCAGATTTATGCGCTCCTTGTCTAGGTGCCATTTGCGCCACTTGTCCTCAGGAGAATTGTCCTGCCAGTAGTCAACCACTCTAGTAAGACCTGCCAGAGTAGCTCCTGGGGATATAGCTTCCGCCCAGCTTTTTTTGGCTAAAATGGGCCATTGTTGCCAGGAATCCTGCCAAAAGAGAGTCGTTTCCCCGTTCCGAATTTCCCAGAAAGCATTTCGGGTAACCACTTGTCTGGTATGCTTGGCCGTTGTCCAGATCAGAGATCCAGGTCCATCCCCATCCCACCTTATTAGATTTTCCTCTACTACGTGTGGCATGTATTTTTTCCTCCAGAATCTGGCCCAGAGGTCCTGAGGTTGCTTAAGCCACCACCACCAAATTTTTGCTGTGAAAACTTTGTTCATAATAAGGGGGTCATGCAGTCCCAAACCTCCTTGAGTTTTGGGCCTGCAAAGTTTATCCCAACTAACTAGAGCTATCTTCTTCCCAGTATTGAAGCCTTGCCAGAGAAAGTTCCTTTGGAGGTTTCTAATGACTGAAAGGACATGTCTTGGAGCTGCCATCGCCGAGAAGGAGTAAATCGGTAGGGCTTGAAGGATGCTCCGGAGGAGAACCAGGCGGCTGGGTAGATTTAGAACTCTGAGAGTCCAGGAAGAGAGCCTTTTGGCGAAAGAGGAGAGAATATGCTCCCACGAGGAGTTGCGAAGAGCATTATCTATCAGGGGGATGCCCAGGTATTTGGACAGAAGGGAGCTTCTGCTGAAACCTAGGATTTCAGTGATGTGGCGTTGGATTGGAGGGGGCGTGTTGAAGAAGAAGATTTGGGACTTTTCCTTGTTGCATTCCAGTCCTGAAGCATCGGCAAAGGCTTGGAGAATGTCAAGAAGGGCGTTAGCTTCACAAACCGTGGGGATGCCCATTAGGAGCGAATCATCCACAAATTGACAATGCGAAATGGGAGGAGAAATGCCATGCAAGGGTAAGCCTTTTAAGCGGTTTCCTTCGATTGCAGCTCGGATGGAACGACCAAGGCCTTTAGCCATGATGATGAAGAGGAAGGGGGAAAGTGGATCGCCCTGCCTGATACCTCTTGAGGGAGAAAAAGTCTGGGAAGGGATGCCATTGACCAAAATAGAGAAGAAAGCTGAGGAAGTTAAGTTCATGATCCAGGTGACCCAGCTTTGGTCAAAACCAAAAGCGATGAGCATAACACGCATATAATCCTAGTTTAACTTATCGAAGGCTTTGGAGATATCCAGTTTAAGAAGCATACCTGGAGTTTTGGCTTTTTGCAGAGAGTGGATCACTTCGTGGGCCAGTATGACGCTGTCCATTATTTGCCTGCCTTCAACGTATCCTGATTGCTCTGGGGAAATGATGGTCGGTAAGATGGGCTTGAGTCTACTGGCTATGACCTTCATCAAGAGTTTATAAATTATGTTGCACAACGCTATAGGTCTGTATTGCTGAGGATGATGCGCCTGTCCCACTTTGGGAATGAGAGCCAAAAAAGTTGAGTTCAGAGCTCGTAGAATCTGTCCAGAGGCTCGGGAGTCCTCAAGAATTTCCCATACCTCGTGCCTGATCATTGGCAAACAATGATGGAAGAAGTCAATGGTAAAGCCATTTGGTCCTGGAGCTTTGCATTTGGGTGTGTCCTGAAGCGCTTGATCTACTTCCTCAAGTGAGATAGGTCGTAGTAAGGCCAGGTTTTGTTCCCTCGTGACAAGGGAGGGCACATGCTGGGTTACTTTGGCGATGGCTTCATGCCTGTCCTGGATAGGTTCGATGAGGAGGTTTTGATAATAACCCACCAGAGCTGTTTCTATATCCTCATGTGAGTGAAGGGGCTCCCCATTGGTGGAGATCAGGCTTGTGATTCTATTAGTATGCCATCTTTGAATAGTTGTTCTATGGAAGAACTTGGCGTTACATTCTCCCTCCTTGAGCCATCGGATGCACGACTTTTGCTTCCAGAGGATCTCTTCTTGTTTCTTCCTGGCTGCTAAATGTTGGGTAACGACTTTTTGCTGATCTTTTAAATCTGTGGTAAACCCCTGGGTTCTAATTTGCTCCTGGATTTCGCTCATGCGGTCTACTAAATGCTTTTGGGATGCAAAGATATCCCCAAAGGTATTCTTATTCCAAATTCTGAGTGACTGTTTAAGGTTTTTTAGTCTCTGTTGGAATCTATACATTTTGGATCCCTGAGTTATCTCGGCCTCCCTCCACCATTTCTGAATGTTGGCTTGGAAATCCGGGTGGTCAAGCCAGAACTGCTCAAATCTAAAAGGTTTCTTTCCTGTTGCAGTTGGAAAGTCTATCCAGAATTGAATAGGCCAGTGGTCCGATCCAGGGATGTCCAATATTGAGGCCTCCATGGTTGTGCCGTCCATCATGAGGGAGTCCGAGATGAGGAATCGGTCGAGTTTGCATGCGATCTGATGTGTGCCAGTTCTTCTATTTGTCCAAGTATGAATTCCATTAATGGTTTCCAGGTCGATGAGGCTGCGGATATCTATGAAACTGTTGAAATTGATAGTTTCTTGATCCAATATTCTTGAACCACCTCTTTTCTCTTCCAGACTATGGATGATGTTAAAATCACCTCCTATAATCCATTTATTGTGCTGGTGTAGAGCGGCCAGGAATTCTAGGTTCCGTAGGAAGGCTGCTTTTTACCCTGCGGTGGCTAGACCATAGACATTGGTTAAATGTCCTAGTTTATCGGAGCCGATGAGTCTGTAATCCGTAGTGATGGATCCTATTGTAGCCATGAAATTCTCTAGCATTATTGAATTTGTATTCCAGAGGATGGCTAGTCCCCCTGCTGTACCTGTGGCATCTACCGCAACAGCTGCCCCCTGCTTCCAACAGTAGGGGAGTAATTTATCCACATCTTCTGAGGCACATTTTGTTTCCTGCAGAAGGACGATGTCAGGTTTTTCTGCCATGATCAGATCACGTAGCAATTTGTGCTTACTACGCCCGTTGAGGTCTCTGATGTTCCAAGAGATAATCTTCATGATGATGAGGGGGTGGGGAGGGGAGGAAAGCTATCCGAGATCAGGTGGATTTGCCCTGATTTTACCATGAAGTGCCCAATTTCTTGAATAAGCTTGTTGGTGGACTTCCGCCCTCTTCTCTTCTCATCTTTCTGGGTTTTACCAGTGCTTTTTGATTGACTTCTTTGGATTACCAACCCTTGATTGGCTCTGGCCGTGGATCCAGTCGAGGAGTTGAGGTATACCTTATGCACCTTTCGTAATTGATCTCTGGGAATTGTGTAAAGTTTCTGCTGTCTCTAAGCATGCTCAAGATGTTCCAGATCAACCCCTGCTAGATCTGGCTCTTCTAGCTCCATTTCCGCTTCTCCATCCTCTGCGTCCAAAGGATTGTTCACTTCCTGATTCCCTCTTGGGGGAGTGATTTCAGATTCCTTTCTTAGAGGGGTTTTGTCTTCCCCTTGCTTGGTTGTTTGAGATCCAGTATCCGGCGGTGGCTCATTTGTCGGTAAATGATCTGCAGGGTTTTTAGGCTGGTCTTGCAGTGCTATAAATCTATTGCTAGTTGATGGATCCTTACTTACCTGGGCTGGTTGTCTTCTGTCTCCTGGTCGCCTTTTCCCTGTGGGTTGGGTGAAGCCATCCTTGTCTTTGTTGCTGTCTGGGTTTCCTTCTTTGTGAGCATTGTTGAGGGGGCATTCTATGAACAGGTGCCCATGCTCGTGACACCTACGACAATGGAATGGAATATGATCATAATAAATGGTCTGGATCCAGTCCTCATCGTGATATTCCAGTATGATGGAGCCAGGAAGCGCCTTAGTTATATTCATGTATACGTAGATACAAGCATAGGAGGTATAACGCCTTTGCTTCGTGGCTTCAGACGATTTGACATAGATGCCAATGGTGTTACCGATACCCGCAAGAACCTCCTCAAGCCAGAACTCTTGTGGAAGAGAGTATAATCTGATCCATACAGGCACATGGGCAAAGTCTTACTTTTTAGGGTTGAACTTCTCCGTCCAGAAGCGCAAGAAAAGGCCTACCGAGTTGAAAAAATATGGTCCTCCGTCGAAGATGCGGTTATGATCTTCAAGATTGTAGAAGATTATTGTGAAAAAGCCTTTGGATCCTAGTTGCAGTTCATAGTGACCCTTTGGTTTCCACCAGTACTGGATCCAACGGATCAAATCTCGTTCTCAGGGCCAAATCCCTAAGAACTTTCCCACAAGGGCGTAATCTCTCATGAATTGTTTTTGCTCTTCAATGCATGGTGAACTAATCACATATTTGGGCGCTTGTGGTGCTTGTGGGATACACTTACCAGGCATCCATGGAGCAATCGCTGTGGGGAGAGAATCTTCTTTTTCGTGGTCGATCTCCATTTCTCGGTCCTTGGACACGCCTTCTTCCCAGATTGTCGATTATATGTCTGGCGGCGGCTCGAAGGCCAGCCGCTTGGTCCTCTCAGCATCCTTGCTGCCTTCTGTAGCTTGACTGTAAGAGCCGCTCGTCGGCCCTAGGCCGCTGGGTGGCGGATGCCCCATTGGGGCCATTGCTGGATCCCCTCACCACGGAAGATCTGTAGAACCCTAGTTCGTCAATCAAAACCCTTCAGTTCGCTAAAACTAAAATCCCTCTGTAAAAAATTTCACCATGAGGAAGAATAGGTTGAGGTGATCCTTAATCTCCCTCCTCCTTCTACAATTTGCCAGTTGCAAAGTTTGCAGGGGAAAGAAAACTTTCTTCCTCGTTTTATCCCAAATTATGATGAGATCACTCATGGATTTACGCGGCTATTAAAGAAGGATTCAAAGTTCATATGGGATACCATTGCTAACAACGCTTTTGAAGCTTTGAAGTTGTCTCTAATGCAAGCTCCGCTTATCTTTCCACCAGATTACAGCCGTGATTATTTCCTTTACCTTGTTGCCTCGGATTACACCATTGGCATGGTTCTCGTCCAAGAGGATGATTCTCACGACGAACATGTTATTTACTACTTGAGTCAAACTCTCACGCCGACTGAAATCAAGTATCAACATGTTGAGAAACTGGCCTTGGCTGCCGTCCAAGCCGTCCAACGCTTCCGGCACTATATCCTCCCATGTAAGACTACGGTGATTTCTCATTGCAACCCTATGCAACATATTTTGACACATCAATTTCTTGGGGAAAAGTACTCCAAATGGATTGTGATACTCCAGGAGTTTGACTTGGAATTCAAACACTCCAAGTCTAAGAAGTCATTACTTTTTGCTGAGTTGATATGCGACTTTCCCCATTCTGCAACGGAAAATGTAGCAACAGATTCGTTACCTGATGAATATCTTTTCCTTCTTAGCACTGATGATATTTGGTATGGGGATATCATTATATATCTCCAAACCCAGACTTTCCGGCCATCTTTGTCCAGTACTGAACGACGTCGCATATGCTATCAAGCTCGTCAATACATTATCCTCGTGGATACTCTTTATTGTCGGGGGATTGACTCTGTTTTTTGACGTTGTCTAACATTCGACGAAGCCGAGAAATCTCTGAATGACTGCCATTCTGGAGCATGTGGTGGTCATATGTCTAGGGATGCTACTTCCCAGAAGATCTTATGCACAGGGTATTTTTGGCCTTCTTTTTTTAATGACTGCATCATCACCGTTCATAAATTCCATGCCTGCCAAACCTATAATCAGAAAATCCAGTCACATCCTGCTCCTCTTCATCCTGTGGTCTTAGTGTGTCCCTTTACGAAATGGGGCATCGATTTCATGACATCTCACCGGGGGGCATGGTTACATTATTGTAGTCATTGATTACTTTACGAAATGGGTCGAGGCGATGCTGACATTTGACAACACTGGAAAGACCACAACCTTATTTCTTTTTAACCACATCATAGCTCGTTTTGGTGTTCCCCAAGCTATCATCATTGATCACGGTATCCACTTTAGGAATTTTATGATGTCTGAAATTACTAAGAAATTGGGTCTTCGTCATGATAACTCAACACCCTATTATCCACAAGCCAATGGTCAGGTCGAAGCAATCAACAAAGTTCTCATAACTATGCTCTGACGGATGTTAGGGATTCATAAAACAAGTTGGCACACAATGTTGTATTCGTCATTGTGGGCGTACCGGACATCTGTCAATTCTGCTACTGGGTTTACACCTTTTCGGTTAGTTTATGGTGTGGAAGCCATTCTCCCTATCGAATGTGAGATACCTTCTTTGAAACTAGCTGTTGAACTCCTACCCAACACTTTTGTTGAAGAATAATGTATTTTGTATCTTAAGCGATTAGAAGAAACTTGACATGATGCCACCCTAGTCATATAAGCTCAGAAAAAGATTGTCAAGGCCCAATATGACAAGCATGTCAAGCCTCACATTTTTTCCGAAGGTGATCTTGTTCTTCTCTATGAACAAGATCGAGATATGTTAGGAGCTGGGAAATTTCAACCCATGTGGCGAGGTCCTTATATTGTTCGATGCGTTTTGGAAAAAGGAGCGTATGAGTTGGTAGATTATGATGGTATCCCTTTGAGTGAACCCAGGAATG
>ML776692.1:150166-171243 GCA_009831015.1 Picea engelmannii
ATCTTGTACTTGAACATTTAAGTGGGGTAAAAGGAGGTTGCCCCCTCGAAGAGGCTTATTATCTGAAATTATCTCTTTTTCAAGGCATTGAGTACTTTTCCTGAGGTTTTTCTATGCTATATTGATGTTTGGTTCTTAACACAGGCTTGTATAAATTGTAGCCTACGTACACCCTCTGAGAACTAGGGTTTTCACCTTTATGAACTATGACACTTTGTTTCTTTTGTTACTATCATTGTCACTACCAGTGACTGATACTGTCACTATCACTGCCAGTGACTGATACTGTCACTATCACTTATACTCAACTAAATCCTCTCACATGGATCATATACCAAATAAACCTCTCAACTAGATGTCCAACAACCACATGCCTCAAGCAATCATGATCCAACATCACCACATACTGTCACAAGATATGTGTCTCAACCATGTACCAACCTGTACCATGCATCAAAATGTACCACAACCTATACCATCAAGTGCATCAACCATGTACCATAACAAGTGCATTGACTATGTACCAAAACAAGTGAATCAATCATGTACTAACCATGTACCTGTACCATATACCATACCAAGTTCCAACCATGAAAATCAATTATGCACATCAACCACGCACATCAATACATGTACCTTATACCACACCATGTGCCAACCATGAAATGTATCTCATATACCATATCAAGAAGAAAACCTGTACTATACCATGTACCGTAACATATGTTGAACAAGTAATACCAAGAGTGTATATCAAACAAGTACCATCACCACTAAGAGATGTCTCCTATGCATGTACTACCATATGCCAAGTGTATATCTCAATAATGTATCAATATCAATGGTAGACTGCCAAAAAAACAACCATAGACCTTGTACCAATAAGCCAAGAAGTGTACCAACAATCTATCTCACCCAACATGTACCATATACCATGAAATAGCTCTAGTCATATGCCTCAAGCATGCTCCTCAATATCACAAATATGTAGTCTCATAACACAATCTGACAAGCCTCAAGTATATGTGAATACCACAAAGATGTGCCTCTAACAATGAATCATAAAAACCATATACTAAGTAGCAATAGTGTCTCTCAAATATATAACAATCTTACCTCAACCATGTACCATCAAGGGCCTCCAAGACATACCTTAAGTATGTGCTATATCATCCAATATTTAAGCCTAAAAAAAATACATAAATGGCATACCTTTACTCATGAGATCCTATAGAATAAATACCTAAGAACTTGTTTCAGACTTGACGCAAACCCCCCTTCCCTCCAAGGGGATGCTCGACCTCCTGGTCTTGGATCGTTTGATATACTGAGTCAAAGTGAGTCTTCAGGTCCCTATGGTTACTCAAAACCACTATACATACACATGCCTCTTTTTCCTCTAAGTGACCACAGTTGTGACCGTGGGTCTATCACTTCGCGATTCGAACTTCGAGGATATCCCGAGATCTTATTTCGGTTATTCCCGAAGAGCTCTTCTTTGAATCTTAGGAATTCCTCCACATGTCTCTTCATATTTTCCATCTCCACTATGGTTCCAGTTTCGCGACTTCGCAAAAATCTAGTTCTCTCACCCACGAACCTCGAGACTTCTGACTCCTGGATTCCTCAATCTGCTACCATGTATCCTCTTTGTATTCAATGGCTAAGATCAATTCGTGAATTTGGACTTCGTGACTCTGCACTTACAATCCTTCCCAATTTCCTGAACCATGAAGTGCCAAAATGCTTTGCGGTCAACTTCCATGTCATTCTCCTAGATACGACGATTTGAAATCGTTCACCTCCCTTCGGATTCAATCTTGTCCACGGATTCTGATGGAAATTTTAGGGACTTTCCTCCTTGAATTTTTTCCGCCACTCTCCCTCCTAAGCTTCACTTCTTCTATTTTCTCTTGTTCCTTTGAACAATCTCTTCGACATTTAGTTGAAATCATGACCTGTGCATGCCTTGCAACGAGTTTGTTTCCACACTCAACTCCTCTATGGATGATTTTTCACTCCTTGCGACTGCTTTCCAACCGCTTCTCTCTTCTATGACTAAAATCATGCTACTCCTCCTCGAGATTTCGAGTTCAAAAACTCTGTCTTTCAATCCTTGCAGACGTTTATTCACTCCTTGCACATACAAGTTCTCGCTATCTATACTGATCTTACATGTCGAAACAGACTCTGTCAACTCACTCCTTGTGAATGTTATGCAATCCTTGAAATCGCTTGTAGAAGAGAAACAATTGAAACTTATTCACCCTTTTTTGTGACTCATACACTCAACCATGTAATTTCATGCATAGATACAAGAGAAAGAAATAACAGAGAATAAAATAAAATAAAAAGTCTACCATTTACTCATTTAGATAAACACAACAACAACCTACAATTGAGGCAATACTCCTCTATTACATTCATTCAACAATCATATACATAGATTCATACACTTTTCTTCAACACTCCTCAACATCTACAATAAATTCAACTACTCATCAACTATGTTTTTTTCAACAACCTCTTCTCGGCAACAATACAAAGATTTTATACAAGAGGGTTCTCTCGAGATTTTCCCTCCAACTACTCTAGGCTATCCTATTGAATCTAAATGCTATCAACTACTTAACATCTATTAAAATAAATATTCATGTGAAACAAATAAGAGCGAGAGCTCCAGATATGTATTGCAATCCTCGACATTTAAAACAAAATACATTCCCTCATCGATCTTATGCGATGGCTCATCCTACAAACATTAAATATGCTCATAAATAAAAATATTCTCCAGATATCACATTAATACACTAATTTTGGAATTAAAAATATTTCAAAATACGTGCTAGTGCCCCTAGCTGTCCTCCACATGTGCTTTGTTGACGACGCTCCCGCATCATACTCCTCTAGTTGAAAAATTCATGGAATCATGTCCATGAGCTCCTGCACCGATTTTCCATGCTTATGGATATCCACTTAAACAACCCAACTGGCATCTTCTATTGGGTGTCCTTTCCACTTTACTAAATACTCAAAATATGTTCTCCTTCTGGTCTTCTTACCAACTCATTGTTCTATGATATTCTCTATTTTCATCTTCTCTACTACAGGCATCTATTTCTCCCACTAGATATTCCCCTAATCTTCGTATCTTTTAGTGCCATCCTCCCTCTACGGATATAGGTCAACAATGTTGAATATGGGTGATAGACCCACATCTTTCGGCAACTCAATTTCATAAGCATTCTCTCCAAATCTTCTCAGGCTTTTACACGACCCTATCTTTTTCAATTTCAACTTATTATATGTTCCACTTGGGAACCTCTCCTTCATTAGATGTGCTAGAACTTGATATCCCACTTCAAATTCAAGATTCATCCTGTGCTAATCAATTATGTTCTTGTATTCATTGTTTCTCTTCTTCAACTACCCCTTGATCTGATTATGAAGTTCCTGCATTTGTGGAGCGAAGTCTTCTGCTCCAACGCTCCTAAATTCACTCTACTTCAGATCTCTTAACTCTGACACTCCTCTCGGATTCATTCCATACACAATTTGAAATGGAATTTTCCCAGTGCTTTTGTTCACTGAGTCATTATATGAAAACTCTGCTTGTGCCAAAATACGATCCCACTGACTATGGTGTTTAGTGACCAAACTCCTCAACAAATCTCCTAAGCTTCTATTCACCACTTTGGTATGTCCATCCATCTATGGATGATATGAAGAACTAAAATATAGTTCTGTCCCCAACTTTTTCCACACCGTCCTCCAAAAATGACCAACAAATTTGGTATCCTTGTCTAAAACTATACTCTTGGGAAATCTTTGGAGTCTCACAACCTCTCTGAAAAACAAATTTGCAACATGCATTGCATCACTAGTCTTCTGGCATGGGATAAAGTGTGTCATATTTGAAAATATTTCCACTACTACAAATATGGAATCATTTCCTCTTTGCGTCCTTGGAAATCCCAACACAAAATCCATGCTTATTGCATCCCAAGGCCTCTCTGGAATAGGAAATGGTTGATACAAGCCAATGTTCTACTTCTTCCCCTTGGCATACTAACAAATTTTAAATTTGTTTACAAACCTCTTCACCTCTTCTCTCATACCTAGCCAATAATATGAATCGTTTAGTTGGGAAAATATTTTTTCATGGAGAAAATGTCTGGCTAGACCTCCACTATGCTTTTCCTATAGCAAATTTCCCCTCATCGAACATCTTGGTATGCACAACTGGCACCCTTTAAACAATAACCCATCCTGAATGAGATATTCAGCCCACTGGATTCTATCTCTGAGTACATGATTCATACATGCTTCATATGCATCCTCGAAATATGGATCACTATGGTACATTTCCTTAAGGTGATCAAAACCCAATGTTTCGACTTGAAATTCCTGTAGAATCAAAATTCACCTGCTCAATGCATCAACAACCTTGTTAGCATTACCAAAAATGTGTTTTATAACAAAAGTGAAATTTTGTATAATTTCTATCCACTTGGCATGTCTCTGGTTTAACTTCTCCTGCCTGGTTATGAATTGAAAAGCTTTATTATCTCTATACAAAAAAAAACTCCTTCGGTAAGAGATAGTTCCTCCATTTCTTCAAGGCTTGAATTATGGCATAGAACTCTTTCTCATATGTGGAGTACTTCTTCTTGGCTTCGTTCATATTCTCACTGAAATACACAACATGCCTATTCTCTTGAATTGAGACGGCTCCAATAGCAACTCCACTCGCATCACATCTCACTTAAAATGTCTTTTCAAAATCCAGTAATACCAGAATCGATTATTTTGTTATCTTCTCCTTCAATATGTTGAAGCTCCTCTTGGCCTCTTCTATCCATTTGAAAGACTTGTGTCTTTTCTTCACTGTATCCATCATTTGAGCACTAATTCCACTAAATTGTCTGATGAACTTCCAATAAAAAATTGATAATCCATGGAATATTCTCACCTCAAAGACATTCTTTCGTGACAACCATTCTTTGATTGATTTCACCTTTTCAGGATCCATATTCAATTCATTTGAAGAAATCACAAAACCCAAATATATGAGTTTTATCTTCATGAAAGAGGACTTTTTCATATTAATCAACAACTTCTCTTGCTGCAAGCTCCTCATTACCAACGTCAAGTGCCCCTAGTGCTACTCTTTAGTCTTTCTAAATACTAGTATATCATCCAGATATACAATCATGAATTTTCTAATGAAATCTTTCAACAGTTCATTCATTAATCTCATAAAAGTACTCGGGCATTTGTTAAGCTGAAAGAAATAACGAGCCATTCATACAACCCCTCATTTGTCCTGAATGTTGTTTTCCACGC
Organism: Picea engelmannii; assembly: GCA_009831015.1. NCBI lineage: Eukaryota > Viridiplantae > Streptophyta > Pinopsida > Pinales > Pinaceae > Picea > Picea engelmannii. Next base: position 155,513 of record ML776692.1, read on the forward strand.
ATCACCTTCCCTCATTCTTATTTGGTGATATGCACTTTTCAAATCTATCTTTGAAAAATAGTTAGCTCCTTTTAGGAAATCCATCAAGTCATCCATCCTTGGCAATTGAAATCTGTATCTGATGGTGATCTTGTTTATGGCCCTCGAGTCTGTACACATTATCCATCCTCCATCCTTTTTCAGAATCAATACAGTTGGCACTACACATGGAGTCAATATTTCTCTAACCAATCCTTTGTCTAACATATCATAAACATGTCTCTTCACCTCCTCATTCTCTTGAGGTGTCAACTTGTATGCTTATTTCTTTGGCAGGTTTTCTCCTGGTATTAATTCAATCTGGTGACTGATACTTCTGATAGGTGGTAATGATTTTGGAAACTCATCCACTACTATATCGGAAAAATTATCTAACATTTCTTGAACTTCATCAGGTAAATCATCCATCGAAATACTGGTAAGGATAACTATCAGCTTCCTCACTACAACAAACTGCATCTATTGTTCCTTCTTTACCTCATTCCGGAGTTCCTTTCCACTCATGAGAAGTATGCTCGTGCTAGCGTCATCCTTTACCTTCTTTTCTTCAATTGGAAGCAACATGTGTGTCCTACCATTCTTCTCCAAAGTATAGGTGTTTCTTCTCCCATCATGAATGACATTCTTGTCATACTTCCATGGTCTTCCCAAAACAATATGACATACATCCATGGGAATCACATCACACATAATTTCATCCCTATACCCGCCTATTTTAAATTCAACCAGGCCTTGCTTAGTATTTTATTTTCCCTTGCTTCTCCTTTCAGACTACAGTTCATCCCACCACAACACTGGATGTCCTTTCATTTTCTCTTCCTTGACATCCTCATAGTCGAAATAATTTTCCATTTCTTGTATACACTCAAGAAATTATTCTTTGTCTAAGTTACCTTCATACATTGGGACGTCGATATTTGCTCTAGATCCCAACTTGACAACCTCTTTTGGCAAGCATTCTTACGCAACATCTTCATCTACCACTTCTTCGACTTCTACTTTTTTATTCTCTGCCTCGTTGATGTCTCCAACATTAGGTGCTCTCCTTTGTGTTGTTTCCATGGCATCCATCCTTTCTTTGAGATCTCTAATCTCCATTTCCATATATCTATTTGATACAGGTGGCTCTGCACATCTTCTAGGCGACATTGTGTTGATGCATTTGATACCACTCTGTCAACATCAGTCTACTCTGTCTCCTCTTTCTACAGAAATAAATTATGTGATAGATATGATACCACCTGATGCAAACCTCCCTTCCCTCCAAAGGGATTCTCGACCTCTCAGTCTTCTATCGTTCGAGATACTGAGTCAGAGCGACTCTTCAGATCCCTACGGTTAACGAAAACCACTATACATACACAGGCCCCTTTTTCCTCTAAGTGACCACGGCTGTGACCGTGGGTCTATCCCTTTGCGATTTGGACTTCAGGGATATATAAATCTCTTATTTTGGTTCTTCCCAAAGAACTCTTCTCCGAATATCTGGACTTCAGCCACGTGTCTCTTCGGATTTGTCAGATCCGCTATGGTTCGGGTTTCATGACTTCACAAAACTCTAGTTCTCTCACCCATGAACCTCTGAACTTAAGACTCCCAGATTCCTTAATCCATTGCTACATATCCTCTTTGCATTCAACGACTGAGAACAATTCCTAACTTCGAACTTTGCAACTCCGCACTTACAATCCTTCCTGATTTCGTAAACCACGAAGTGACAAAATGATCTGCGGTCAACTTCTATGTGGTTCTCTTGGATCTAATGGTCTGAAATCGTTCCCCTCCCTTCAGAATGGATCTTGTACACATATTATGATGGAAACTTCAGGGACTTTCCTCTTTGAATTTTTTTCGCCGCTCCCCCTCCTGAGATTTAATTCTTCAATTTTCTCTTGTTCCTCTGAACACTCTCTTCGACACTTCATCAAAATCCTGACCTGTGCATGCCTTGCAACAAGTTCTTTCCCACACTCAACTTATTTATGGATGATTTCATACTCCTTGCGACTACTCTCCAACCGCTTCTCTCTTCTATGACTAAAATCACGCTACTCCTAATTGAGCTTTTGATTTAAAAAACTATGTCATGTAGTCCTTGCACATACAAATTCTCGCTATCTCTTCTGAGCTTACGAGTCAAAACCGACTTCGTCAATGCACTCCTTGCACTCTCTTGTAGAAGAGAAACAATTGAAACTTGTTCACCCTTTTTAGTGACTCATACACTCAACCATGTAATTGCATGCATAGATACAAGAACAAGAAATAACATATAATAAAATAGAATAAAAATTCTACCATTCACTCATTTAGATAAATACAACAAAAACCTACAATTGAGGCAATACTCCTCTGTTACATTCATTCAACAATCATATACATATATTCATACATTGTTCTTCAACACTCCTCAACATCTACAATAGATTCAACTACTGATCAAATATCTTTTTTTCAGTAGCCTCTTCTCGGCAACAATACAAAGCTTTTATACAATAGGGTTCCATCGAGTTTTTCCCTCCTACTACTCTAGTCTATCCTATCAAAATTAAATGCTATCAACTACTTAACATCTATTACAATAAATATTCAAGTCAGACAGATAAGAGTGAGAGCTCTAGATCTATACTGCAATCTTCGACATTTAAAAAAAATACATTCCCTCATCGATCTTATGTGATGGCTCACCCTTTATACATTGAATACGTTCATAAATAAAAATATTGTCCAGATATCAAATTAATACACTAACTTTGGAGTTCAAAATATTTCAAAATACTTGTTATTGTGCCTAGCTGTCCTCCACACACGCTTTGTTGGTGATGCTCCTACATCAAGACTCTAGAGACCTAGAATATTCATCTTCTCAAGATTTTATGGCTTTACCCTCATGTACGTTCCCTATTATACGTTTATCCTGCGTACGTACGCACCCTATTATATTTTTAGTCCATGTATGTACACACCCTATTATACTATTAGCCTACGTACGCATGAGAAATTAGGGTTTTCTCATGTTCTGCAACTCCAAAAATTTCGGCCCTTCATAACTTCACTACCTCAGAATAATTTCTCCACATTCAACCTCAAAAATACCAAATATAAACCATAACCTTTCACTCAACCATTCATTAAACCATAACAATTCACTAGATAGATGTTCAATATAAGTGTGTGTGTGTGTGTGTTAATGAATGACTCCATGAGGTGTATTTATACAAGTGATAGGTAACACCCCTTCTTACTCTAGGGATTCTAGGGTTTTTTGTTACACCAACTTTACCCCTTTATTAACCAACTTGTAACCAACTAGGGGTTTCTTGACCACTCTTTGGGTCTTCCAACTTTGCAACACCATATCTCCCTAACCGCGAGGAACTATGTGAAGTTCCACATATCACCGGAAATAGAACAACACGTACTATCCATATATGAGTGTATTAAATTAATTTACTCAATCATTAAAGTCCATATTCCTCATTCAACATTGGTACCAAAATATTCTACCGAAATCTTACAACTATCTCTGACACAACTCACCATTACTCTCGACCATACAAATGATAATAAACTATCCAATGATATCATCCACATCACTTGAAATATATTAGGGTTGACATAAATGTCTAAGGTTTGACATCACTATCCATGGTCACTTTCCAAAGGTTGACATCAATGACAACTAACTATCCAAACCATATGTCCATCAATCTAAACCAAATTTCCAACAATAACATTGAATGTTACAAATGCCATAATTATGGACACATAACTTGTGATTATAGAAGCATGATGGATACTTCTATGAAACATAACACTAATATAATATATTAGAAAGTATTTAAAATAAAACAAGAAAAGGTAAAGGAAGATTAGATGAATTAAGGACACCCATAAGTCATACTCTCAAGATTTGAAATAGTATGAGATCAAGAAACATCTACAGTAAAAAAAGGAAGGTGTCATATATCAAAAGGTTTGAAGAAGAAATGAGAAACTAGAAGAACTAGTGAATAAAGACCAAGTCCCAGAGATTGCATAATTGACACTAGTGTGAGAACTAAAATAAGAGTAGGTGAATAAATAACAGGCCCAAGATATTGTAATTTTAGGAATTGTAGTGAGAGATCAATCCACAAGAAGAAATGAAGAAGTGAGAGTTCAAAGAGATTATGATTCTATAGACGAACATGAAGACTACTCCACATTAGGGTGGATTCCTCCATTGTTCTGATCCATTAATCTTGGAGACTCCCAGTAAATATGACTATTGCAGAGGGGGAGTTAGTGCAATAGCTACTACAGATTAGAGAACCATCCTTTTAGTAGTTTGGAGTATTTGTAGAGACAAATTTTGAAAAGTCAGATAGAATAAGTACAAAATCATAGATGAGTCAACATTATGGAAAGTTGAGTAGAAAAGTTTTGAAAAATATGTGACATATGGTCAGAGAATATACATAGCTTTAACATCCAATTCCACTGATCACATTTTATATATTTACTTATTCTTTGAGTACAGTTGAGAGCAAGTGGTCTGATTAAAACATTGTACATTATTGTTATGCTTTGATTATTGAGTTATGTTGTGTTGAGTATTGAGATTTATATGTTATTTTATTTGATGTATAATGTTGACAGGTATTGTGATGAGGTTTCTTGAGTGTGTAGGAAACATGACATGATGAGGATTCTGATGGCATCGACAAAAATCCTTTGACTCTAGATTAAGTGAGGGAGTGGACTTTTATTTTGGTTTGAGTACTAATTTATACCAATATATATTATTGATGATGATTTAGTATAGATGTCATGTATATGATTATTGATATTATATTTGTTAGTGGATGTAGAAATGGTGATGTTTGTTAATCCGACACACATATGGAGTAAATGAGTCATACAAAGATACCAGACAGATGAGGGAGAGGTTTGGTAGCGTCCCCATCACAACTTATTAGCACTCCTGTCATGACATGAACTGAAGGTTAATGATTACCTTGTTTCGAGAGGATCACGATGCCATGAGGGAAGACTGAGACAGTTGATCATGAGGATTACTGAGGGGCGTAAAATACGGAGGACACCTTATTCCTCAACAATCACGTAGTCTCACACAATTTCGACAAGTGGAGTATTGACTCCCAGCATAAGACAACTTCCAAACTAGTCGATGGCGAGTGGAACCCTTGGAGAACGGAAGTGTGTCTTGAAGGGAATGTCACATAAACAAAATTGTGAGTAAATAAAAATCTATAAGGCCTATAAAATAAAATAAATTCTTAGACTTTGTTAGAAAATACGATACAATTTATTATTAATGGATAAACTAGAAAACCCAACAAAGAGTCTAAGTCTAATTGTTTAACTAAATAAATATTATTTTTTTTAAGGGAGTTTGACTAAATAATCATTAATAAAGGAAGAATAGGAATACAATTAGATATATGCACATATGTGGATGTTATAAATAAAAATGATTTTTTAATTAAAAATAAATCATTTCATGAGAGAATAGATTATCTACATAGATTTAGTATCTCGAGTCATTAAACCACTAAATCATAACTAAGAGAAGAGTCCTAATCAAACTACAACTGAAATTTAGTTAGGGGACACATTAAAGAAATGGATTGGGGAACTATGAGACAACTAGGAGGAAACATATGAACAAATTGGGGAGTGTGAAGGAAATTGATTAATTAGTTAAATTAAAAGGGGATTTAACATGTGCAACTTGAGGAGAGTGTGACATGTGTTCTAGGCGAATAATCATTAATTTAATTATTTAAAATTTTTTAATTGTGCATGCGAGGACATGTGTAAATACAATTTTTCCTATAAAATAAATGGTGAGGAAGAGAGAATTTACCCTATTGTTGGATGAATGAAATGTTGGTGAAATTTTGATTGAATAAATTTACTTGTCTGAGTTGGGTTCAAGCTTGTGAAAGAGGTGGAAGCCTCTCATTATGAGGGAAATCTTGTGTTGTTGAGTTTTTATTTTTTGTGTGTGCCCCTTTGCAGCTCGACAACCTAAGGGGGAAGAAGAGTACCCCTAGCATTGGATGGGAGGTACCAGTGAAGTCCTTGGATTAGCAGGTGGAATGAAGGACATTGTGCAAGTATTCAATTGAAGTTCCTCTTCCTACATTAAGATTTTGGGTCACGGTATTTTAAATTGTTTTTCTTTATATTAAGTAATAACGGTTGAAGTTTATACAAAATTTGTATAAAATAATTCTTTGGATAATAATGCGATATTCGGTTCTTATTATGGAATTTCTAAATTTTGTTGAGAAGAGGCATATTACTAGTATTATGAAATTGATAGATTCATTTTTTGTATTAGGTGTAAAATCATGGTGAAAATTTGGCAAATTGTAATATTAGATTCAATTTTGAAAGATATAACAACTAGATCAGTCAAATAAAGATGCTCAATTTATTGATGTACATATAGTCATATCCGATGCATCTTGGTTCAAGATAAATAATTTATACATTTGAGGTGATGTAAATAAATTTCAGTTCATAATTGAGTAGGAGGTACTTATGGTTTAAGACCAAAACTCTTCCGGATGTTCAAGCTTCAACCTTAATAAACTCATTATTTTTGTAAATTGGACTTTAATGGTTTCTTTATTTACTCGACTAACACTTGATGAGTAAGAATGTCATGAGTAGAGGAGTCGGTTTAAACCTCTTTTAAAAAAATAATTAATGTTTTTCCTTGCCATTCGGTTAAATATTTAATCGATTGATTTTAATGGTTGTACTGGATTTATCTACTCATATTATTATACAATTTACTTGACCTTTTTATTCTATGTCTTTAAATTACTTGTCAGAACGCTCATGGGACAGAAAGTGCACACGCATCCCTACATGTAGTAGTAAGTTAATTTATTATTCTTCACTCTTTGCTCAGCTATGCCAAGTTGATTCCATAACATTATCAGAGATATAAGAATTAATCCACAAGGTGCCAAGAATGAATCCAATTCTTTCACCCATTGTCCAATCGATTCCTATCCAAGTTTTGTAGATTCTGATCCAAGTCTACTTGACCCTAAGTCAACTCCTTTTCTTAAAAAAATGTTATTTCAATTTTATTTTCCTTTTGTAGTTCGAGTACTAGGTTTATCCTATCTTAAATCTAATGCATTATGCTTCCACGCATGAATATAATTACCTTTCGTATAAAATTATGACTTTTGGCATCATGTCGATCACTTGTTGTTTGGATAGATAATTTGTATACTCTCACTTTTAAAAACACAAATATTAGAAATCGTCATACATATTCAACTAGATTGAAAAAATCATCCTTATTTTCCCCATATAGGCTATACATTTCATTTAGTTAATCTCACCTCTAGATCCACCAAGATGATTCCCTCTCTTGAGGCTTTTATCGAGTCTCTAACACAAGAGTAGAACAAGTTCATCAATATGAGAAATATCAAAGGCCCAAAGGCACATGCACTTACTGTGAAAGATGGTAGAAGTCATTAATATCATAAATATAATGACAAATAAAAAAGGAAAGAACATAAAAATCCAAAGAAGGAAGGGTACTCAAAACCCTTCAATGATGCCTCCAGATCCAAAGGTGGAAAGGGAAGAAAATGGGAGAAATGCACTTACTTCCATAAAGGATTCCATCGAAAATATTCATGTATGCAGAAATAGATAGATCAAATGGACCAAATACTTAAGGAAAACAACCTTGGAGATCACATCCCTGAGGATTCCAAGAAGAAGAATCTAGAAGATCAAAATCCAAAGAAATACAATACTAGCCATGCTTTTATTTCCATCAACTCCTCTCTCGGTGCTTGGATTGTAGATTCAGGTGCATCACACCACATGGTTTCCAAAAAAGAAGTATATTCTTCATTGGATGCATGTTAAGGTCATCCTATTCTGATGGGGGACAAATCTCCATTCGAGGTCACCAAAAAAGGAAGAATTGAACGCACAAACTGAAGCTTTAAGAATGTGTTGCATGTTCCCAAACTTTCTGTCAATCTTCACTCTGTGTATCATATTCCAAAATCCAGCACCTAAAAGAGATTCATATTCACACCTAATGTATTGGATATCTATGACATTCAAACCAATTCCAAGGTTTCTACCGATGAGGTAAATCATCAATCTAGACTCTACACATTTTCTTTATTTATTGAACCAGAATTTGCATTACTGCTTACCCATGTTGATGAAAGCAGTAGGATATGGCACTAAAGGTTTAGGAATTTAAATTTCATATATATGCAACAACTTAACAAGTAGGGAATGGTTGATGGTCTACCTAACATCCACTTCTCCAAAGGAATTTGTGAGGGATGTGTTCTTGGAAAAGAGACTCAAGAGAAATTTGACAAAGGAAATACTCATAATGATTCCTTTCCTTTATATATGATCCATAGTGACCTCATGGGTCATTTTATGCATCCATAAATCAGTAAATAAAGTTATGTTCTCATTTTTGTTGATGATTTCTCATGCTTCACATGGATTTTCTTTCTCAGGAAAACATAAGGGGTCTTTCAACACCTCAAAGATTTCAAAACCCTTGTTGAGACATAGTTAGGAAAGAAAATCAAAGTCCTCCAAATAGATAACGAGGGAGAGTATTTCAACCATGATATACAAAATCTTTGTCATGAGGTCACGATTCATTTGCAACACATAGTTCCTTATACTCCACAACAAAATGAAGTTGTTGAGTGAAAAAATAGTTCTCTAAAAGAGATGGCATCTTGCATGTTATATGCAAAGTCACTTCCACAGAGATTATGGGATAAAGAACTTAATTGTCCAACCTACATCCAAAATATATATCCCCATAGATGTATCAAGGATAAGACCCCCTACGAGGGTTGGAGCAGACTGAAACTAGAAGTGACCCACTTTTGTATTTTCGGTTCACGTCCATGGGCCAAGATTCCCTCTAAGAAGAGGAAGGAACTTGATCCACAGAGAACATAGTGTATATTTGTTGGATAATCTGATGGTGTGAAGGGATACATAATCATTGAGATTTCCTCGGACCGACTCCTCATTGAGAGAAATGTCCAATTCAAGGAAAGTGTCTCACATGTACCTTAACAACCGCATGTAGACACTTTTGTTCTTCCACCTATCAGTGATGATCAACATGCACATGCCGACTCTTCTTCAGATGAGAGTTCTGATTCATAGGATTCAGATGATCTTGATAAAAAGTCAATACATTCAGATGTAAATTTAGTACATGCATATGCAAATGTAGAGCTAGAGCAGAGGCCCAAGTGTGCCAATACCACTCTTCAGGATGCATGGGATCTTGTTGGGGATCCATTTGATACTACGACAAATTGATATGATTTCTAGGATCATCCTCTTGCACTCACTTCGACTGAGCTGATGTCAACCATGCATCTTTTCTTGGTTCATTCTTCATATCCACAGTCCTATGGAGAGGTTGTTGGAAATCGCTTTTGGGAATCTTCCATGTAGGAGGAGTACAAATACCTCCTCGAGAACCGAACTTGGGATGTGGTTCCCCTTCCTTCAGGAAGGAAACTTGTCATGCGTAGATGGGTTTATAGGACCAAGAGCACAGTGGATGGACATGTTATAAAATACAAAACCAAAGGCTTTTAGCAAGTGCATGGCATTGACTATGATGAGACCCTTGATCCAATAGAGAATATGGATTCCATATGTTTGACACTTTCCATTTCGGAAGCCAATGGATGGGAATTCCATCAAATGAACATGAAGAATGCATTTCTTCATGGAGATGTCTCTAAGGAGATCTATATGGAGAAACCCTAGGGATTTATGCAGGATTCATCTTTGGTATGTTGAATGAATAAGTCTCTTTATGCCCTCAATAAGGCTCCGAGGGAACGGTATGCCAATATGGACTCCTACTTGATGTCATAGAAATTTGTACATTGTAAATCAGACCCAAATTTTTACATGCTCATGACGATTGATTCACTTATAGTCCTAGTTCTATGTGTTGATGATTTGTTGATCACCAATTGATCGAATTTACTGATTTCTACACTCAGGAGGATTCTGCATTATATGTTCTTGATGAAGGACATGGTTCCGCTACATTTATTCCTTGGAATTGAGATCAATCAAGATGCATTAGGCATCAAATTATCTCAGGCCAAGTATGCACGTGATTTCCTTGACAGATTTCACATGACATACTGCAAGTCTTCCCCGACTCCTTTCCTATCAGGAGTTAAACTTGAGGATGTTCGAGAAAATCCAATGGTTCACAACACATTATACAAACAACTAGTGGGGAGCTTGTTATATCTCACACACTCTAGACCAGATCTCTCCTATGTAGTTGGAGCAGTGTCCAAGTTCATGCAAGAGCCGCATGAGATACAGTGGCAGGTTGAAAATCATATGCTTTGATACGTATAGGGAACCATCACCTTTGGAATTCAATATGAAATAGACTCTACATTGGACCTCATCGGGTCCATGGATTCTGACTGGGTTGGCAATAACATTGATCTCAAGTCCACATCTTGCTACTCACTTAGTATTGATTTTGGACCTATTTGTTGGTTGAGAAAGAAGCAAACTGTTATTTCTCTATCTTAAATCGAAGCAGAGTATAGAGGGGTATTTAACATAACCATTCAGGCTATGTGGCTATAACATTTTCTCATTGAGTTGGGAATTCAGTTTCATTGGCTTATTTTCATCTGGTGTGACAACTAGAACACTCTGAAGTTTTGCAGAGATTCATTTCATAGGAATAATATGAAGCACATCGAGATCCACATGCTATACATCCAGGACTTAGTACACGAGGGGATCATCTACCTACAGTTGTGTCCTTCAACAGAACGAAATGTAGACATATTCACCAAGACCTTCACTGAGCAGAAGTTCCATTCTCTACACATTCATCTTGGAGTGAAGTGTAAATTCTAACCTTGTACAATATCTACTGCAAACAGAGATTCAGTAAAAGAACATAAAATATACAATGGAAAATACAAACATTACATAGAGATTTTTCCCTTGGAAACCCAAACTGGGAAAACCAACATATTCTATATGCATTCATATGTGATACATTGTTTACAATAAAATATACATATAGGAGCTAGTGGCATCCAAAACCCTAACCCAATGACCTGGATTAGTCCAAAAACCTAATTACTTAACCAGAAATAGAAAACCATTGGAAAAAACCATGTGCCAAAAAAACCACCTAAATACATAACACGTTTCTCAAGATAAAAAAAAAAATTGGGGGCACTTCCCCTGAACCCTTTCCTGGGGGGATTTACCCCCCTCTAACTCCCCTACATGCCCGACAAATACATTCAGAAACAACTACTCGTGCAAAGAATATAACACATACCCAACATTTTCACACTTGTTGTTTTCTTTGCATATGGGGGTTACAGGGTTACATAGTCAACAATCCAGGGTAGCAATGCCCATGGATCCTCTACACCAAGAGAACTTCTCAGTGCTCACAGATTTTGTTAATGAGTCTGCAACATTCTTCAAAGTGTACACCTTCATCAGTGGTACTTTTTTTTCTTCAATCATGTCTCTCACAAAGTGATATTGAACATTAATATGCTTTGTCTTTGAATGATAAGTCATTTTCTTTGCCAGAAAAATTGCACTTTGAATGTCAGACTCTATCCTTACAGATTGTTGTACCAACCCAACACCTAAAAAAAATCTTTGTAACCATATTGATTCCTTACTTGCATGAGTGGCTTCCATGTATTCAACTTTTGTAGTTGAAAGTGCCACTACAACCTGTCTTTTCCTCATCCAACTTATTGCTACTCCAAACAGGTTAAACACATACCCATTTGTAGATCTCCTACGATCCATATCTCGAGCCTAGTCTGCATCCACAAATCCATGTATATCCACCACTCTATCCAATCCTAGTCTTCCTTTGTAGCACAATCTATAGCTAGCAATGCCACACAAACACCTGAAAACCCTTTTTACTGTTATCCAATGGTCCTTCCCTGGTTTTGACATATACCTGCTCAAAAATCCCACTGCATGTGAAATGTACGGTCTAGTACAGACCATTGCATACATCAATTTTCCAACTGCACTCGCATATGGAACATGAGACATGTCCTCCTCCTCTTCATGTGTCTTGGGACACTAATCCACAGATAAGTTTACACCAACAGGAATATGAACCTTGACTAGTTTACATTCCTCCATATTAAACCTCTGCAATATTATCTCGACATATTTTCTTTGATTTAATGAGAGTTTCCTCCTTTTCCGAACTCTTTTGATTTCCATGCCCAAAATGAAATTTGAAGCACCAAGATCCTTCATGTCATATTTAGAGGACAATTGAGTTTTTACATCCTCGATAATGTCCTTGTTGTTTCCTATCAAGAACAAGTCATCCACATACAAGACCAAATAAATCAAATGATCACCAACTAATTTAAAATACACACAATGATGCTCTCTTCTTCTTGTGAATCCAAGTACCAACATATAAGTATCAAATTTTTGATACCACATCCTTGGTGATTGTATTAAACCATACAGGGACTTTTTCGGCTTGCATACCAGCTCCTTCTTTCCCTTCATAGCATAACCTTCTGGTTGCTTCATATATATTTCTTCTTCCATATCCCCATATAGGAATGTTGTCTTCACATCCATCTGTTCTACTTCAAAATCAAATGCGACAACAATAGATAACATAAACCTTATAGAGGTTAACTTGGCAACATGAGAAAAAATATCACCAAAATCAATTCCCTTAACCTGGGAATAACCCTTTGCTACTAATCGATCTTTGTATTTCTCCACTTTTCCTTCTGAATTCAACTTCTTTTTAAATACCCATTTGCTTCCAATGGGTTTTATTCTAGTGGGAAACTCCACTAGATACCAAGCCTCATTCTTATCCAAAGATGCCATTTCTTTGTCCATGTCCCTTTTCCAGAGATTTCCATCCTCTGAATCCACTTCCTCCCTAAAAGTTCTAGGATCATCATCAGTAATAGACAAAGAAAAATTTGAACGAAAATCAGATCGAGTATACCTTTCTAGTAGCCTTGTTTCTCAAACTGATCTCATCAATACTGGAGTATGAGGATCTTCTTCTTATGATTATTTTTCTTCTGTAGAGTCTGATTCATCATCCTTTAAATCAATCTCTATTTTCTCTGGTTCTTCCTTACCTAATAGGACTTGTTGTTTAACAACATCCTTCATTTCTCTAAATAACACATCTAAGATATACACTACCTTCTTAGTTTCTGGGTTCCAAAGCTTATAACCTTTGAGACCATCTTTATATCAAATAAAGATACACTTTTCAACCTTCTTATCTAGCTTACTCTTGTTTTCCTTTGGAACATGAACATATGCATCACAAACAAATACCTTGCGATGTGTGAGAGAAGGTTCCTTACCAGTCCATACCACTTTTGGAGTCTTGTCATCCAACGTTGATGAGGGTGATATCCTAACCAGGTAACATGCAATACCCACTGCCTCTTCCCATAATTATTTCCCTAACTTGACACCACTGACCATGCACCTTGAATTTTCCATCAACATCCTATTCATCCTTTCTGCAACTCCATTCTGATGAGGTGTATATTGAGTAGTCTTTTGCCTTTCTATACCACACTTCTTACAAAATTATTCAAATTCATTCCCGCATAACTCTCTTCCATTATCTGTCCTCAACACCTTAATTATTTTCTTTGTTTTGATTCTCAACAAGAGCCTTAAACTCTTTAAACCCATCAAAGACTTCAGATTTCTTCCTAAGGAAATATATCCGAGTATTCCTCGAGAAGTCATCAATAAATGAGACATAGTATACATATTTTCCCAATGATGGGACCAACACAGGTCCAAAAACATCATTGTGAACTAGTTGTAAGATTCCTTCTGCCCTCTTTGTACTAGAGGAGAATCTTACTCGATTATGCTTCCCATATATACAATGTTCATAGAAATAAGAATCTAAAGAGCAGTTAGACATACCTTCAACCATACCTTTATCGTGTAGTAGTCGAAGACCCTTCTCTCTGATATGCCCTAGTATTTGATGCCACAACATAACATTTTCTCCAGAGACTATAGGAGTTCTTTCATATTCAACTCCAATATCAGGAACAATGGAACTATTACACCCATCACTAATATTTATTCCTTCCAGCTTGTACATAGTTCCAAACAAAACTCCTTTCAGCAACACCATTTCTCCTCGAACCATCCTTTAGGTTTCCTTTTCAAATATTTTTTTTACCCCTGCATCATCCATTTTGCTTAAATAAATCAAATTTCTGGCCAAACCTGGGATGTGTAGAATACCATGTAGTGTTCTAATCCTTCTATCTATGATCCTCAACTTGACTCTTCCTCATCTTATGATTTTGGTTGTTGAATCATCACCTAAGAAAACATTACCTCCATCATACCTTTCATATTCACAGAACCACTCCTTTTGGGGAGTCATATGAAAGGATTGCCCAGAGTCAACCAACCATGCCTCATGATTTGCATCTGTTCTTGAAGAATCCAAGTACACATCCCCTCCTTCTTCCTTGGAGGTCTTTTCTTCTGTAGAATGAGATTATTTAGATCTTTTATTTTTCTCAACTTTGGATCTACACTAATTCTTGTAGTGCCCTTCTTTTCCACATCTCCAACATACCCTTACAAAATTTTCGGGAGATTTAGATCTACCCTTAGACTTATATCTTCCACTTGATAAATTAGATCGATTCCTTTCCTGGGAACTTCCTCTTGCAAATAATGTGTATGTGCTCTGTCCTTCCATATTCTTCTATCTCATATCCTCTGACAACACAGATGAGACCACTTCTTCAAAATTCAAGGCAGTTGTATTACTACCTATGGCCACAACCAGACCATCCTAGGAGTTTGGTAAAGAACACAATAAACTGATACATTTATCTTCATCTAAAATTTTAATCTCAACAGATACTAACTTACTTACCACGGTATTGAAGGCATTCAAATTCTTTTCCACCAAGTCTCCATCTCTCATTCTCAGGTTATACATCTTCTTTCTCGTGAATAGTTTATTTACTAGGGACTTAGACTGATACAACTTCTCCAAATTTTCCCATAAATCCTTGGTTGTAGCTTCCTCTGACACATTTAGTAATACTGAATCAAAGAGACACAGTCGGATTGTGATCTTTGCCTTTCAATCCAACTTTTTCTATTCATTTATTGAAGTTCCTATAGGTGCAATACTTGGATCTACCGCGATCCACTATTCTCTGTCCACCGACAAATCTTCCATCTTGAGCTTCCACAGATCAAAACTTTTCCCATTAAACTTCTCGATCACCATCTTCGAATTTCTTGTCATTTCTTTTCACCTAAAAAATCAATACCACAGATCTCCCACTATAACAATACTTATCATAGTCCCGAGCCAAACCCTTGACCACAAAGGCGTCCTCTTGAAAACAATAAATCTTTGATACCAAATGTAAATTCTAACCTTGTACAATATCTACGGCAAACATATATTCAGTAAAAGAATAGAAAATATACAATGGAAAATACAAACATGAAGAACACAATTTCCTAGCAACTATCAGTTCTTCTTTTTACATACATTGTACTTTGACAGGGTGGGGCGGGGGGGGGGGGGGGGT
>ML776692.1:190960-225773 GCA_009831015.1 Picea engelmannii
GATACCTTAGGTGACCCCTTTGGGTGGTAAAGGGATGTTGATTATATCAAAAGGAGGTCAAAAAGGGTGATACTGGCATATAGTTGGAGGTCAATGGTAAGTAGTATGGGCGAAGAACATAGTCAAAACCGGGGACCAACAAAGTATTTTAGAAGCTCAAGGAGTTATTAATGACAACACTGATGTTGAAAGTTCCTGATATGGACAAGGAATTATTGGTATGCACTGACACATCCAAGAAAGGACTGGGCGAAGTACTAATGCAATAAGGTTGAGTTATCGTGTATATTTCAAGGAAACTAAGAAGGAATGAAGATAATTATGCAACACATGATTTGGAATTATTGGCAATTGTTTATTCATTGTGGGTTTGGAGACATTATCTTATTGGAGAGAAATTCGAGTTAAAAATTGATCATTGTGGAATGCAACACATTTTTACTTAGAGTGACTTGAATGCGTGACAAAGGAAAATTGATCATAAATTTTAAGTGAATATGATTTTGAGATCACGCATATCAAGGGAACAATTAACGGATTAGCATATGTGTTAACTTGGAGAACTCACATTTTCTCAGTAATACCACTACAGATAAATCTTTGAGAAAATATTTTTTCATTACAGATTGATGATGACTGGTACAAGGAAGTAAAAGACAATATTGGACAAGATACGATGATGATACCTAGATATGAGGGATATTCTTTGGACAATTATGGATTTTTAATATACAATAGAATAATTTATGTACCACCAAATGACGAATTGAGAAGATTAATTTTGAACGAAGATCATCGAGAAGTGGATATGGTTTGTCTTGGAGTCGCAAAGATGAAGGTAGATCTTAAACCATTTTTCTTTTGGAAAGGAATGAAGACATATATAGTTAACTATGTGGAAATATGTCTAGAATTTCAGCAAGGGAATTTTGAACATAGGAATCCAATGGGTTTATTACAACCACATATGTTTCATGAATCAAAATGGGAAGTTATTTCGATGGATTGTATTGTTGGATTTCCATTGACGACAAGGAGACAAGATTCTATTTTTTTAGTCTTCGACACTTTGATGAAGAGTGAACATTTTATTCAGGTTCGTACGATGTATAAATAACTAGACATAGCTAGAATGTTTGTTAATGAAACTATGAGATTTCATGGTGTGGAAAGGAAGATAATAATTGATAGAGGATCAATACCCACTGAACATTTTTTGAATAGTTTCCAAGAGGCTTTAGGAACCCAATTGAATTTTAGTACAACATATCATCCAAAAACAAATGGACAAACAAAAAGAACAAATCAAATTACATAGGATATTCTTCAAATCTATGTGATGGATCAACAAAAACGATGGAAATATTTTTTTTCATTGGTAGAGTTTGCATACAACAACAATTATCAGAGTACAATAAATATGGCACCTTTTGAGTTTATTTATGGACGACTGTGTAGGACACCATTCATTTGGGATAGACTAGAGGATAGGGTCCTGGTGGGACCATAAGTGTTTCAAGAAATCGAATATCAAGTGCAATCCATAAGGAAAAGGATTAAAGAAGTACAAGACCAAAAAAAGAGTTATGCATATTCACATCGTATTGACCGTAGTTATGAAGCTAGTGATAAAGTGTTTTTATAGGTAAAACTACATAAGAGTTTCATTAAGTTTGGAAATGGTGCTAAACTCTCTCTAAGGTTTGTTGGAAATTTTGAGTTTGTGGAAAGGAAAGGGCCCGTGGCTTACCAACTAGCCTTACCTAATTCTTTGAGGCATATGCATGATGTATTTCATGTCTCATTTTTACATCATTATATTTTAGATCTGTCACATGTTATTGACATGATTTATTTGTAGGTATTGGAAAAGGGGGCTCTCATATCAGAGCCGATCCACATACTAGACCATTTCACTCGATAGCTATGACATCAAATAGTTGATTAGGTCAAGGTCTAGTGGGATAGTTATAGTCCACACTCTGCTACATGGGAGGATTCATATGAGATGCATCGGTAGTTTCCTTATTTATTTTGATAGATTAGATATATAGATCAATATAAAAAAAATTCATTCCTTCAATTGTTAGATTATAAAATTCTTGGATGAAGTTTAAAATAAGAGGGGGTGTATGTAACATCCAGTTCCACTCATCACATTTTATATACTGACTTATTCTTTGAGGACACTTGCGATCAAGTGATTCAGTTAAAACATGGTACATTATTGTTATGTTTTCATTATTGAGTTATCTTGTGTTGAGTATAGAGATTTGTATGTTATTTTATTTGATGTATAATATTGATAGGTATTATGAAAAGGTTTCCTGAGTGTGTAGGAAATGTAACATGATGAGGATGTTGATAGCATCGATAAACTTCCTTGGAATCTGGATTGAGTTAGGGAGTGGAATTTTATTTTGATTTGAGTACTGATTTATACGCATATATATTATTTATGATGATTTAGTATGCCTTTCATGTATACAATTATTGACATTATCTTTTTTAGTGCATGGAAGCATGGTGACCCTTTATAATCTAACTCACATATGGAGTAAAGGGGTCATACATAGATGCCTGACAGATGAGGGAGAGGTGTGGAAGTGTTAATGTCATAGCCTATTAACATTCTATCTATGATCTGAAATGAAGGTTAACGATTACCTTGTTCCGAGATGATCGCGATGCCATAAGCACAGAATGAGACAATCACTCACAATGATTATAGAGGGGTGCATAATAAGGCAGATACCTTATTCCTGAAAAATCCCTTAGTCTCATACAAGGACAACAAGTGGATTATTGACTCCCAACATCGGAAAACTTCCAAACTAGTCGATGGCGAGTGGCACTCTTGGAGCACATAAGTGCGTCTTGAAGGGCACATCGTATAAACAAAACTATGATTCAATAAAAATATAGAAGGCCTTGAAAATAAAATAAATTCTTAGAGTTTCTTAGAAAAGAGCATACTATTAATTATTAATTGATAAACTAGAAAACCTAACAAAGATTCTAAGTCTAATTGTTTAACTAAATAAAATATTATTTGGGTTATGGGAGTTTGACTAAATAAACATTAATAAAGGAAGAATAGGAATAAAATTAGATATATGCACATGTGTGCATGTTATAAATAAAAATGAATTTTTAATTAAAAATAGATCATTTCATGAGAGAATAGGTGATTGTTAATAACCAAATATCAATATAACATAGAAAAACCTCAGAATAAGTACTCAATGCCTTGAAAAAGAGAGAATTTCAGGTATTAAGCCTCTTCAAGGGGGCAACCTCCTTATACCCCACATAAATGTTCAAATACAAGATGATTCCAAATGAAAATGTCTCCTTGGTATATATAGGATACTAGAAGGTACAATTACAACTAATGGACTCAAGCCGACATAAATAAAATAACATTACTAATGTAATATGCCCCAATTAAGGGGTATTGAGCCAATATTTAGGGCTTAACATGCCCCTCCCCTTGAGAAAAGTGTTGTCTGTAGTGCTTGAGTAACTCTAGATGCTTATGTATAAAATACTCATCTTCCCAAATGGAATCTTCAAACGGTAGTTTCCTCCATTTAATGAGATACTATGAAATTGATATATTCCTCAATTGGCCAATTCTTTTGTCAGTGATGAAATTAGGCTCCAATATGATTTTTTATTCCTCATCAAGTTTTGGAAATATAGTTTGAACTGGGATCTTGTCACCTATAACCTTGTTTAAGCATGAAACATGGAAAATTGGGTGTACTCATGAACATGCAGACAAATCCAATTTGTATGCCATAGTACCAATCTTTTGTAGCACCTTATAAGGGCCATAGTACGTTGGTGATAATTTATTATCCTTATTGGATTGCTTGAGGGACATATGTTTGTATGGTTGTATTATTAAAAACACCCAATCCCCTACTTCAAAACTTCTTTCACTATGATTTTGATCTACTTTTTTTTCATGCGATTCTATGCCATCGTCAGGTTGTCCTTTAAGATTTGGAAAACTTGTTGTTGATGCCCGAGGTGATCTTCCACTGCTTGAACCTTAGAGTTTTCTTTTAGATAAGAAGTGACGGAAGGAGGGTGGTCTCCATAGAGTGCCATAGATGGTTTCATTTTTGTTGCAGTATGAAAGGAAGTTTTATACAACCATTCTGCCAAGGGTAACAATTTGAACCATTGTGTTTGTTTATTAGAGACAAAACAACGAAGGTAACCTTCTAGATATTTTTTCACTATCTCAGTTTTTCCATCAGATTGAGGATGATAGGATGAGCTATGAGCCAATTGAGTACCCAAACAAGAAAATAATTATGTCCAAAAATGTCCACTGAAGATGGGATCTCTGTCACTTACAATAATCTTTGGGATGTCATGTAGCTTTTGAAATGTCTCCATGAATGCGGTGGCAACTGTACTGGATTTGAAGGGATGAGATAGTGCACACAAGTGTGTGTACTTGGTGAGTCTATCAACAATAACCATGATGACACTCTTTCCTTCATACTTTGGTAACCCTGTTATCAAATCCATGGAAACCTCCTCCCAGTGCTGACATGGGATGGTTAATGGTTGTAAAAGATCTGGGGTCTTAATTTTTTCCACCTTATTTTTTTGGCAAACAAAACATTCTACGACAAACTTTTGAACATCAGTTTTAAGGCCATCCCAAAAATATTCCTTCATGACTCTATGGTAGGTTTTCAAAAATCTTGAGTGTCGTCGTACTGGAGAGGTGTGTAATTCCAATAGTACCTTTTGTTTGAGTTGGGATTTCTTACATAAATATAAGCAATCTTTGTATCATAGTTAATCATTTTTCCATGTAAATGTATTTGATGCACTAGAATCCTGCTGCAACCTTTGAATGAGAGTCCACACTTTTTCTTCATTCTTCCATTCATTTCTTGCTTCTATTATCAAATGGGTTTGGATAATCAATATAACACAGATAAAGGCCTAAACATATTCATCCTTTCTTGAGAGTGCATCTGCCACAACATTTTTCTTCCCTTTTTTATAGATGATTTCAAAATCATAACCCAATATCTTGGTCACCCATTTTTGTTGTTCTTATGAAGATAGTGTTTGTTCCAAGAAGTATTTAAGACTATCATGATATTTTTTGACCTTGAAGTGCCTATGTATTAGGTAAGGATGCCATTTCTTCAATGGATGTAGTATTTCCATCATTTCCTTCTCATAAATGGGTTTGTGTAAGTCCTTTCCCTTGAGTGGTTGACTTTAAAAATCCAAGGGCCTTCCTTCTTGAATTAGGACAACACCAATTCCATTTCCCGAGGTATCACATTCCACAATAAAGGTTTTTGTGAAGCCCAAAGTGGTCAAGAAAGGAGCTTTGCAAATCACCTCTATAAGTTGTTCAAAATATTTAGTTGCCTCTGGAATCCATGAAAATGCATCCTTCTTAGTTAGTGTCTGTTATAGCAAGACTTGCCCCACCATTGATATATTTCACAGAGGGCCTTTTTACATTTTCCTATGCAGACTTGTCATCCCTTTTTGATGAATCTAGAGCCAAAAATACACATTTTTCCACATATACTCACCTTAACTTCTATACAACATGCATATACGGAGGATGCTCCACTACAATGCGCGTACATCCAGATTTGTGCTAGAAAATACAAAATGGAGTCGGGTTTCCATGTCACGGAAGGATATCTTTGATCCTTGGCCTTCCACATACTGGAATCATTCTGACTCGGCCCTTCAGTTACATTTTGAAGACTGTAAAACCACAATTCCGAGCTATGGAAAAGAGGAGAAAGAATTCAACTTTGAGAGCAAAGTTACTCTGGAGAAATTACTTCATATTGAGTCTGCATCCCTTTGTCCCTCAAGTCTAAACACAATGTTCAGCCCCCAAGCTCTTTCCCTATTGTTGAGAGAACCTCATTGTCTCTCTCCTATGAGCTTGCCTTTGGTGGAGGATTGAAGTGGTGGAGGCCCATTTGGAAGGAACCTAGTTTCTTGGTTTTGAATCGTGTTGACATAGAAATCTGTAATGTTTTCACTTCTGCTGAATAATTATTAATAGAAATACTCCTTTCCTATCCTATTGGTATCGTGCAAATATATGATTATTATCCATGGGCATGTTTGTAATGTTTATTAATGGATTATGTTATCTAATGTGATAACCCCTTTATACTATCACCATGTACTTTCTATGCTTGTTTTTTAAGAACTTATTACAGGTATAAATCTTTGGGTCGAAGTGCTCAATAGTGGAACATCATCAAACGTTGGATTGAGGTAGGCCTCTTTCTTATCTTGCACATTAGTTTGTATAACATACAATGGAATTGAGTTGATTTCTACAGTCATACCTATTTTTTATGGTTTACCCTTGGCCATAGAGAGTTTTTCCCTCGTAACAGTGACATTAAAGGTGTTGCTATTCTTCCATAGTGTCGAACAAACTTGTGGTAGTAACCTGTCAAACCCAAAAATCCTCTAATACTCTTTAATTTTTTGGGAATCGACCAGTCCATCATGGCCTTAATCTTGTTAGGGTCTCCCTTGACACCTTCATGAGATACAATATGACCAAAATACTCTACCTTCTTCACCTCAGAGAAACATTTGGATGGTATGGCATATAGTTGTTTCTCCTTTAGTAGTTGTAGCACCTTGTCAACATGTCGCACATGATACTCCCAAGAATTGCTATATATTATTATATCATCAAAAAATAATAACACAAATTTTCGAAGGAAGGGCTTGAAAATGGAATTCATCAACCCTTGGAATGTGGAAGGTGAATTTCTAAGGCCAAAGGGCATGACCAAAAATTCATAATGGACTTCATGAGTTCATAATGTTGTTTTGGGATATCTTCTTCCTTCATTCTAATCTGATGATACCCTGAATGAAGATCCAACTTTGTGAAATAGATTGCTCCATGTAGTTCATCTAACATATCATCAATGACAGGAATGAGAAACTTGTAGTTAATAGTGATCTTGTTTAGCTCTCTATAATATGGAAACATACACTATGAACCATCTTTCTTGAATACGATTACCACCGGTGCAGAGTAAGAACTTTGTCTAGGTTTAATAATGCTAGCCTCTAACATTTCTTCAACCAAGCGCTCAATTTCACTCTTTTGGGTATAAGGGTATCTGTATGGCCTAATGTTAGGAGAACACTCCCATAAATTAGGTGAATATCATGATCATGATTTCAAGTGGGTGGAAGACCTTTGGGAATATCTTCAAATACTTTGGAATGCTTATCAATGATCCCTTGTAGATCTAGGGGAATAGATGCCTTAGATGTTTGAACATATAGTGAGAATAGTTGTGAAATTACACCTTGATGCCCCTTTTCCAATACTTTTTTCATGCCATTGGAGCTTATCACCTTACTGGGTTTCCCTGTGATACCTCTTAACTCAATTTATTTTCCTTCCAATAAAAATTTCATGAAAAGTTCTTGAAAATTAAAAGACATTGTTTCTAATAATTGTAACCATTGGATTCTTGGTAAGACATCAACACCACCCATGGGTATAGAAATCATTGCAATATTCATTACATATTCCCCCATAGTAAGATTGATCTTATTTCATTTTCCTAAGCAATTGATAGTTCCTCCATCTGCAACCATTACTTGAAACTATGATGCTAGATATACAAAGAAATTGAGAGCTTTGGATAATTTATAGTGAATGAAATTATGAGTACTACCAGAATCAATTCAGACTATTACCTTTTTCTTTTTTATATATCCTTCGATCTTGAGGGTTTGAGGACTGTTAATTCCAGCCAATGCATTACACGATTTCATGGGAGTCAACTCTTAAGAAGAAATCGTGTCTACCTTTTCATCTTGAGATGGTTCTTGTTCTTGTTCTTGTTCGTATTCCTCTTCACAATGTATGTAGAATAATTTCTTCTTAGCACACTTATGTCCCTTAATGTACTTGCTGTCACAATTAAAGCATAAATTTTTTTCTTTTCTTTCCTCCAATTGTTGAGGCGTCAACCTTGTAGGTTGAGGTGTTTTAGAAGAAGGAAAATTATTCTCTCGATAGATGTTAGGAGTGGTCCTTCTAGTAGCCATAGGCATATTTTTACTTTCAACATTTCTTGCCACCCTAAATGCATTCTCCAATGATTTGGGTTCCCAAAGACGAACTTCATGTTGAATGTTATCCCTTAATGTTATCCCTGGGAGAGACTATGACATGTCTTCTAGGTTAATAATCCTTAGTTCAATTATTTAAATTTTTCAAATTGTGCATGAGAGGACATGTGCCAATGAGATTTTTCCTGTAAAAGAAATGGTGAGGAAGAGAGAATTTACCCTATTGTTGGATGAATGAAATGATGGTGGAATTTTGATTAACTGTGTTAGGAACCAAATATCAATATAGCATAGAAAAACCTCATAATAAGTACTCAACATCTTGAAAAAGAGAGAAATTCAAATAATAAGCCTCTTCAAGGGGGAAACCTCCTTATGCCCACATAAATGTTCAAATACAATATGATTCCAAATGAAAATGTCTCGTTGGTATATATATGATACTAGAAGGTATAATTACAACTAATGGACTAAATCCGACATAAGTAAAATAACATTACTAATGTAATATGCCCCAATTAAGGGTTAATGATCCACTATTTAGGGCTTAACATGCCCCTCCCCTCGAGACAATTGTTATCTGCAACACTTGAGAAAATCTGGATGCTTGTATATAAAAGAATCATCTTCCCAAGTGGAATCTTCAGCTAGTAGTATCCTCCATTTAATGAGATACTATGAACTGGATCTATTCCTCAGCTAGAGAATTCTTGGGTCAGTGATGGCTTCAATATCCAATATGATTTTTCCTTCCTCGTCAAGTTTTGGAAATATATTTTGAATTGGGATCTTGTCACCTATAACCTTCTTTAATCATGAAACATGGAAAACTGGGCGTATTCATGAAGATGCAGGTGACTCCAATTTGTATGGCATAGTACTAATCTTTTGCAACAACTTATAAGGGCCATATTACTTTGGTGATAATTTATTATGCTTCTTAACTTGCTTGAGGGACATCTGTTTGTATGGTTGTAGTCTTAAAAACACTCAATCCCCTACTTCAAAACTTCTTTCACTACGATGTTGATATTCTTATTGTTTCATGCGATCATGTGCCATGGTCAGGTTGTCCTTTAATATTTGGAGAACTTGTTGTTGATGCTCGATGTGATCTTCCATTGCTTGAACCTCATATTTTTCTTTTAAAGAAGTGATGGAAGGAGTGTGGTATCCATAGAGTTCCATAAATGGTGTCATTTTTGTTGTAGTACGAAAGAGAGTGCTATACCACCATTCTTCCAAGGGTAACCATATGAACCATTGTGTTTGTTTATCAGAGACAAAGCAACGAAGGTAGACTTCCAGACATTTGTTCACTACCTCAGTTTGTCCATCCGATTGAGGATGATAGGATGAGCTACGAGCCAATTGAGTACCCAAACAAGAAAATAATTCTATCCAAAAACGTCCAGTGAAGATGGGATCTATGTTACTTAGATTAATCTTTGGGCATCCATGTAGATTTTGAACTGTCTCCATGAATGTGGTGGAAACTATATTGGATTTGAAGGGATGAGAGAGTGCACAAAAGTGTGCGTACTTAGTTAGTCTATCAACAATCACCATGATGACATTCTTTCCTTCAGACTTCGGTAACCCTGTGATGAAATCCATGGAAACCTCTTCCCAACACTGACTTGGGATGGCTAATGTTTGTAAAAGACTTGGGGTCTAAATTGTTTCCACCTTACTTTGTTGGAAAACCAAACATTCTACCACAAACTTTTGAACATCAGTTTTAAGGCCATCCCCAAAAAATTCCTTCTTGACCCTATGGTATGTTTTTAAAAATCTCGAGTTCCCTCCTACTGGAGAGGTGTGCAATTCCAATAGTATATTTTGTTTGAGTTGGGAGTTCTTACATAAATATAAGCGATCTTTGTACCATAGTGAACCATTTTTTCATGGAAATGTATCTGATGCACTAGAATCCTGTTATAACCTTTGAATGAGAGTCCACACTTTTTCGTCATTCTTCCATTCATCCCTTTCTTCTATTATCCAATTGGGTTGGATGATAGAGATAGAACAAAGAAAGGCCTCAACATATTCATCCTTCCTTGAGAGTGCATATCCTACAACATTTTTCTTCCCTTTTTTAAAGACGATTTTAAAATCATAACCCAATATCTTGGTTACCCATTTTTATTTTTCTTCTGAAGATAGTCTTTGTTCCAATAAGTATTTGAGACTATCATGATTTGTTTTGACCTTGAAGTGCCTACCTATTAGGTAAGGACGTAATTTCTTCAATGAATGTAGTATTGCCATCATTTACTTCTCATAAATGGGTTTGTGCAAGTCATTTCCCTTGAGTGGTCGACTTTATAAAGATAGGGGCCTTCCTTCTTGCATTAGGACAACACCAATTCCATTTCTCAAGGCATCACATTCTACAATAAAGGATTTTGTGAAGTCTGGAGTGGTCAAGACAGGAGATTTGCACATCACCTCTTTAAGTTGCTCAAAAGATTTAGTTTCCACTGGAGTCCATGAAAATGCATCCTTATTAGTTAGTGTCGTTAAAGGTGTTGATATTCTTCCATAGTGCCAAAAAAACTTGCGGTAGTAACCTGTCAAACCAAAAAATCCTCTAAGATTCTTCAATGTTTTGGGAATCATCCAATCCATCATCGCCTTAATCTTGTTAGGGCCTACCTTGACACCTTCATGAGATACAATATGACCCAAATACTCTACCTCCTTCACTCCAAAGAAAAATTTGGATGGTTTGGCATATAGTTGTTTCTCTTTAGTAGTTGTAGCACCTTGTCAATATGTCACACATGATCCTCGCAAGACTTGCTATTTATTAGTATATCATCCAAAAATACTAACACAAATTTTCGAAGGAAGGGATTGAAAATGGAATTCATCAACCGTTCGAATGTGGAAGGTGCATTTGTAAGGCCAAAAGGCATGACCAAAAATTCATAATGGCCTTCATGAGTTTAGAATGTTGTTCTTAGGATATCTTCTTCCTTCATTCTAATCTGATGATAACATGAACGAAGATCCAACTTTGTGAAATAGATTGCTCCATGTAGCTCATCTAACAATTCATCAATGATGGGAATGAGAAACTTATCTTTAATAGTGATCTTCTTGAGCTCTCTGTAATCTGAGCACATATTCCATGAGCCATCTTTCTTGAATACCATTACCACTGGTGCAGAGTAAGAACTTTGGCTAGGTCTAATAATGCCAGCCTCTAACATTTCTTCAACCATGTGCTCAATTTCACTCTTCTGGGCATAAGGGTATCTATATGGCCTAATGTTAGGAGGAACACTCCTGGGAATTAGGTGAACATCATGATCATGATTTCGAGTGGGTGGAAGACCTTTGGGAATATCTTCAACTACTTTGGAATTCTTATCAATGATCCCTTGGAGATCTAGAGGAATATATGGCTTATATGTTTGAACATCTAGTGAGAATAGTTATGCAATAAAACATTGATGGCCCTTTTTAAATAATTTTGTCATGCCATTAGAGCTTATCACCTTACCGGGTTTCCCTGCGATACCTCTTAACTCAATTTCTTTTCCTTCCAATGAAAATTTCGTGGAAAGTTCTTAAAAATCAAAATCCATTGTTCCTAATGATTGTAACCATTGGATTCCTAGTACAACATCAGCACCACCCATGGGTATAGAAATCATTGGACTATTCATTACATATTCCCCCATAGTAATATTGATCTTATTGCATTTTCCTGAGAAATTGATAGTTCCTCCATCTGCAATCATTACTTGAAACTCTGGTGCTGGATATACAAAGCAATTGAGAGCTTTGGCTAATTTATAGTGAATGAAATTATGAGTACTACTAGAATCAATTAGGACTATTACCTTTTTGTTTTTGATATATCCTTTTATCATGAGAGTTTGAGGGGTGTTAATTACAGCCAATGCATTACATGATATCATGGGAGTCAACACTTCATATGAAATTGCTTCTACGTTTTCATCTTGAGATGGTTCGTGTTCTTGTTCTTCTTCCTCTTCACAATATATGTACAATAATTTCTTCTCACCACACTTATGTCCCTTACTGTACTTGTTGTCACAATTAAAGAATAAACCTTTTTCTTTTTTTTCCTCCATTTGTTGAGGTGTCAACGTTGTAGGTTGAGGTGATTTAGAAGAAGGAGCATTATTCTCTCTATAGATGTTAGGGTTAGTCCTTATAGTAGCCATAACCATATTTTACTTTCAACATTTCTTGCCACCCTAAATGCATTCTCCAATTATTTGGGTTCCAAAAGGCAAACCTCATGTTGAATGTTATCCTTTAAAGTTCCCATGAATACATCAATCAAGTGCTCATCTGGAATATTTGTTACCTTCATATTCAATATTTGGAAGTTCTCATTGTGCTCTGTAACTGAACCCTTTTGCTTGAGATTTATCAATTGGATAAATAAGGTATTGCTCCTTGTATCCTCATAGTGTGCTATCATTTCTTCCGTGAAAATTTTCCACATGACGAGTGATTTGCGAGAACAAATCCATCGATACCATACAAATTGATTGGGTTCTAAATATAAAGAAGCAATTCATACCTTTTCTGTATGTGGCACATTATGTAGATCAAAGAATTGCTCCATCTGAAGTATCCATTTGATAGGGTCCTTGCCATCAAGCTTCCTCATATCGATCTTAGGAACGTGTTTGGTCTTCAACCCAAAGTTGGAGTTTCTCCATTCTTGATTCACCTTCCTTCTATCCTAATCATGAATTTCATGGGATACATTTTCACTTTTAGGTGTCCTCTCTATTAGGAATTTTTTGAATCTTTCCATGATCTCCCCTTTTAAACCATCCATCTTAGTATTTATTGCCTCCAACTTAGCTTCCATCTCTTGTAGTTCATCTTTTGTTACTGTCTTATTTTGTAAATCATTTATGTCCCTACTCATTTCTTCACCTTCATCAAGAGTCCAAGTAGGATTGTCTGGAGGATTATTTGGTGTAGAAGTTCCCTTTTTTGGTGGCATGTTGGCCAAGTATCACTTTAAACCTTGATTTTGAGGTGGTTCTGCTAGACAATCTTCCTTTTATTATATCTCCAAAATTTCAGCCCTTTTGAGTATTAAATTTTCTTTTTTGTAGGTATCTGATATTTCTTCTCTGCAATGCCACAGGTCTGATCAAAATTGGATGTGCCAAGTGGAATTTACGGTAACTTTCCCACAACTTGTTGATTTTTTTCCTTTTGAGGAGATCTCACTTGTATGGCGTGCCCCGCACAAAATAATTGATATAAAATTCTGAAACTCGTGCCATATCTACTACAAGATGTCCACTATCCAATGCAACCAGTCTCACTCAATTTGGATACGCTAGGAACAAGTTATGATTGTTTTTCCTGGAACACCTACTTGAGACTAGTCAATAGGACTAGTTAGATACCCTATCTTCCACAGGGTGTATCTACAAAAGTAAGATGAACCAAAATCTAAAATTGTTACCAAAGATACCTTACTAATTTCTGTGAATATTCTCCAGATTTCAAGGTCTGAAACGCCAGAACCCTATCTTAGAAAGGTTGTATCTTCGAAAGTATAAGGCCTCAGGAGATGAAATTTTAACCCAACATACCTTGATCCATCTAATAAATATCCACCAAGAAGTTTCTTTTGAATCGTTGTAGAAAAGAAGTTATAGTGAAAATTTCAAGGTGTCTCAGATGTAGCAGCAAAACCCCAAGACCTTGAGGTTTGATACCATATGTTAGGAACCAAATATCAATATAGCATAGAAAAACCTTAGAATAAGTACTAAACGCATTGAGAAAGAGAGAAATTCAGATAATGTGCCTCTTTGAGGGGGCAAAATCCTTATGCCCACATAAATGTTCAAATACAAGATGATTCCAAATGAAAATTTCTCCTTGATATATATAGGAGACTAGGAGGTATAATTACAACTAATGGACTAAAGTCGACATAAATAAAATAAAATTACTAATGTAATATGCCCCAATTAAGGGGTAATGAGACACTATTCAGGGCTTAACAGACTGGGTTTACATGTGTGAGTTGGATTCAATCTTCTACAAGAGGTGGAAGCCTCTTCTTGTGAGGACAACCTTGTGCTATTGAGTTTTGGTTTTTTGTGTGTAGCCACTTTGCCGCTCAGGGGGCTAAGGGGGAAGAAGAGTACTCATAGCGTTGGTTGGGAAGTACCAGTGAAGTCCTTTTATTAGAAAGTGGAAGGAAGAACTTTGCGCAAGTATTCAATTGAGGTTCCTCTTCCTACATCAATATTTTGGGTCACAGTATTTTAAGTTATTTTATATATACATATATATATATATATATATATATTAAGTAATATAAGTTGAATTTTATGCAAAATATGTATAAGATAATGCTTTGGCTAATAATGCAATATTCATTTCTTATTTTGTACTTTAGAAATTCTGTTGAGAAGAGGCACATTACTAGTATTATGAAATTGATAGATTCATTTTCTGTATAAGGTGTAGAATCATGGTGAAACTTCAACGAATTGTAATATTAGATTCGATTTTTACAGATATAACAATTAGATCAATCAAATAAAAACTCTTGATTTCCCCATCTAGGATCATTGTTTTCTCCATATAGGATCCACAGAGTTGAAAAAAGGAGGCAAACACATCAACTGTACATATATCTGAATAGTTATCAAATGGAATACTTATTTCACTATAAAACAAAAGAAAAGAGTCATGTTTCTATCCCAAGTTCTTTAAAAAAAAAAGAAATGCAAACTGTAATATGAGCATCTAAATGTTTACCACCAGATTGATCAAAGAGTATGACCGATGCACTTGAGAAGGTCGGGATTTTTTGGATACTTAGTGGTTTAACCTCTTGAGAGGAATCCACCTACCTCAATGATTGTGTTATTCTTTTTCTTGGCATCCTTCTCCAAAATTTTGTAGGAACTATTCTCACCGTCGGTGTCAAGATCTATTACTTCCTTTTTAAATTAATGAGAGTGAATTAATTTGTTATCTTATCATTGTGATAATACAAGAAGTAAAATTTAATTATAGAGTTGAACACTGGTTATTTTATGATTAGATTGTTAGACAGAACTTTTGATTTGGTTTTAGAAAAAATCCTTCAAAATTTTGTGTATACATGCAACGCATGCCACGTATGTTATATATTGTAGATTTAATCAACGAATGTCATTATAGTGTTTAATTCACATAAGGAGTGAATTACTTATTGTATAATAGAGGTACGTGTAAATGTTGAGTTCAAATGATATCTTAGTATTTTTAATGACTATAGGTTTTAGATTGAAATGTTGAATACAACGTAAATGTATACTTTTGTATGCTAAGGAGCTCTATTCTGATGTTACTATTTTAGATTTGAAATAGAAGAATGAATTTAAAATCGATCTTGAATTTCTAATCAATTTAATTTTCATTTTTTACTATTCTAAGTACATTAAGGGGCACAAATTTGGTGAGAATAAATTATTCTACATAGAGTATGAAGAGGAAGAATATCAAGAATTGGAACCATCACAAGATCTATATCTAGAAGATACTACAAAAATATCTTGTCATGCAAATTTGTCAACATTAGTACTCCAAAAACTCTCAAGATACAAGGATAGATAAAAAATAAAAAGGTATCAATGTCTATTGATTCTGGTAGTACACATAACTTCATCAATTAGAAATTAGAATAATATCTCAATTGTTGTGTATATACAACAACAAGGTTTCAAGTAGTGATTTCATATGGATATATCGTAAGTTTTTTTGGGAAGTTCCATAGGATTAATCTCATTATTGGAGGGGGGGGGGAGGTTTGGATAGTCCAATGATTTCCATCCAAATGGGTTGTGTTGATGTTGTATTAGGGGTCAATGGTTACAATTATTGGGAACAATGGCCATTAATTTTCAAGATATTTTCATGAGAGTTTCCTTAGATGGAAAGGAAATTGAGTTTAGAGGTATCCAAGGGAAACCATCTAAAGTGATAATCTCTAATATAATGCAACAATTACTCAAAAGGGAAAACCATGGTGTAATTGCACAATTGTTCTTACTATATGTTTAAATAGATATATCCTTTGATCCATTAGATATCCAAACAATTATAAACAATCATTCCAAGATATATGGAAAAATTCCTAATGGTCTTCCACATGCTTGATATCATGACCACATTATTCATATGAAACCATAAAGTGTACCATGTAATATTAGTCCTTACATGCATCCATATGCATAGAAGAGTGAGATTGAGTGTATGATCTAGGAAATGTTAGAGGCTAACATCAATCAACCTAGCCATTGTTACTTCTCTTCACCACTAGTGATGGTTATAAAAAAAGGTAGTTCACGGCATATGTGCCTAGATTATAAACAGATCAATAAAATGACCATCAAATATAATTTTCATATTCCTATCATTTGTGAATTATTAGTTGAATTGCATGGAAAAATATTCCTTACTGAGTTGGATATTTGTTTGGTATATCATCAAATCAGAATTAGGAAAGAAGACATTCCCAGAATAGATTTTAGAACACATGAAGGTCATTACGAGTTTTTGGTTATTTCATTTGTAGTTACTAATGCACCTTCAACATTTCAAATCTTGATGAATTCTATTTTCAAGACCTTCCTTATAAAATCCATGTTAGTATCTTTTGATGACATACTAATCTACAACAAATCTTGTGAAGAGATTATTACAATTATTGGAAGACAAATGAATTTATGAAAAGCCTTCCAAGTGTGCCTTTGGGGTTCAAGAAGTGGAATATTTGGGTCATATTGTATCTCATGAACGTGTAAAAGTGGAACCTAACAAAATTAAAGCTATTAGGGAATGGCCAATTCCCAAAACCTTGAAAAACTTAACAGGATTCTTAGGATTGATGAGCCATATTTTGTTGAAAACAAAATGAAGGTAGATATATGAAAAAGAATGACAAAAATATATTGCAAGAAACACAAAGATACATTAATACTCAATTTCTATTAATGAATGAAATCTGCAAAAATGGTGAAAATACAGGTCAAAATAAACTCGCTATAATGGTGGCAACGTATCTGTGAGAAGAGATGTGAAAGCTACGCTCATTCAAAATAATATGTTTACAATGAGGCTCTAAAGGCCTTTTTAACATAAATCATAAATGAGGAAACACTAAACATCAAAAAACTCTAACCCCAAGAAATGAAACATCAAACATTTTGTGGCCCATGATGGGGGTAGTTGATAAATCAAATTCCCAAGGGAATAAATTTTTCTACATGCTAGGCACCATCAAGCCAAATAAACATCGTTTAGGGCCTCAAAAAAACCCTAGAATTTTCAAACCCAAAAAATCATAGAAAAACTGCCAAGGTGGAAAACTGAGTTTTGAGCCAGTGGACTAGGTGGGTGGCCACTGATATCCACGTAGATCATTCCTCATTCCTTACTAATAAATGGTCAGTATTGTGTCAAGTTCTCATGGGAAATGGGGAATCTATTATTGAATTTGAACCTTTCTGAGATGCATGACTTGCTAAACATGTTTTCTTCTTTATTTTTTTGAAGGATGTCATGAACCTATTTTTTGAGTATGGAAGGTGTTAGAGTCTTATATTTGATAGGATTAGATGGTGATCGAAATTTCTTCCTTCAATGATTTTATGTGGTAAATTATATTTCATTCTGCAAATAATTTCCCAAAGAAAAAAGAAAAAAAACATAAGCAGGGTGTTGCATTTCAAAATATGCCCTAAGTTAATCAAATTTGGTTAATTTAGCATTGGAAAATAAAATTATAGTCTAAAATGGAAAAAAGTGAGTTTAGTGCTACCCAACACATAATGTTTTCTGAAGGTTGCAAGTGGACAAGAGTTTTTGTCTTGTAGTGCCTAACTCTCGCGCTAGTCTCCATCAACAACATCTCAATTGCCCATATCGACGGTCCTCAACACATTTTAGACCCCCCCAACCTTTCGTCCTTTAATGGAGGGGGGGGTACGAAACATGGTTCTCCCCACCGCAGGTCCCACCTAATGTGGCACCTCCTCATTATTTCAGACCCCTCTCTCCTATTTCTTCTTACCACTTACCCCCCCTCCAAAATCTACCTAAACCACCATCCTATACCACTTATCTCTCTACACACCACCTATCTTCCACACTCCTGATACCATCTCACCTCTTTCTTGTCACCTCATCCACCTCTCTGACTACTCTCCCTACACGTCATCTCCCGCTCATACTTCCCCTCTCACCAGGTGCCACCTGTCCCCTCATTCCTGATATCGTCTACCTCTCCGCCTATACTTCTTCCTACCACTAACACACTCATATCCACTCATCCCATCTCCCTACTCGACTCTTGTCCCCATGTCATCCTATTCATAATCAATCACATTTTCCCCGTGATAGTTTTGACCAACGATTGTCCCATAACGAGCTTGCATTGAGCCAAGATGGCATCTCCATCACCCACCTTCAACTACAAGAATTTTCTCCCAGTGAAGTTATTCGAAGGGACAGATGGTAAAGAGACAATTGATAGGGCAGTAAGAAAATCACATGGAGATATTTAAAACAAAAGACCAACAACCAATAACAAATTCCATATTTAAATGCTTGATAATTCTGTAGGAAATCATTATACGAAGGTGACACATGTACCAGCTAATGCACAAAATAGCCTCGACAACTCAAGATTTACTGTAACCTGTCCAAATTTTGTGGCAAAAATTCTTTTGATTTTCTATTTTTGTAACAATTAGTTTAGATTTTCTTAAAATAAATCTTGCTCATTTATGACATGATTCTTTGTAAATAAACTTATAAATACTTCACATTTCGAAGTATGAAGGGTTGGTATCTATTTGTAGGATAGGATAAATATTGTAAGGAAGCCCACAAGAACACCATTGACCATATTTTCAGTTATATATTGCAACATTGTAGGATTCTAGTGTCAGAGTGTTGGTGATGTACTTATCTCTTTGTCAAATGTTTTCTTATGCTCTGTAATCATTTCATGTATATCCAATTGTAATCATTAAAATAAAGTCAAAAGAACAAAATTTATCTTATATACTCTGTATATGGTTTTTTAATGATCTATATGTTTTCATCTGAAACTGAATGAAGGAATTCTTAATTGCTCCTCTACTAAGTGGACTTTCCCCTCTTTTTCCTCTTATTCATTTCATTTAATATGAATAGATACAACAATTTTACTACCCTGATCTACAATATTATCATGTTAACCTTGTATTTGATTAATTTGGAACTATGTCTCCATTGCCCAATGACCCATTTTCCCTGTTCCAACCAACATTTCTAAAAACCAAACTATGTACTATCATAACTACCTGAAAATTTCCAGCAAACAAAGATAAATCTAACAGAGAGATCCCTATCTGATTTTAGGAGGGACACATCCTAAGCTCCAAAGTGGTTTTGTAGTTACCTCTGTGAACTTCTACCTCAGCTTGAGAAATTACAGAGTGCTAACATAGTGGCGACCATACTAGGGAACTGAACATTTCATGTTCCTAAGAGAAGTGTATAAATTTCTAGATCTTATTATTGATGGTGGACAATGATTAGAAACAAGAAGGATGAATACTCTACCCGAAGACTCCAATTAGTTCCAAATCAAAGATTCCACTAGAGGAAGAACCTGAAATATGACAAGACAATTTGTAAAGATTAGGTATTCAAGTTCAAATTTTATCCAAGACATAATAAGATTTATTTTTAATTATTTATTCTCTTTTCCTGATCCTAGTGAAGACCTTATTGCCGAAACTTATGATAATCATATTCAACCTGATGAACCTCAAAATATTAGGCCTCATCTTATAGTTCATGTACATACCCCTACACCTATTAAAATTCCAGATAGATACATGCCTCTTGTTTTACCTCCTATACTCCATGATTTCCCTGCAAATTATTACAAATATCTTCCTAGGTTTGATGGAGAATATGGTAACATCACTGTTGAAAAACACATTCAGGGTTTTGAGAAATTTCTTGGCATTTTTGAGGTTGAAGGAGATAATGTCTGCATTAGTACTTTTTCTTTATCTTTTCAAGGTAAAACTAAAGAGTGGTTCAAAAATTTTCTAGTTGCAAGCATTGGTGATTTCCATCAATTTGTAAAAGTCTTCTTTGATAAATGGGTGATCAAGAGGAATATTTTTCTCATTTTAGAAGAATATGATCATTTGAAAAGATAGCCAGGAGAAACATTGCAACACTTTTCAGCGAGGTTCAATCAAGTCTACCATTCAATGTCTGCTGATATAAAACCTCCTCCTGGTTTAGCTCTCTTACACTACCTGAATGCCTTTGATCTGAAAATGGATTTTCAATTGAGAGAAAGGAATACTACAACACTTGAAGAAATTCAAAACAATGCAATAGATGTAGATGCTAATTTGTTGATCAAAAAGTCAAAGTTGAAGGTAGAAGAAAAGGAAAACACAAAGAAGGAGCATTTGACATCTTCAGAAGTGAAACTAGACAATCTTCCAAGCACAATGAAAGAGACGATGCAAAATATTATCATAAGAACTGAACTTGTTGTTCAAAAAAACCATGTTCCATTTTTTGCAGAGAAAGAAAGGGTCACTGTTACTAAACATTTTGTTCTTTATTCTGGGTATAATAGATCAGAAAATGATTATTTTATGTATTCACTTCATACCATGGACAAAGATGAAACTCAAAATTAGTTTGTGGAGGGGAAATAAGCTGATCTAATGTGTATGCTTGATGACTTTTCTTTTTTGATTGATCTACCCAACTATGATCAATATGATGATGATTACATCAAGGTTGACTATTCAAAGAAACGGACAACATATTTTTGGGAGGAAGAAGCTCAGTTGCAACAACTCAAATATGACAATCAACCTGTGCATATTAATCATGACAACAACGAGAAAATTGAAGAAAATTTCAAATTAAGTGAAAAGTGTTTTCCCTTATGTTTCTCCTCATTTCAATTTCTGAGAGAAATATATAAGAAAGAAGACCAACAAGTTTTCAATAATAGGAATGGAGAATGTTTTGATGAGTCAGTTGAGGGTGTCATTTGTGATATGGAAGTTGTTTTATCTCTAGAATTACATCTCGTGAGTTATATTGATTTTCAAAGCACAAATGAATTGATGCAACATAATTTTGTACCATTAAGTTTTGGTTCATTTCAGTTTTTGAAGAAAAATGTTGCTAATATCTCATAAGCAAGGACTGGTAAGCCTATAGAAAATCATGTAGACTCATTGAAATCATTGCATAATGAATTGCATCAGTCTTCTCATTTTATCTAAGACCCAATAGATGATGTTTTGGATTATCTGTGTAGTCAAAATCCTATTCCATTTGCTAGCTATGAGCTTAAAAGAAGTCATGATACAAATTTTATCAGGCAACCGACTTCAATATCTTGTTCAATAGGATTCTCAATAAAAAACTCTTCTGAAAATTTGCAGTTAAATCAGAAGTTGTATGATGATGTAGATAACATATGTGCAATAACAAATTATGACCTTGATTTTTTTGAATACTCTGAACAAGAAGAATTAGGTCATGTTTATCAAGATCCCATAACTATCTATATGGAGGCATTTTTCACTTTAGAATTCCAATCGATTTACAATGCCTCTTTTGTTTTTTATGGTTCCAAAGTTATTTTTTGTAAAGGTTAGGCTGACAATCAGTCTCAAGTTCCATTACCAGAGTTGGTTCTCATGATTGTTAAAAACAATGAAAGAGCAGAGTTATTGGATCAAATACTGGATTGGCTTCAATGGCATTTTCCCATTACCTAATTGAGGAATAATTTTATCCAATTAGGGTAGGATTGTGTGAATAAGCTTGACTTGGTAAGAATTCCTTTCAAAAAAATTTCAATTTGGTTTTTAGTTTGGTTTCAACTTTACATATTTAGAGTATAGTTCAGATTTCAGAGTGAATTTGATTCAGTCAAGGTTTGGATGAGATGATTAATTGATTTTCAGTCATCGAGGTTTCATGACGAAACATGTTGTAGGATTGGGATCATCCCAATGGATAATTCTACTTAGTATATGGTGTTCTTGGCACCTCAAAAAAAGAGAACCATACCCAAGTGGAGCACCTATTAGAGTCCTATATTTCATATGATCTGACGATGATTGAAATTTCTTGCTTCAATGATTTTATGTGGTAAATTATATTTCATTCTTCAAATAATTTCCCAAAGGAAAAAGAAAAAAAAAAGCAGGGTATTACATTTCAAAATACATCCTAAGTTAATCAAATTTGGTTAATTTAGCATTGGAAAATAAAATTATAGTCTAAAATGGAAAAACGTGAGCTTAGCGCTACCCAACGCATATTTTTTATCCTAAGGTTAGAAGTGGACAATAATTTTTGTCTTCTAGTGCCTAACTCTCACGCTAGTATCCATCAAGGGCATCCCCATCGCCCAGATCGACGGTCCTCAGTACACTTCAAAGCCCCCAAAATTTCTTCCTTTAACGGTGGGGGGGGTTTGAAAAGTGTTTTTTCCCACCGCGGATCCCACCTAACGTGGTGCCTCCTCATTATTTCAGACCCCCTTCTCCTATTTATTCTTACCGCCTACCCCCCCCTCAAAAATATTCCTAAAA
The DNA here is from genome assembly GCA_009831015.1 of Picea engelmannii. Taxonomy (NCBI): domain Eukaryota; kingdom Viridiplantae; phylum Streptophyta; class Pinopsida; order Pinales; family Pinaceae; genus Picea; species Picea engelmannii. The sequence continues at coordinate 213,757 of ML776692.1, forward strand.
CACCATCTGATACCACTCCTCTCTCTACACACCAGCTATTTTCCACACTCTCGATACCATCTCACCTGTCACCTCATCCACCTCTCTAACTACTCTCCCTACACGTCACCTCCCTCTCATACTTTCCCTCTCACCACACGCCACCTATACCCTCACTCCCGATATTGTTTACCTCTGTGCCTATACTTATTCCTACCAATGACACACCCACATCCACTCATCATCTCCCTACTCGACACTTGTCCCCACCTCATCCTATTCATAACCAATCACATTTTCCCCATGACCATTTTTACCAACGACTGTCCCATAACGAGCCCCTACTGAGCTAATATTTCATCGCCATCACCCACCTTCAACTGCAATATTTTCCTCCCGATGAAGTTATTCGAAGTGACATATGGTAAAGAGACAATTGACAGGGTAGTAAGTAGATCACATGGAGATATTTGTAGCAAAATACCAACATGCAATAACAAATTCTAGATTTAAATGCCTGATAATTCTACAGGAAATCATTATACAAAGGTTAAACATGTACCAACTAATGCACAAAATAGCCTCAACAACTCGATATTTACTATAACCTGTCTAGATTTCGTGGCATAAATTCTTTTGATTTTCTATTTTTGTAACAATTAGTTTAGATTTTCTTAAAATAAATCTTGTCATTTATGACATGATTCTTTGTAAATAAACTTATAAATACTTCACATTTCGAAGTATGAAGGGTTGGGACCTATTTGTAGGATAGGATAAATATTTTAACACAACCCACATAAACAACATTGATCAGATTTTCAGTTATACAGTGCAACATTGCAGGATTCTTGTGTTAGAGTGTTGGTGATGTCTTTCTCTCTTTGTCAATTTTTTTATTATGCTCTATAATCATTTCATGTATATCCAATTCTAATCATTAAAATAAATTCAAAAGAAGATAATTTATCTTGTATACTATGTCTATGGTTTTTTAATGATTTGTATGTTTTCATATGAAATTGAGTGAGTGAATTCTTAACTGCTCCTCTGCTTAGTGGACTTTCCCCTCTTTTCCCTCTTATTCATTTCATTTAATTTGAATAGATCCAACAATTTTACTACCATGCACTACAATATTATCCTATTAAACTTGTATTTGATTAACTCAAAACTGTGACTCCATTGCCCAATGGCCCATTTTCCCTATTCCAACCAACAATTCAAAAAACCAAACTCTGTACTATCATAACTAGCCTAAAATTTCCAGTAAACAAAGCTAAATCTAATAGAGAGATCCCTCTCCGAGTTTAGGAGGGATCGATCCTAAGCTCCAAAGTGGTTTTATAGTTACCTCTGTCAACTTCCTCATCAGCTTGAGAAAGTATAGAGTGCTAACAAAAGGAATATGTTGGTGAAGATACTACATGAAGAGATACATCAATGGGGCCAATGGTTGGAACCCTAAGAAAAACTGAAAAGGGTTGTGGAAAATAGAGCTATGAATGGATCTGTTATATATTTTATTAACTGGGTAGTGTGGACGAACCCCCTTAGGTGAAGAAATAATATCCTTGTTCTCTTGTACAATCTTGTCGACCTGATTATGTGATCGAGTGTAATACCCCTGGGCTAAACCCCAATTGTAAATGTAAATGTAAATATTCTTATAAGATGTTGAGATGATGATAGAAGGTCTTTGGTATGATTTTGTGCGCATTGAGTCAGTGCATCGAAATCTCATACCAAAAGAAGAGTGTGCACAATCAATAGTTTTGTGCACACCGGATTGAGTGTGCAATCTTAAGGCTAGGGAGCCTTTGTATATATGTTTTGTTTTATAGGCTGGTGAACTAGGTTATTATAGGATATAATGATTATATGATTATTAGGCCAGGGAGCCTGAATGATAAAGGTTGTTGTGTCTATATTGTAATTGTAAATGATACTCATATTATTAATTAAGTATACCACTGCATGCAGACTAGCCAAACAAAAGAGATGGGGGACTAAAATCTACTAGAAAGGGTAAGGGAGCTAAGAGTTTAGGAAAGGGGATAAGCTAAGGGGGATTAAACCCAAAGGATTATTTTATTAATATTCCTAAAGTCTAATGTATGGGATATTCATGTTATCCTAAGTCCCCAAGGGGGAATGTATCGACATGTGGGGGCAGCATGTAGTTCCCAACATGACAATTTTCAAGTTGGGAACATGCACATATATTTGGGGAAAATTAGTTCATTTTCCATCATTCCTTATTCATTGTTACCATTATTCTCTCCTACCATATGAACTCTATTGTTTCCATCAACATACATGTACTTGGGAAGGTTGGCGTTGTGGAAAAATAGAAACCTGGTTTGACTACAGGATGAAGAGGTGATTTTTCAGGCCAGTGGTCGAAGAAGAGGGTTGTTAGGATTGTATGGATTTCTCTCTGGGTGAGATATTTTCTATGTTGAAGAAGCAGGTTGTCAATCCCTTGAGTAGTTTCTCTAGGAGAGAACTAATCAGAATTTTTCCCTTGTGCATTGGGAAATGGCTACAGGGATCTGAGAGTTCTTGTCGGGCCTATTACTGAAGCCCCAAAAGGGAAGTGGGGAAGCGAAGAGACTATTAAGAAGAGAAAGGGCACACTTCTTGGAGTGCGACGGGAATTTAGGGAATGAGAGACTGTAGGTTATTTGTAGCAATTGGGCACCTTGGAATGAGTAATTATGCTGCTTGTCAGACCTTAGACTGGTGTAGTATTCCCTTTTCCTTGGTAGAGTTTAGACCTAGCTCGGGAGTGACCCAATGCTGAGAGTACAACTAGTGTGGTCTATGGCTGGGAGGAACGTACAAGGTCTGTACGTAGTTGGTGATATTTTTATCAAATATAAGTATCAATTGTGTGTTAAATTATGTGTTGCATCATTATTTATGCATTTGTTTTTATGGGTTTATCTTGTGTATGTTGCATGTGTATTTATATTATTGTTTTGTATGAATCTGTGTATTTGCAGAATATTTTTATTTTTTAATTTTGTATATAGTTCAAAAATTTTATGTGGCATAGCCCAGTTGGATGTTGGGGATGCTACAATATGTTATCAGAGCTCTAGTTTTCAACATAGAGCCTGGATAGGCCAAGCAAGTTGAATTGAAGCGAAATTTCACTGAGAATTGATTTTGAAGTGGCCAAATTTCAAGTTACAGTGTGTCCATGGTAAAAATCAAAAGCAATTTCGTGGAATTGGGAAAAATCCCCATTTTCTATTGTTAAATTCATGGTAAATTTGGGAAATTTGGCCAAGTCATGAGATATTCTTAATTTAATATATGTTCTAGCAAATTCAGACCTGGAATTGGTCGAATTTGAAGTTATAGGGTGCTAGGATGGTGCTGAGAGAACAATTTGACTGTGTTTGAAAGATCAAGAGGTGTAGTGGTTCGAGAAAGAAAGCATAGGCCAAGGAGTCGACCCTACAATGGAGAGATCAAAGGTAGAGCCTTTGAAAGATTGAGAAACCCTTCATTGGAGGGAAGTGGAGCTGCAGAGGAGAGAAACCACAATAGTGATTAATTTGGGCTAGAATATTATATCTAGGTCATTTGATCAAACCCATATTAGAGGAGAGCACATGAGAGACGAGATAAAATCCCTGCCATTGGATTTGAGTGTAGGAGAATGAGAACTATCGATCGAAGTTATCAGGCTATAAGTCTTGGCCAAAGAAGAGTGGATATATTCCATATATTCCATCATGGAACGTGAGTCGTAGATCTCACAATTCAAAGATTCGACACTTCAGGAAAAATTGACCCTTGTGTCTCGAGGAGGAGAAATCCCCAAATATATGAAGTCCCTGAGTGAATCTACACCATAGATCATTGGGAGAGTGCGAGCGCTTGGATCTGTGAGTGGTTTGGAGATTAAAAAATACATGAGAAATTGGTTTTGGTTGAGTAGAGTGGAAAATTCCCTGAAGTCTCGAATTCCAGAGTAAATCATGACCGTCGATTGTTAGGTACACGTGTCCATAGATTTCCATGTACTTAGAAATTTATCTATCCAAAGGATTGTGGGTGAAAGTTATTTTGGTGTGAAATGTCTTGAATCTCTGAAGTGATGGATTTAATCCTAGCCATTGATCAAAGGAGAGTCTCATCCCTAGATATCCTCCCTTTTCCAATTTGACATTCGACAGTTTGGGAGTGTGGTGGTCATCTAGAGTGAGAAGCCTGAAGCCCATAGTTAATCATAGTCGTTGGATGTGGGAGAAGTGTGAGCCATCGATTTCAGTTTGAAATTCAGATATCCAGGAGGTAGCATGTGTTGGATTTGGGAAACTTCTGAAGCCTGGAGTCCCTAAGTCCCAGATGTGATCTTAGCCATATATCAGAGAGCAAAGTGTGGATTGTCAATCCCTGAACTCTTCAGGAGCTCGTGAGGTCAGTGGTGTTAAGCCCTAATATTGGCTCATTACCCCTTAATTGGGGCATATTACATTAGTAATGTTATTTTATTTATGTCATATTTATTCCATTAGTTGTAATTATACCTTCTAGTCTATTATATATACCAAGGAGGCATTTTCATTTGGAATCATCTTGTACTTGAACATTTATGTGGGGTAAAAGGAGGTTTCCCCCTCGAAGAGACTTATTATCTGAAATTATCTCTTTTTCAAGGAGTTCAGTACTTATTTTGAGGTTTTTCTATGCTATATTGATATTTGGTTCTTAACATATGGTATCAGATCTCAAGGTCTTGGGGTTTCATTGCTACATCTGAGACATCGTGGCATTTTCTCTATAACTTGTTTTATACAACGATTCAGAAGGAACAACTTGGAGGATATTTAGTAGACAGATCAAGGTACGTCAGGTCACAAATTTAGCGCATGAGACCTTATACTTTCAGAGATACAACATTTGTAATATAGGGTTCTGGAATCATCCTGAATTGAGTTGCGGAATTTTCGCTATAAATTTTTTTCTATAATATTTCAGACTCTAAAATACAGAGGCTATTCTCATAAATTAGGAAGGTATATGTGGTAACAATTTCTACTTCTGGGTCATTTTAAATTTATAGATACACCCTGTGGAAGATAGGGTATCGGACTAGTCCTATTGACTAGTCTCAACTAGGTGTTTTGGGTAAAACAATCATAAATAATTCATAGTGTATCCAAATTGAGTGAGACTAGTTGCATTTTATAGTGGACAGGCCTTGGTTGTTCTGGTACGAGTTTCAAAATTTTATATCAATTATTTTGTGTGGGGCATGCTATACAAGTGAGATCTCTTGGAAAGGCCAAAAATCAGCAAGTTGTGGGGAAGTTACCGTAAATTCCACTTGGCACATCCAATTTTTATTAGACCCGTGGCATTGAAGAGAAGAAATATCAGAGACCTATAAAAAATAAAATTTCATACTCAAAAGGGCCGAAATTTTGGAGATACAATAAAATGAAGATTGTCCAGCAGAACCACCTCAAAATCAAGGTTTAAAGTGATACTTGGCCAACATGCCACCGAAAAAGGGAACTTCTACACCAAATAAGGCTCCAGACAATCCTACTTGGACTCTTGATGAAGGTGAAGAAATGCGTAACGACATAAATGATTTACAAAAGAAGATAGTAACAAAAGATGAAATACAAGCGATGATGGATTCAATAGAGGCTAAGTTTGAGGCAATAAATACTAGGATGGATGCTTTAAAAGGGGAGATCATGGAAGGATTGAAAATTTTCCTAATAGAGAGGACACCTGAAAGTGAAAATGTATCCCATGAAATTCATGACAAGGACACAAGGAAGGTGAATCAAGAATGGAGAAACTCCAACTTTGGGTTGAAGACCAACCATGTTCCTAAGATCGATATGAGGAAGTTTGATGGAAAGGACCCAATCAGATGTATACTTCAGATGGAGCAATTCTTTGATCTACATAATGTACCACATACACAAAAGGTACAAATTGCTTCTTTATATTTAGAACCCAATCAATTTGTATGGTATCAATGACTTTGTTCTCCCAAATCACTTGTCACTTGGACAATTTTCACGAAAGAAATGATAGAACACTATGAGGATACAAGGAGCAATACCTTCTTTATCCAATTGATAAATCTCAAGCAAAAGCGTTTACTTACTGAGCACATTGAGAACTTCCAAAGATTGAATATAAAGGTAACAAATATTCCAGATGAGCACTTGATTGACGTATTCATAGGAACTTTAAAGGATAACATTCAACATGAGGTTCGCCTTTGGGAAGCCAAATCATTGGAGAATGCATTTAAGGTGGCAAGAAATATTGAAAGTAAAGATATGGCTATGGCTACTAGAAGGACCAATCCTAACATCTATAGAAATACTAATGCTCCTTCTTCTAAAACACCTCAACCTACAAGGTTGACACCTCAACAATTGGAGGAAGGAAAAGAAAAAGGTTTATGCTTTAATTGTGACAACAAGTACAGTAAGGGATATAAGTGTGGTGAGAATAAATTATTCTACATAGATTGTGAAGAGGAAGAAGAAGAAGAACAAGAACCATCTCAAGATGAAAACGTAGAAGAAATTTCATCTGAAGAGTTGACTCCCACAATATCGTGTAATGCATTGGCTAGAATTAACACTCCTCAAACCCTGAAGATCGAAGGATACATCAAAAAGAAAAAGGTAATAGTCCTAATTGATTTTGGCAGTACTCATAATTTCATTCACTATAAATTAGCCAAAGCTCTCAATTTCTTTGTATATCCAATGCTATAGTTTCAAGTAATGATTGAATATGGAGGAACTATCAATTGCTCAAGAAAATGCAATAAGATCAATCTTACTATGGGGGAATATGTAATGAATAGTCCAATGATTGCTATACCCATGGGTGGTGCTGATGTTGTACTAGGAATTGAATGGTTACAATCATTAGGAAGGGTGTCTTTTAATTTTCAAGAACTTTTCATGAAATTTTCATTGGAAGGAAAAGAAATTGAGTTAAGAGGTATCACAGGGAAAATCGGTAGGGTGATAAGCTCTAATGGCATGAAAACATTATTGAAAATGGGGCATCAAGGTGTTATTTCACAACTATGCTCACTAGATGTTAAAACATCTAAGCCATCTATTCCTCAAGATCTCCAAGGGATCATTGATAAGCATTCCAAAGTATTTGAATATATTCCCAAAGGTCTTCCACCCACTCGAAATCATGATCATGAAATTCACCTAATTCCTCGGAGTGTTCCTCCTCACATCGGGCCATACAGATACCCTTATGCCTAGAAGAGTGAAATTGAGTGCATGGTTGAAGAAATGTTAGAGGCTGGCATTATTAGACCTAGCCAAAGTTCTTACTCTGCACCAGTGGTAATGGTATTCAAGAAAGATAGTTCATGGCATATGTGTCCAGATTATAGAGAGCTCAACAAGATCACTATTAAATATAAGTTTCACATTCCAATCATTGATGAATTGTTAGATGAACTACATGGAGCAATCTATTTCACAAAATTGGATCTCCATTCAGGGTATCATCAGATTAGAATGAAGGAAGAAGATATCCCTAAAACAACATTCTGAACTCATGAAGGCCATTATGAATTTTTGGTCATGCCTTTTGGCCTTACAAATGCACTTCCACATTCCAAAGGTTGATGAATTCCATTTTCAAGCCCTTCCTTCGAAAATTTGTGTTAGTATTTTTGATGATATAATAATCTATAGAAAGTCTTGGGAGGATCATGTCTGACATGTTGACACGGTGCTACAACTACTAAAGGAGCAAAAACTTTATGCCAAACCATACAAATGTTTCTTTGGAGTGAAGGAGGTAGAGTATTTGGGTCATATTGTATCTCATGAAGGTGTCAAGGTCCTAACAAGATTAAGGCCATGATGGACTGGTCGATTCCCAAAACATTGAAGAATCTTAGAAGATTTTTGGGTTTGACAGGTCACTACCACAAGTTTGTTCGACACTATGGAAGAATATCATCACCTTTAATGAAACTAACTAAGAAGGATACATTTTCATGGAATATAGAGGCAACTAAATATTTTTAACAACTTAAAGAGGTGATGTGCAAAGCTCTTGTCTTGACCACTCCAGACTTCACAAAAACCTTTATTGTGGAATGTGATGCCTCGGGAAATGGAATTGGTGTTGTCCTAATACAAGGAAGAGGGCCCCTGGCTTTTGAAAGTCGACCACTCAAGGGAAAGGACTTACACAAACCCATTTATGAGAATGAAATGATGGAAATACTACATGCATTGAAGAAATGGCGTCCTTACCTAATAGGTAGGCACTTCAAGGTCAAAACAGATCATGATAGTCTTAAATACTTATTGGAATAAAGACTATCTTCAAAAGAACAACAAAAATGGTTAACCAAGATATTGGGTTATGATTTTGAAATTGTTTATAAAAAGGGGAAGCAAAATGTTGTGGTAGATGCACTCTCAAGAAAGGATGAAGATGTTGAGGCCCTTCTTTGTGCTATCTCGATCATCCAACCCGATTGGATTATAGAATCAAGGGATGAATGGAAAAATGACGAAAAAGTGTGGACTCTCATTCAAAGGTTGCAACAAGATTCCAGTGGATCAGATACATTTACATGGAAAAATGATTCACTATGGTACAAAGATTTCTTATATTTATGTAAGAACTCCCAACTCAAACAAAAGGTACTATTGGAATTGCACACCTCTCCAATAGGAGGGCACTCAGAATTTTTGAAAACCTACCATAGAGTCAAGAAGGATTCTTTTTGGGATGGCCTTAAAACTAATGTTCAAAGGTTTGTGGCAGAGTGCTTGGTTTTCCAACAAAATAAGGTGGAAACAATTAAGACCCCGGGTCTTTTACAACCATTAGCCATCCCATGTCAGCGGTGGGAGGAGGTTTCCATGGATTTCATCACAGGGTTACTGAAGTCTGAAGGAAAGAGTGTCATCATGGTGATTTTTGATAGACTGATCAAGTACGCACACTTTTGTGCACTCTCCCATCCCTTCAAAGCTAGTACAGTTGCCACCGCATTCATGGAGATAGTTCAAAATCTACATGGTAGCCCAAAGATTATTGTAAGTGCCAGAGATCCCATCTTCACTGGACATTTTTGGACAGGATTATTTTCTTTTTTCGGTACTCAATTGGCTCATATCTCATCCTATCATCCTCAATATGATGGAAAAACGGAGATAGTGACCAAATGTCTGGAAGGATAGCTTTGTTTCTTTTTCTATGATAAACCAACACAATGGTTCAAATGGTTACCCTTGGAAGAATGGTGGTATAACACTTCCTTTCATACTGCAACAAAAATGACACCATTTATGGCACTCTGTGGATACCACCCTCCTTCCATAACTTCTTCTCTAAAAGAAAAATCTAAGGTTCAAGCAGTGTAAGATCACATTGAGAATCAACAACAAGTTCTCCAAACCTTAATGGACAACCTGACCATGGCACAAAATCGCATGAAACAACAAGAAGATCAACATTGTAGTGAAATAAGTTTTAAAGTAGGGGATTGGTTGTTTTTAAGACTACAACCATACAAACATATGTCCCTCAAGAAAGCCAAGAAGGATAATAATTATCACCAAAGTACTATGGCCATTATAAGGTGTTGCAAAAGATTGGAACTATGGCATACAAATTGGAGTTGCCTGCATCTTCACGAGTACACCGAGTTTTCCATGTTTCATGCTTAAAAAAGGTTATATGTGACAAGATCCTAGTTCAAACTATATTTCTAGAACTTGACGAGGAAGGAAAAATCATATTGGATCCCGAAGCCATCACTGACACAAGAATTCGCCAGCTAAGGAATAGATCCATTTCAGAGTATCTCATTAAATGGAGGAAACTATCGACTGAAGATTCCACTTGGGAAGATGAGTCTTTTATACAGAAGCATTCAGAGTTACTCAAGAGTTGTGGAAAACACTTGTATCAAGGGGAGGGGCATGTTAATCCCTAATATTGGCTCATTACCCCTTAATTGGGGCATATTGCATTAGTAATGTTATTTTATTTATGTCGGCTTTATTCCATTAGTTGTAATTATACCTCCTAGTCTCCTATATATACCAAGGAGATATTTTCATTTGGAATCATCTTGTACTTGAGCATTTATGTGGGGTAAAAGGAGGTTTCCCCCTCGAAGAGGCTTATTATATGAAATTTTCTCTTTTTCAAGGCATTGAGTACTTATTCTGAGGTTTTTCTATGCTATATTGATATTTGGTTCTTAATAGGTGGTCCGAGAGATTTGTGTGTTGGATTTGTGGAAGATATCGAAGCTCGAAGAGAGAAGTGATTCTCCACCATAGATCCTAGAGGAGGGAATATAATCACCACCAACCATCAGATCCAGTCATAAGAGTTTGGAGAGAGGAAGGATAGGAAGAATACCTACACCCACTAGTCAAAGTAAATTTATGATCGAATTCAGTCGGTAACCACTCTGGAAGATTGGGGTGTTGAAAAGTTGAATGTTCACAGAGCGTTGAAGTCCTGCAGCTTTGGATAACGCCTTTTAGTTGAGCACTTGGTTATATCCCATGGTCACATGATATTTCCACCGAAGAAAAGGGGATAGCGCATGTGGTTTTGATTCTAGGTGAAATGGGCTTAGAGTAAAGAACCTGAAAGTTTTGTTCGACCTGCATAAAGAAATAAAATGGGCCCGTGTACATTAATAGAGGATCCAATACAGATCTGAGAGGCAATTCGTCTTCAGAAGAAGATCCTAAGACTGGGAGGTCATGTGATCCCCCTAGGAGGGGTGGGGGTTTTCATCAAAGAACTTTGACTGAGACCATCAGGAAATATATTGAACCATATAACATAGTGTTGACGAGCGAAATTGACCGTCCCTCAACTGGGAGAGTGGAATCGGTCCAAGGTTGTCTAAATAACCCAAGTCGTTTGGAATGGACCACCCTGACGATTTTAACGGCTCTGTTGGCCGCCCTAAGGTCTTTTAAGAAAATCAAAGAGAAAAGTAATCTAAACTAACTAATCTAACTAAAAAAAATAAAACTAACTAAAACTAACTAAAACATATAAAACAAACTAAAATTAACTAAAACTAATGAAACAAACTAACTAAAAATAAAAGAAACTAACACACTAATCTAATTAAAACAAACTACTAAATTAAACTAAAATTAAATATAACTAATCTAACTATTATATACAATCTACTAATTACTATTATAATAACTCAAATCAACTATCTAATTACTAGCTGCAATATTACTTATTCACAAATGTACACTATAAACAACCTACAGATTTAATTAAAACCTGCAAAACTCATGTGTTTTCTGGCCTAAGACAACCAAGAATCTATTTGATTTTTATATTTTATGAAAAAGAAATAAACATTACTGAAATTAAACAATCTAATATATTCACTAAAATTAAACAATCTAATATAAATCTAATTAAGATTATATCTAAACTAAACTACTAATGAAAACAGTAAACAAAAGACTAACTGACCTGGAAACGCTCCAAGTCTGCCCTGTGTGTGATGACTTCTAAGCTGGTCGGAGGAAGGAAACTCGCACCGGTTAGTCCGTAAGCTTTTCGTAAACGATTGGTTGTGCTGCTCTTTGAAGTGTTTACAGGACAAACAAGACATAAAAAATCATAACAATCTTATGATTATAAATCTCTACAATAAGGGAAACTTGTTATGCAAAGACTTATATTTAACAATTCAATTCATGAAGAAGATAAACCTGTCATTCACAAACTGAATTAACAATTGTTATGTCTTTTATCTATTTGGACGAGACAAGATATGGATAACATTGATCAAAATTATATCATTTGCACATGATCTAGATATACACCATAAACCAATGATCAAAACCATAAACAAATTGATATACACAACATGAAACAAAATGTTGATATAATGAGAAGCTAAAGCTGTGACAAAACACCAAATTCTGCTTCAGTCTGTATTAAATCTTCATATCCTTGTTCTCCCATGAATGAGGATGATGATT